>VWPU01001748.1:0-123312 GCA_013398955.1 Callaeas wilsoni | reverse complement strand
TGCCGGGCGGCGCGCACTGAGGGCGGGCGCGGATCCCGACCCCAGGTAAGCGGCGGCGCGGGGGGGAGAGGGTCGCCGTCGCCCCTCCGCCGGGGGATCCCCGGCAGCCGCGCCGGGGGCGGTGCGCGGGCCAGCCGGGCCCCACGGGGAGGAAGGGGCGAGCTGGGGGCGGGCAGAGGGGCAGGGTGCTGCCCCGGGGCCGAGCGGGCTGTCCCACACCCAAAGTCTGGCCGAGCACCGTGTGCCGGTGGTCTCTTTCGTGCCCGAGCCGGAGTGCTGGGAGCGTTGCTGTGCCGGGGATCCCTGCAAAGAGTGGCTGCCCGCGCTGCCTGTGCTCTGTGGAGCCTCGCACTGCCTCCAAGCAGTGTCTGGACGGATGGGAAGCCCTTTGGTCACACCGTCAGCTGGGACTGCGCTTATACCTGTGGGCATTTACCTGCCAGGAGCCTCACAGAGGGACGCACAGGGATACCGCTGATAGCATCACACACAAGTGCTTCCAGAGGCATGCATACCCATAGCCAGAGTTAGCGCACTGTGTGTAAACAAGTCTGTACTCTCATGTGGGCAGTGTGTTTGTGCAGATCTCAGGGGTTCCCATGCCCCGGCATGGGATGGGGACTGCAACTCCAGTGGCACATGGAGCAAAGAGAAGATGACGGAAGGCACACTGAAGTGCACAGGGGCACAGAGAGCCACCTGCAAAAGCAGAGCCCCTCTCACGCGTACACAGTCACAGACTCACCAGAACAAACAGCACTGCACATCTCTGCTGGTGGGGTCCGGGCTGTTACTTGAAGGCAGTTGCAGCGTTTGAAGTCCCGGACGGCGGATGTGCACAGGGGAGGCACATTTAGCCAGGGTATTCATGAAGATGTGCAAAGCCGTATTGTTGCACATGGTAAGTTAGGGGACTGACTTGAAACGTGGCCCTGTACAATACAAACTGTGCAAGCAGGGAGTCTTCCTGTGTATCATGCAACACAAATCCATTCCTGAGACTTGGTCTTGCTATAGGTGACAGACTGGAGGGTGACAAATTTAAGTTGTTTGGAGCTTTTATCTTCTTTTAGAAAATGTCAGGGTTTGAGGCGAACACTTGAAAGCTGCCAACTTTCAGTTCACACCAGTTGACCGTAATTCTCTTATTCTGTTGCGAGAATGACTGCTGGCTGTGTGTCCTCTCCGACACTGCTGCTGCAGCTGTGTCGACAGGCAACCTGGAGAGGGGGCAGGAAAGGCAGGGAAGAGGACAGCCGCAAACCTGATTTCCCCTTCCCTCAGATCGTTCTGATGACCAGGCTGGCCCGCATCCCCAGGGGTGGCATACTGGGGATGCATACAGGTGGGAGGGCACACAGGAAGGGAACAGTCTGGCACGCTGTGTGCCCAGCTGGACGGTGAGCTAAGGAAGGGCACAGAACTACTCTTACTGCTTTTCTCTCCTCAGCTGGCCCGTTTTATGGAGCTGCGGGCTAGGGCCAGCCCAGCTCCCCATTTTCCTGCTGGCGATGCTGCTGGTCGCGTCGTGGAGAGACCCTGGGCGGCCGCGCAGAGCCTGAGTGCCGAGGTGGCAGTGGCGACGGCCCCCCTGTGCTCCCCGGCTGACTACTATGGCCGTGTACTGCTATGCGCTCAATAGCTTGGTGATGATGAATAGCAACAGCGAGGTGACAAGCGGCAGGAGCAAGACGCCGCCTCCTCCCGGACAAGTGCTGCCCAGGGGTCCGGAGACACCCGGCAGCTGCCGCTCGCTCCCTGTCTTCAGCCCGGCCCCGGTGCCGCCCCGCTCCCCGCGCTGTGGCCCCACTTTCCTCTTCCCACCGCTTGAGGAGCCCCTGCGGCAGCCAGGCAGCCCCGGGGGGCGGCGGGGCAGCCGAGGTGAAGAGGGACAGCCAGGACCCCCCATGGCACGGCAACTTCAACGGGAGCTGCACAATGTGCAGGTGAACCAGAAAGTGGGGCTCTTCGAGGCACACATCCAGGCACACAGCTCTGCTGCGCAGCCACCCCGCAGTCCCCGGCTAGCCCGGCCCCGTCCGGCCAGCCCCACGGCACCGGTGGTGGGACTTGGAACTGGACCTCAGCCGCGAGCCCACAGGGAGAGCGAGGCCCACGATGCTGGTGGGGTGCAGGTTTGTCTGAGCACTGCAGAGCCCTCCAGGAGGCCGGTGATGATGGTGGTCCCAGGTGTGGGGTTGGCAGAGAGCAGCAGCCCCCTGGAGCAGTCAGGGCCTGCACCACGGCAAGAGGAGGTGGTGGTGGCCCCCGCAGGACTTAAGGGCCAGCACCCAGCCATCGGTGGAAGCATCCCTGCCGTCATCGTCACGGACCTGGGGGGCCCGGAGGAGGAGGCGGGCGCCGTGCCCCCTGGCAGCCTGCCCGTCCGGAAGCTCTCATCATCCTCAGCGTCTTCCACTGGCTTCTCCTCGTCCTGGGAGGAGTCCGAGGAGGACATCTCCAGTGACCCCGAGCGCACCCTGGACCAGACCCCGGCCTTCCTGCAGACCCTAGACCAGCAGAAGCCTCGAGTGGTGAGTCTTGCACCAGCCCTGGGGAGGTGGGGTGAGGGGTGGCGGCATCCCCGCTCCGAGGCACAGCTGCAGCAGGAGGGCAGAGGTCTGGAGCAGCAGCGTTCTGCAGAGAAACGTTACCTTTGCTCAGTGGTGCTTGCTTTCCCTCACATGAAAAGCTTTCAGACTTGGGAGACGGGTTCCTAGTCGGAAAATCCTCGCACAAGAGAGTAGTGGTACCTGTTTCACTGTGCACAGTCCTTGCAGAGCTTCCCTGGTGCTGCAAAGCTGCCTGCCAGCGCGCTTAAAATACATCCATGGACTGCAGCCTTCTGCTGACATGTGGTTACGAGCTTCAGTTTTTCCTCAGCACAGCTTCCCTGGGTGCTAGAGGTTTCCCATGGTTTACATGAGCCTGAGGGAGAATTTATTTCCTCCCTGGAGTTGAAACTGCGTGGGCCAACTGTCTGTTCAGGTTTACACTGATGCCCGTCACCACAATGTCTCTGTGTCTTTCACGCAGAAGCAAAATTCTCTAGAATTTCTGGTAATTCCCCTTTTGAATAAAACTTCTTGCTTGTGGGATATCTTGTATTTTAGGTAAGAATATTTTTATCAGATATTTATATTAAGTTCATTTGTTTCAGGGTCTTTGTTGTGGAGCTGGTTGTGAGGCTTTAGGCGAGAGAAATCGTCAGTGTTGTGTTACGCTTAGAGAAGAAAGGTCTCCTCAGAGAGGAGAGCTCTGAGGCGTTCTCCAAAGGCATGAGACAGTCATGGGATTTGTTGTGTCGCTAGGGGAGTTCATTCCATGTCTGAGTGCATCACACAGAGCGTGCTTTGCTCTGAGCTGTCACACCAGTTATCCAGAGGGCTTTGAACCACTTTAACCCAGTGCAGGGCACCCATCGCGAGGTTCTCCAACCAGCACATGGTCTCTCCTATCATCCAACTCTGAGACATTATATTGATTTGAGCCCAGCACTGGAGCCTCCCACTGACAAACCATGAAACATGCAGGACAAGCCAGTGGCTCCTTAGTTTAAAGAGTTTGATAAAGGCCCATCAACTTTCAGTGATGCGTTTCACTATGTTTAACTTCCTGTAGACACATGGTAGTGAAACTCTTGCTAAACTCAATGACAAGGAAAACTAGTGCAGGGAAACATCTAAGTGAAGGCATCGAACTTGGAAGAACTGAGACTCTGGTTTGTAAAACACTCAGCAGGCTGAAATAAGTATCTTTTCTTTTGTACTCCTTTTGTCCTATTCTAAGAATCCAGGCTCAGTTCTGCTCAGGATGGAGCAGCAGCTGAGTAAAAGCAGTTAATGAAGTTACGACTCTGTAGTTCATCGTGTTTGCAGACAGTTTTGTATTTTGGGGCTCTCAACTGATGAATCAGCTTGTTCCCTTTGGGAGCTGCTACGATCCCTCTGCTGATTAAATTCTGCTTGTTTTATGTGCATGAGCTGTAGTAATCTCTGCTCCATTCTCTGCGCTAATGACTGTTCCTAGTGCCAGATCCTAGTGATTTGCTGCTGAAAACAGTTCACTGATGGGCAAAAGCATGCCTGATGCTCCTGTGGAAAGCTTCCTGGAGCCTCAAGCTGACTCTGCACAACCGCCCGTGGCCTCCAGTGAGCTCAGCCAGGCCAGTGGCTCAGCAGTGAACAGGCAAGGCTCATTTGTGTTGCTAAAAGGTCTGGATGAGAGCGAGCTCAGATCAGGTCTAAGATCAGAGTAACTGCTGGGCTCCGTGGGACTACTCAGGCTAAACGAGATGCAGATCTTGTCCAAAATGTGTCAGGCAGCCTGAGGAGGTGCACTTGTTTTTGTGTTCCAGTGCTGGAGTCTCGGCAGGAGCAGCGAGGCTAATTTGCAATGATACTTTCCACTGGGCTCCACAGGTCCCATGCAGGGCTGATCACTGACTTTGGCAGGTTATAGTCAGCTTCTCAGCAGGATCATGTGCAAATGCCCAGTAACTCAAAATTGATTCATATAAATAACACCCAGCTTTGTGTACTCGTTGGCAGTATCTTGTAAATCCATAACGACAGCAGAAGGCAGCTACTGAAGCAGTGTCAGGTTGCACACTCATTTGTTTTCATGAACTCACTATTTCCTTTCAACAACACACACGGTCTGGAGATGAGTTGTGTTATGAGGGAGAATGTGTGAGAAGCTCTCTCCCCAACTCATGCTTTTAGTCAAATCCTTGGAGACCTCAGCGGAGAGAAAACAACAAGGTGCCTCTGGGTGCCTCTGGCCTGAGTAGATGAACGCAGGGCAGGCAGAGAGCCCTGCCTGTCTGCACTGGGTGCTGCTGTTGTACCTGGAGGAGAGGTAATGACGAGCGGCAGGAAAGCAGTTCTTGCTGCAGATACAGTCTGTGCTGCACATCTCACATAGCATGTTTACAGATTTGATAAACAGCAGGCCTGCTCCTGCCCTTCCTTTTTGGAGGCCGTCTGGCGTAGCAAATCTGTTAGGGATGTCCGGCTGTCTATTGTAGTTCCTCCTGACATCCCAGGGAAACAGGCAGATCCCTCCGGCTGGCATGGACTCATCCTCCATTTGTACTGCAGGTAGGAAACTTTGTTTGTGTTCAGGCCTGAAAATTGTCCAGTAAGAAAATGATTTTGCCAAGTGAAAGGGAGGGAGGTATTGTGGCCACATTTTTGGACACCGTGACCTGGAGCAGCTCTGTGACTGAAACGGGCTCTGCCTGTTTATTGAAGCAGTTTGCTCAGTGCTGTCCCTGTCCCTGGAGTGCCCTGGAGCTCAGTGGGCTGCACAGCGCTGGGGAGCAGTGACCCTGCCATGGTGGTTGCAGACTTGTGAAGTGCAGTGACAGTAAGAGCAACGTGACGTTTTGCTGTTGTCTAATTGCAAATCCACTTAAGGTCTGAGTAAACTTCCACATAAGGGCTTTTGCAGCTGTGGCTTTCCCCGGGCTGTGGGCTGCTGCTGGAGAAACCCCACGCTTGTTTATTGATGCTTGCAGGGTTTCAAAGACACTCGAGCGATTACACTTCTTGGGCTGTGTGGGAGGGACGGGCTGTCCAGGCAGCGTGTTGGGATGGGGACACTGTGGTTTGGAAATGCTGCAGGGGAGCACTCTGCATACCCCCTGTGACCAACACGGGCAGTTTGGGGAAGACACTGATGCCTCTGCTCACCAACCACCTGAGGCAGGAGGATGCAGTGACTATTGGAAGGCACCTGCCTCCATCACTGTCTCATGCTGAGGGGGAGAATTTCTCCCCTCCTGGCTGATCACACAGATTGCGTGTGTAGGGGAGTGAGAAGGTGCTCCTTTGTCTCAGGTTCTGAGTGGCGCAGGTAGCCTGAAATGGCAGCCCAGTCTCCTGAGGAGATTTCACACCTAAAATAAGATACGTTCTAGCTGTGACTCCCACTGACTTCTTGACTGGAAAAATACCAGTGTATGAGTTTTGCCATTCCTGGGGGACTCTGTTGGCTCTTCTCAGAGGAGAGCTGATATCCAGGGTGTATTCTGCTGCTGCATGAGACTTGTCCCACACTTGGAAACTGGCTGCGCCCCTTAAGCAAAAGATATTCCAAAGCTAGTCATTAGTGAGTCCTTGTCATTGACCTAAATTCCCTAGTTTGTCAACTCCTCGGCAACTGGAGACAGAGCAACAGACAAGTGGAGGGAAAGGCAGAAATTATGCAAGCAAGCACGTACTATAGAAAAATGACATGTTGGAGGGGGGAGAAAGAACCCCTTCCTGGAAAAACAGTGCAAGACACTGCAGTGTTCCTCTTCCTGGCTTTCCCACAGCCGCTGTGGAAACACAAGGATGTACAGCGGAATAGTAATCAAGAGACTTGGTACACTGTGAAACTTCTGCTCCTTTCAGCAGGCTGAGTAGATTTCTCAGAGTAAGAGACTTCCATAAACCTGTGTGAAATGGCAAGAACTTTTGGAAAAAGCTAATGGCAGTGCTGATGACAGGCATTCTTTTAATTGATTTATTTGTTTGACTCACAATGGCTGTTAATGCAGTCCTGAAAGGAGCCAAATTTAGATAGGGTTAGTGTCAGCCAAGGGCCTCTGGGACCTTTGCTTATTTCTCTTTGAGATGTTCCAAGGCATAAGCTGACAACAGGAGTCCCGATTTGTTCCTATAAAAATCAATCAAATTAAATATGCTTTCATTCCCTTTCCAAGCTGTCGCTGTGATCAGGAAGTCTCCGTGTAACAGAAACCATGACCACATGGCTATGGTGATACATGCAAGCCCTGTGAATATATATCTTTATGCCAACTGTGTTTATGTGTTTTACTCCTTACTCCCACTGTGTTTGTCTTAAAAGCTCCTAAGCTTATGAGCTTGTGAGTGGTGTCTCTGATTTAGTATCGATATAATGTCTGGTGTATTAGGGCCCCGCTGGCTTGCTCAGAAGAGCGACTGTTCTTTTAGCAATGCACATCATTGTCCAGGGAAGGTGCTCAGCACACCTGGTAAAGCTGCCAAAGGACGGAGTCTCCCTGCTGTGGGAAGACTAGAGGGGAGAGGGGAATGAGGTGGACACCTGTGTGTTTCCCCTTTCAGAGCACCACGCTCAGCAGACCTGACAGCACGGCATGTTCTGCCTGCTGGGATGAGGTGAGGACACCCCGGTGCTCGGCAGACTGGGCAGAGCTTCAGGCTCTTTGCGGATGGAGGCTGTGCACTCCAGGAACTTCACAAAGCATCACTCCCTATTCCGTAGCTTATCCTCTACCTACTCATGTGACCTTCTCAGGGAATAAGCAGCTTTTTTATGGGCTCCCACCCACGGAGGCTAAGTGAAGATGCTGCCATAACCCAATGAGAGACATAAGGTACTACTTCAAGTCTGTCTTCATCAGCACTTTTAAGCTCATTGGGAAGGGTTTCTTCTCTGCACACATTCTCCATGATTGACAGGGCAGGAATTACATGGCACATAGCAGATCCTTTTCGTAGAGGGACTTACTTGCTAGCACAGCTGCTGTCTCTTGCATATTTTGTTTCTCAAAAAAAAAATTCACACTGAAAGCATGCGTAAAAGTGGCAAAATAAAAAAACCCGCACATTTCTGAGGTGCAGGAAGAACAGACATTAGGCCCATCATCCTTAGGGTCCCCAGGTCTCAAAGGAGCCACGTTTTCACCTCTTCTACTGGGAATTGCAGGATGTCAGGAGCTTGCCAGTTTGGATACTTCTGGTGGGAAGCTGAATGTCCGCAGAGTGAATTTCACAGATCAGTGGAAACTTCAGAGGTTTGTCTTCGCCTTTTTAGAGGCTTGCAATGACAAAACCCAAACTGTAGTCAGCACCTGTCTCATGTTTTCCATATTATTTCTATACTGTGTTAGGACAGATTTGCATGTGAAGAAAATATTAGTGCAGCATTGAGCTCTCAACGTGCCATGCAATGGCTAAAAGCCACTGCTGAGCTAATGTTTTCTTTACATGTAATTCTGTTCTAGCTCACTACAGAAATAATGGCATCTATGTATGACATTAAATGTCGCTTCAGCTGAGATTAGTCTTCTGTAATGGTTAGAGATTATTTTGTTTATACCAGTAGGTAAATTTGTGCAGTAAATTTGACCTGCTTTCTTCAAATGAAGCCCAGCCAAGCTTTCTAAGAAAGATATGTTAATATTTAACAGACAGTGAAAACTAAATGTTAACATTTTCAAATCACTGAGTAACTTTGCAGCCTAATCCCTTTTCTTAAATGTGACTTTTTGGGGAATGCAGGCTTCCACACTTGCTGGCTCACTTGAAATGGGCTTTTTATGGCATTCATCTTGCTTAGCCTTGCTGGGTGTCTCCTCAGGCATCCTAAGGTTCTCCTAAGGTATCTCTCTTCTCTGTTACTCTAATGGGATCTTGACAACGAGCCCAAGAGTGGGCTTTAAGACAGAGGAATCTATTTCTAAAGTACTCATGAATGTTTTCTATAGAATTTATTGGAATTTCGTTCTTATTCATACGCATGAAAAACCAGGTCATGCATAGCCTGCACAATGGCTCCAAGTGGATCAGGAAGCGGATCCAGTCTGAGGTCTACCAGCCTCAAAAGCAAGTGCCTGTGATAGGCTTTTAAATCAGTGTTTAGGCAGCAAAATTCAACTTGCTCTATAACAGGATGATCATCCAGCAGTGCCTTACTGCATGGATACGTTCAGAAGTTTTGGGTCTCTACCTGCAAGTTTCAGTCTGAGTGTGTGCACTGTGAATGTGCTCGGAATTGGTGGAAGCCTTTGGACAACACAGACTGCAGCTCCTTCTTTCCCGGGCACGGTGGGAGCTCATCCCAGAGCTGCTGTTACAGCTGTGTGCCTGTGGGGATCCTCATCGCTGCTGTCAGCCACAGGTTGCCCTTACAGAGTGGTTTCTGACCTTAATTTCTCAGAGATGGGTAATGCTGGAGTTGGGAGTTGCTGCAGGCTGCTAAGACCCATGTTAGGCTTTTCCCTCTCTCGATATTTGTTTCAGTCTTCTCATACATTTCAGCCAGGAAAAGAAAGAAGTGATTTTTTTTTTTTTACAGTAAAGAAAGTTCTTTTCATTAATGACATGGGAAAAGGGACAGCCAGTAGAAGCAATTCAGTTCTTCTTTCAGATATGAGATTTATTGCTGATCAAAACACAAGGACGGCTTTTGGGAGGAGAACTAGGGGGTAAAACAACAAGTGCTTAGCACTTACAACTACTTCTTGTAAGCAATACAGTGTATTATCTGATCAGTGCTACACAACAGGAACTTCATTAGCATTCTGCAGTGTTGTGGTTTTAAGTAATAGTAAAGCATCCCTGTCTCTGTGAAGACATAGATGTGCTCTGGAGGGACATGCCAACGGAGATTTTAATGACTTAGATTCAAAGGACACAATCAGGTTGTCTCTTCATTGTTTGCTTCACGCACTTGATTTGCAGAGATTTTGGCACCTGGGGTTGCTGTGGCCTGCACCTCGCTGAATTGATGTGAGTTTTGCCCAGGGTTTCATCCTTGACTTTAAGTCTTGTACTTGGGATCTTGGACAATAGGGTTCCTGTACTACGCAGAGGGAGGTCTCATGGGGCCTGCAGTCTTGACTGTCACAAAACTCCCTTCAGCCGGAATGAGGACCAATATATCAACGCCAGGAGTAACGAGCACAACATTTTGGTCGAATAGCTATGGCAGGGAGATGACACAACTCTTTCCTCCCACCCCATCAGCATTTGCAGAAGGGGCTGTTTAGCAAGGGCTAAGCAATGGCAGCACCTACCTTCAGCATCAGCTCCTTCTCCTCCCCCTTCGCTTCCTGTCCCTTTGCCCTTGCTTGGGCAATTCATCTGCAGCAAGATAGAATCAAAGAACCCTCTTCCTTTGCTAAACAATTCGCTCCTTTTGTTAGGGTCAGATAAAATGCTGATAAAAGCTGTTGTAGCTCCGATGAAGCCAGCAGGAGCATGCTGCAGGTTTGGTCCTTGATCATTTTTCGCCTCGCTCACTCCTGCATGTATCCAGTTACATCTTGTGTTAAATCCAACCTTAAGCTGAATTAATGAACCAGAGATGCAGTCCCTCTGGGGGGTTTGCCTGTTCATAGGTACAGTGCCTCAGAGCCTTTGAGGACAGGAGGTTTATAAATAGAAAGATCTGCAGGAAGGCTTTTTGGAAACTGCGTTTTAGGGTTGGGTGTTTTTCTCTTGTTTCTTGCTAAACAATCTCTTTATTCTTGCCACTCGGGAGAAGGGCAGGAGCCAAGGCTGGCCTTCAGCTCACCACTGAGCTTTGTTGGTTGCAGACCTGCATTTAGGGAAGGCATAGGAATAGCTTTTATCCCATTGAGCTGAACTCATTCAAAACATTTTGATTAAATGGGTACTTAAGTACAAGCCCAGGCGTACCCCTCCAAAGAGAGGAGACCAGGGCTCCGAGAAGGGGTGGGAGTGAGGGGGAGGTGAGCAGGCTTCTTCTCACCATGTGGACCATAGGAATTGCTCTGTTGGCAGCTGCAAGCTCCATGAGTTATCCAGGGATATCCTCCCACTGCAGGCAAGGTACAGAGCAGCCAGTTGGAGAATTAGCAACGTGTCCAAATGTAATATGGTTGCTATTATGGGTAATATATATTTAACACTCTGCAGGGACCGTTTAAACTTGCATCTGCAGGAAGGGGAAAAAAGTCAGGTTTGCTTTCTTGGCAGACTGCAGATCAGAGAGTCCAATCTGTAATCTCTCTTTGTGTGTTTTATGTGGGTGGGTTTTGTTAAGTTACATGCAAAGTTATTGCACCCCTAGGCTACTCACATTAAATGTTTCTCCAATTTTAGCAACATTCTTTCCAGGCTCAGCTACATTTGTTTTTGTCTTCTCTATGGCAATTGATGAGCTCAGTCTGAAATGTGTAACTCCACGGGATCTCCTGTTATATATTTCTTCCACAGCTGTAGCTGAATTGGGGCAGTGTAATCCAATGACTTGTTGTAATGCCTAATGCTTTAATACATTCCAGATTACAGGAGTCAGCAAAGTTTACATATCCAAAGTAATAAATTTAAACAATAATAATGGCAAATACCAAACCATGATTATATCTTGAAAATGTTGGGCTTTTTTTTCCTCCTATCTTCTCTGGTCTGGCTAAAGTCCGTTTTTAGGAAACTGAACAAGACAGATAAAAGATGATGAGACAAACAACTTAATCCTTTAATAATGTCAAGTGGAAAATCCAACAACAGATTGGCAAGAAACTGTAATAACAACTGTGAAGTGACCCTTACTGAGGACTAAATAACTGATTTAAAAGGCTGAACTTGGGATATAATTAGAGATGAGCCTGAACCAGTGCCCATAGGCGCAAATATTTCTTTGAACTCTGAAATGGAGCCAAATTCCCTTTTTTTAATCCATGCCTGTACAGCATCATCTTAGCTCCACAGAGGCCACTTCAGCATCACCTTGTACCTTGTACTGCCCTTGGTACCCACACGAAGTGACCGTGAAAGGCCCCGCGGTGGTATTCCCACCTCTGAGTGCTGTTGCAGATGGAGTGTGGGATAACAGCAAGTGTGCACACCCAGGTAGGTGCTTGTCACCGCAGCAGAAGAAGGGATGGGCACTGCCTCCAACTGGGAGGAGACGAGATGGACGTTGCAACACTGGCCTTTGAGTCCCAGCATCTCATCCTGCTCTTGCCAGGGACTGGTGCACAGCTGCATCCCTGGGCAGCAGCCCTAAGTAGTCTTGGGCTGCCGTTAATAGATACACCTTGGAAACAAGGCATGTGGTCACAGGAGTAGGAGGCACTTGGAATTGTAATTATCAAGGAGCTTCAGAAAGAGGGTGTTAATTATTATCTCCCTCCTTGGAGCCATATTTACTTAGAGCTGACAGCCCTCCACCCTGGGCTTTGTGGGAGGAATGTCTTGCTGGGGTGGAGACCACGGCTGCCAGAAAGGAAACAAAGGAAAGAGATTTTAGAACGGTGGCTTATCTCTATCCACCTGAATTACTGTTGTATTTTAAAAGAATATCTGAAAAAGCATTGTTTGAAAAAACCTTGACAAGTGTACTCTCCCATCTCCATTGTTTTAACCTTCTCCTAGGAATTTGTGTATAAAATGTTCTCGGTTCAGTTTATCTCTGCTTGACAGATCCTGTGTTTCCCTTCCGTGCTTTTAGCGGGGTGGGAACTAACCTTGATCTTTTTGCAAAGCGAACAGAATCGCCGTGCTGGATGTCACATTCCCATCATCACACACAAACAGTGCGTGTCACAGCTTTTGAGCAAGATGTACCATCACTGACAAAAAAGTTGTGTAAAGTTCATGCATTCAAGATGAGCTTTTAGAAAAGCAGCTCCAAACTGAACCGGATTCCCTCAAAGGAAGGAGCGACTGATGTTGTCTGGCTCTCGTGGTAGCCACCTTGCTCAGCAGGTTGAAACAAATGGTCTGAAGCCAGGGCTGTAGCTCAGCTCCTCCATTAGCAGCCCCTCATCTACGTCCTATCTAGAGGAGTAAAGACATGGCCTCTCTCCTCAAGTCTCTGTTTTCTTATGTTACCCTGTGTTGCTGGAATGGCTTTTCTGAGCCAAGGAAAGCAGCAGAGGAGTCCAGGTGGTCACAAGTGACCAAAACATTGACCAGATGCTGGGCTGGTAATGAGAGGGAAATGCAGAGGTAGCATGATGCCACCTAGTCTGTTATTGTCTTCCCTGTATCGTACATCCCAGCCAACTCTGGTATTTGGGTTTTGAGCATTTGGGCATCTCAGAAGGCAGTTCCAGATTCCAGGTTTGTTCTTGTGGATGGGAACCCTTCCCAGAAGGGAGAAAGCTCAGAGGAGCCTGTTTAATATAGGCTGATCTCATGCTTGAGCATACGCAGGAGTTGACCTTTCAGTGCTGAAATAAGAAGTGATGGGAATAGAATAAATCACAGTCTTGAAAGAAAACCAAGGAGCTTAGACATGCACCTCAGGAGAAGGAATCAAGGTAGGGAGGCTGAGAGCCACAGAAGGGCCAAATGACAGATTTAAAAAGCAATCTTTCAGCAATGAGTTTGATGGATCGTTGCAGAGCAAAGGCTGTTGAGATGAGAAATGGGGGTATGATGTGACGAGTCCAGAAGGTGAATTTTAGTTGAGTGGGTAGGCTGGAAAGACTCTGTTGGGGATGCCATCCTGAAAAAATCTTCAAGACTTACAGATAGGTTGGATGTGAGGACTGAAAGAGATCCAAGTTTTGCACTTGCTGAAAGTTTCAGGGTAGGAGCCAAACACACAAATGGGAGCGGTAACATTTACACTTGCACTGCAAAGGCATAATTTGTTCTATGAATCGCCAGGCTATGAAGAATCAAACCTCTACATTGCATTGCAAGCCTCAGAGCTGTCATGTCTTGACTGAATCCAAAGCTAAAATTTCTGTAACCTTGATAGGAGACAGCTCCGAGCTCCTATGGTACATCCACTTAACCTTCAGGGGCCTGGCTTTGAATGCAAGATTTTTCCAAGAGAACCAAAACTCTAAGCACTCCCTTCATATCCGGAAGCTGCAGCCTAATGAGGAACTCCCTCCTTGTGGTGGCCTCTGTCAGAGCCCGACTCCCCATTCAGTCTCAAGAGAGGGTGGCTCAGAGCTTTTTCAGAGCCCATCACTGCCAGGACAGAGGCTGAGGTTTGCCCTCCTGGCCTGCTCTTCCTCTGGACCATCCGTGCCGTGTCCCCAGGGCAGTCAGACCCTCAGACCCGTCCAGACAAAGCCTGGCAGGACAGGAGATTGTAGGAGCTGGCTGGATCTGGAATAACAGTTTTTTGGCAGAGAATAGATTTTCCAGCAAATGTCAGGGGAGAGGGGGAGTCAAAATGATTCACAAATTCAAACACATTTTCTGAATAGTTCTGGCCTAGAAAAAAATACAGAGGTGGGGGAAGAAGGAGGGATGTTAAAAATAGCAGTGCGTGTCATTCTGACACTTTCAGAATGAACTGTTTCATTTTGGGAATGGTTTGTTTATGTTTTGCAAGTATTTGAAATGTAGATTTGATTCAAAATGGCATTTTTCACTTAAAAGTTGACCTCACCACTAAAACACATTGAAAGAAGAGAAGAGAAAAGGTTTTTTAGGACTTACATAACCAAAAAGGAAACACCTACTTTTGTTTTGGCTCCAGATGAGACGTTGTGGAGTTTTCCTTTCACAGCCCCATGATTTTAGCTGGGTGTCCCAGCCCCATGATTTTGGCTGGGTGTCCAGCCCAACCTGAACATCTCCTCTCTCCTAGTTTTTTGATTGAGCTCTGGTGTTAAAAAATACATCCAGCTCCCATGCTGGCCAACCCTTAAGTCTAATGCCAGGGAGCAAGTACTTTAGTTTATTCTGAGGTCAACCACACATTGCTGTGATTCAGACTGAAACCTGTGGTATCAAATTAATAAGAGCTGTAGGTTTTGTAGATAACTGGCATCTTCCCCGGAAGATGCAGTGTCGAACCTCATTTAGAAAAATAACCCAAACTCCTGACGCCCTGAAATCTGATCTAGAAATCTTCAGAGAAGCCGGAGTTTGCAGACAGCTGAATGACAGACTTTCACTCCCCCGACACTCACACTGGTCTCATTCAACTGATTCATTAAAGGAAAATGAGCAAATAGCTGGTAATTACTTTGCTGTAGCCAAAACGTGCCGCAGAGTTTCCCCGGGCAGAGGGGAAGGAACACACGTGTTCGCTATACGATGAGCCATAGTCGACTTTACTGTTCCCTGCTGTGTTTTCTGCCTGGCTGAGACACATTGTGCCATTTCCTCATCCCTTGGTGACTGAGTGGAGCCTCCTTTGCTGAGATTTACTTTCACTGTCTCCTGAGCCCCTCTCCTCTGTGCCTTGGGAGGGTTTGGGCACAAAAGAGAGAGAGAATAGATGCTACAGTGTAGGATGGCAAACTTAACATCAGCCCCTTTAGGGCAGGGGCTGTAGGAATGACCTTTTCCATTCATGGGAAAATCCTTGGTTTCACCTGAAACAGGCAGGTTTGTAAGCATTTTTCTGGCCCGCTGTAATTTTAGTGTTACTGAAAGATGGATCTCATAGTGTGGACAGGATACGGATGTTTTTATGATAGAGGAGAGGGGCTGGCAGTGGCCAAGCATGAGAGCAGGCTGTGCTGCCTGCTGGGATGGCTCTGATACTTTCTGTGGTGGCTCTGGGTCCCCCAGCAGTGGAGAGGGCAGGGATTAATGCCTGTAGCAATATGAGGAATCAAGGCCAATGAGTGCATTAGCGATACAATTCCCTCGACCATGCATTTACTGTTCAAACACTGCCAACTCAAGCTCTCCCAGAAAACAATGAGGATTGCCTTAAAAACCACCAAATGTTTCAGGGTTTTTTTTGAAGTGCTGGGCTAGTTTGACTGTTTTCCTGGTTTCTATGCCTATAAGTCACACTCAGGACAATTTTTCAATCTGTTCTCTGCAAGGCAGAAGCCTAGAAATGTACTTTTTTAAAAAAAACGAAAACTCGGAGTCTCAGCCGCCTGATGACTACAAGAGCTGGAAGCTGTGAGAACAAGGCAGAGCTCACGTTAAAACTGCAGGAGTGGGCAAATGGGCTGCTGAAAGCTGCTTCTCTGGGTCCAGAATGGGCCTGAATGGAAAGAAAGGCCAGGAGGGCAGAGCATGTAAGCAGATTCGGCTTTCCTGGAACAATCGGAGAACGCCAGCGCTCCCTCCCCGCCCCAGCTGAAACAAAAAGCCCATACACAACTAAAGCAAAATCTGCCTTCCTGTTTGTATGTGTGTCATGGGGCCTGGGAGAGCAGGTGGCGTTTGACTCTTGCATCCCCACCAAAAGTCAAAGTCCTCGCCCAGCTGAATCCAGAGGTGGGGGTGCAGGAAGAGATACAGGCGGTCAGTGAAGAGCAAGGACCATACAAACTGCACAGGAGCGCCCACACTCCTTCCCTGTCGATAGTTTATAAAAAACATAATTTGAAAACTAGTCACTTTTTCTACAGGTAGAAGTGATTCACAGGTCTTTGACACAAGCAGCTGCCAGGAGATGGGCTCACAGCTTTGATTATGTTAAAGTGAGGAGGCAGCAACTTTCCAACTGAGCAACTGCATTTGGACGATCTGTGGAAGGTTTATACATCTTTCAACAAGGAATCTTAGGCTGTGATAGGTCCCAGAAAATACCAGGCAGGGTTGTTGAACTATCAGAGGTGCTGTGTGAAGTGATGCCAAGCATTTTCTAGCAGCTCTAATGGCATTTGGATTTCAATTTACTCTCATCAGATACACTGACATGTTCCCCAGTTTGCCTCTTGATTTAAGATGCTGCAGTGTTCCTTTTTCCTCTTTCCAGCTGATAGGTGTGTGTCTTTGCTCCCCCATGGGGAAGAAGGCAAGTATATTCTTCTTTTTAGCATGCCCTTAGAGCTATTACATGTTTAAAGGGAATTAATCCTCAGAGCAAAGGCCTGGATGTTGTGTGTGTCACATTCCAGGTGGCAGGCTGTTCCCAGGTGCTCCATCTGCAGGGTTGACTTCAGTGAAATCACACCAGGAGGGCAGCTCTGAAGGTTGCATACAACATGCAGATGGTCTTCTGGAGAGCAGTTGCCTTTGGAAAGCTAGCTAGAACTACTGGTGGCGTAACAAACAGAATTAGAATATTTCCAGGATATAAAACTGAGGGAGGAAAGCAGCTTTGCTGGCTATTGTCAGAAAACAGATTTGCATAACAGCAACATTTTCCATATACTGCACAATGAAGTTACTTGCTTGGGAATTAAATTGCAAGTCAGTTTTAGACAGCGTGGCCAGCTGTAACATAGCACACATTGCAAAACACATGCTGAATGTTATTACTTGGTGTCGGTGTTTATTCATGCTAGTGGGGATTTGAGAAGCAAGCTCTGGCGCAGGAAACACTAACAATGTGATGGCACTTAATGTCTCAGCGAATGTAAGAACTTTGGGGAATAAATTTTCCAAAAATAAAATACTTTGGAAAATACCTGCTAATCCCTTTAAACCCCTAAGACACTTCAGTTTTCGTATTGGGTCGTGATAAGCCATGGATTTCACCACTAATCTAAAAAATATCTTGTGGTTTTTGGAAAAGCAAGGGAGACTCCAGGTGTAGGTTCAGTGGCAGATTTTGCAGTGGCAGCTCCAACTGATCTCACTGGAAAGAGTTTATTTGCTGCTGTCTGCTGGTCCCTTGCTGTCTTCTTTTGCTACTGCAGGAAGCAGGGTAACAAACTTGAATTACACTTCCCTGTCACCTTGATGGAGAGGAGTCAGCACTCTAAAACATCTCTTCATTTTAGCTGCAAGGCTGGAATCAGATTGGGCCAAATCAACTCTGTTGTAGCTCTTTTGAGTCTGGTGGGCTTGCACAATGGATAAATTTGCTCCAGAGTAAGAATAACATGAACCACAGATGGCTGGGTTAAGTGCATTGTTTACATAAATGGCTGGACCATGGAGAGCTGCCCACATTGCAAAATCCCCCTCCCATCTGGCTCCTTCAAGGGATCTGAAAGCACAGCCAGGGGAGACCAGCAACAAAACGAGGCACAAAGACCGAGTTTCCCCTGTGCTCAGAGATGTGGACCTGTTGGCAGTGGAACGTGGGCTCAGCTCACCAGCTGTGCTGAAATGGCATGTCAGGGAGCAGGACGGGTCACAGTGCTGTGCCCTCTGATGGCAGTAAAGTTATAAATACATTCTTGGAAAAAAAAATAGGAAGCATCCACCAGAGCTATTTCTGATGACCTCAGAATAAAGTTAGATTTTGGTTTTTTTTCCCTGTGTTTCTTAGCAGGCCTGCTGAGCTCTCCAGCAGAACAGGAAGTAGGCTGAGGAGCTGTTTGAGTAACCAGGGTCATCAGATCAATGGAAAAAGCGGTTTGAGTACACTCTGTGAAAGTGCAGTCAACAATTTTGAAATTACTGCAGTTTCTCTTCCTAGGTCAGGGCTGTTGCTCATGCCAAGGGGACTTAAGTCTACTACTGCTCTTTCTTGTAAGCAAACAGAACATTTCTTTTTGATGATGTACATAATGTGCACCCTGGGGTGAAGCAGAAAGCTTTCCCTTGGTGTCCTTGGATCAGATTCCAGATGAGGTTAAGAGATAATTTCATCATGATCCTACGTAATTTTGAAATGCCTACCATGCCATTTAGAGGAAAGGTAAACTTGCTTTTACTGGGAGTTGGGCATGGAGAGGTCAGAGTAGGTGAGGGGCGAGGGAGAGGATAAGAGACAACATTTTGCTATCAAGGAGGAAGATGTACAGTTGTCAATCTCAGAATTGAGGCTGATCCTACATTTTAGTGACACTTGCAGCTTCTTTCATGTTTTGCAAGTTCATCTGAGAACTGAATACATGCCAAATGAATCTTTCAAGGGAAGTGGAGCTGGGTTGAAAATATCTCCTGTACAGATAATTCAAAGGAAGTGCAACTTTTAAAAAAGCATGTGAAATGGCTCTAAGAATCTACCTGTTTTTTTACTTTTCTTTTTCTCTTTCCTCCCCTTAGTCCTACATTTCACCACTCTCCTCTACCATCATGTCACTTTTTTTGCCTTTAGTTGATCTCACAGAGCCATACAAAGGGTTTTCGGTCCCGTCACATGCTCCAGCTGGAACTAGAGCGCAATTCCTTTCTGACACTATTTTCTGCAGGATTCTGTCAAGCTGAGCTGCAGATGCTCCCCGGGTTTTCGCTGATTGTCTTTTCAGCTGTCCTCCGCTTGTGACACTCACGTGTCAGCCCGGCAAAGGCCGGTGCGAGCTGCAGAGCGGAGACAATGCCGTGAGTGCAGGGAGCAAGGGGTGCACGGGGGCTGCCTGCGGCCAGCGGGATGGGGCGGCCGTGGGGCGGGAGCGGCGCGGCGCGGCGTGGGAGAGCAGGGCCAGGAGAGAGAGATAAGGCGGGCAGGAAGGGGAAAGGCAGGTGGAAAAGGGAAATGACCACGGGGGCCAGGAAGACTAAAGAGAATACAAGGGAAGCTATGAAGCCATCTGGGAATCTGCTCTAGCCACGTGTAAATCGTACGCGTCCTTGCGGCGTCGCACTGTGCGCAGAGCGAAGCAGAGCCCGGGGGACGCCGCGCAGAGCCGGGATGGCGGCGTGGAGCTCTGTGGGGTGAGCCCGTGGGGGTGTGTGGGGGCATGTGGGGACAGCCCCAGGGGCACAGTGGTGATGGGTGTGGGGGCGAGGGGAGGTGCGTGGGTGCTCCAAGGTGGGGTGCAGGGGCAGCAGAGCCGTGGTGGAGCACCGTCCCATGAGGATGAGGGCAGAGGCTGATGGAGCTGCTTTTACTGGGAGTTGTGTCCAGCCGTGTCAGGTTCTGGGTGATGGCAGAAGAGCAGGAGGAGAAGCGGGGAAGCGGGTGCTGTGGGGTGGAGGCAGAATGGGAAGTTTGGGAGAAACAGAGGAGATGGAAAAGGAGCAAAGTGGAGGGAAAAGTAATGGGAAAAGTTGCATTGTGAAAAAGTAGTGGAAGAAAGCATCATGCAAGGCTGACATGGAAAGGCAGGGAGAAGAGAGGAGAGCTTGGATAACAAGACTTTAAAAGTACTTAATGATGGATGACTGGGGTGGGATTTGTGGCAAATACCTAGATCTGAGCCAGCCTCCCTTTGTGGGGAGAAACAGGCCCCTGCAGAACACACTGTGTGTGACCTGCCTGCACAGCATGAGAGGAGCTGAGGCTGAGCAGCCCTGTGACTGTAAAAGGAGTTAACTAGCATAGATGCAGTCATCTACATTGAACATGTCTAAAAATAGGTGAGATGAATTTCAGTCCTGAGGACAAAATGTTACAGTAAATGAATACAAAAAATCTCATGGTATCTAGCCCAGTGTGTTCATGTCTCCTCCATGCATGTGCATGCAGGAGAAGTGTGCCCAGTTTCAGGGCTTGTGCCCATCAGGTGCACATGTGGACACGAGCACGAACTTGGCTGCAGTGTTCATGTTCACATCTTCTGTGGAAAGGTCCTCTGCACCTCAGACACTGAAAAATTGAGGTGTGATGCTGGAGCAGGCTGTAGTTCCTCAGGTGTCTGCACTTTTTACTGTAAATCATTCCTAAGAGCCTCAAGGAAGAGCAGGGAGATGTGCTGCATTTTCAGGGAGTGCTGCTGCTGACTCCATCACTCTCCGCTTCGCTGTGGAAGGGGCTGCAGCCCCTTGCCTGGTTTTATCTCAGCTCTTCTGGCTGCCTCTGCCAGAGGTATGGGAGTTACTTTGCTTTAACTCACACCGGGAGGCACCAGTGTGACAGGGAAGAAAAGTCCCAATCCCCAATGGTGCCATTTGCCCCATGTCACCCTGCCAACGATTCTGAAGGAGAGACAAATTCTTTCCCCCAGTGAGAGGACCGGTTGGAAAAAGAATAACCACATCTCTGTGGGGACACTCATGGGATGTGTCAAGAGAGGCCCAGGCAGATGCAGTTGTTTAATGGGATCCCTCATTCATGCACTAGGTTGGCATGGATGGTCTGAGCAGTGCACAGATCTGGAGCCTGTTTGTATTGGAGACGTCCTCTGGCCGCCCCAGCCAGCTCCCTGCAGCCCTGCTCTCCTTCCTTGTTCCAGTCCCTGCACGTGTCCTCGTCTCCAAAATTAGGTCTGCAGGTCCCACGCCTCATCTTTAAAACTCTCTGTGCAATTAACATGCACAGGCACGTCCTTGGCAGAAAATGTCCCCAAAAGGATGGGCAACAAGAGGATGGCACAGTTTGACTGAGTAGCTCACAGTTATTTGTAGGAAAAGCCGGGAATGTCTCTCTCTGCACTAAGAAGTGGCAGCATGCTCATGGAGGTCATGAGTCTCTGGTATGACCTGAGCTCATTTAACAGTCTCCACTGTGGAAGAGAACAGAGTTTTAATCTAATGAGGGTGGTGTTGGGCAAACGCTTTTAGTGCTTTGGTCTGATTAGTCGTAATTGAACTCCTCTTTCACTTAGTCCTACTGGAGGCTGCTCGTTCTTCTGCTACGCATTTCCTCTGCCTGCAAAAGCACTTAGAGCAACTTGGATACCCAAGTCACATATTCTCAATATTTATGCCCCCTTAGTGGTTTTCCAAGGAAGCTCTTATTCTTACAAGTCACGAAAAGACACGTATTTGTTGGAATCAATACTAGCAAGGTGCAGAGTTCATTCTTAGGAAGCAAGTGGGTTAAAAGCCTTATTTTTGTGCAATTAATTTTGTAAAAGCTCCCTCCCCCCTTTTCCCTGCTTTCATTTGCTTCTGTGTCCTGGGGTCTAAGAGCACAAAGGTTTCTAAGGGTAGGTGTGCGCCTTGAGATCACTTGCTGGTAATGCCCGGAGGAGCAGCACATTTCTGTTTCCCCATTCATGTTAGCTGTTGAAACATGTTGTCTCACCCCAATAATCACCCCAATAATTCTTTAAACCTGTTCAGAGAGGATCAGTAGAAACCCAATGAGCCAGTTTCACATTACTGTAATAGTTTCCAGATTATTTTGTTTAGAAGCCTGTGTGAAATATTACTTCTTGCTCTCCTCTGTCGCCCCTCAGGCTGAAAGTGAAAAGGTCTTGGTGAAGAAAACAGAGTAAGGAGATAGACAAAGTTTATATATGGGATTATTTAGCCTGCAAACTAATGGATTTCAAGTGAAATATCTAAGATCATTGCGAGAACTCTTCCATTCATACCCTTCTACTCTACCCTGTCTGGTAAATCAACATGCACTTTGTGAGACGGAATTGTGAGGATATGCACACAGACTCGGAAAAGAAATTAGTGGGCTCCATACAGAGCTACCCTGGGGAACTCCCTGGCGTGGGATGCTCTGAGCCCACCTGCGCCAAAGGGAGGAATGGCTGGGGGAGCACCCCAGCCACCTGCTTGCAGCTCTGCAGGCTGAGATAGGCAGCCACATGTGGGATTCCAGCAGTGACCATAAGCTGATCATGTGGATGGAACCGGATGGGATTTCTGCGCTGCAGCCTCCATGGCCTGTGGGCTGGGGCTGCCTGCGATGGAGTGGGGGCTGCAGAGGCACTGCCTGGCCCATGGCAAAGGCCCACAGCTTTCTGTGGTGGTGAAAGGCTGTGCTCTGAACAAGAGGGCAGCTCCTTGTGTGGGTTCATCTTCCTGTGAAACGGGCACAGCTGAGTGCAAACACACAGAATGCCCTTGCTGTGATGGGGGCCATGCAGGCTCTGCTGCCCTCATAGCTGGAACTCTGATGACAGCATTTGCCCAGTTTCCTATTAAATGCAGCACCTGAGACAGTGAAAGCCTTAGGTTTTGTAGCTCCTTATACCTAACATCTCAAATGACGAGCCCGAGGTCCACCACACAGAATTGCACTGGCCCAATGGCAGTCTCAGGCACCACAGGAGCAGGACCCAAAAGGGTGCTGTTTTTTCCGCAGAGTTGGTGTGAACTCCCAGCATATGCCATGCAAAGCTTGCAGTGATCCCAAGTGGCTGTTCCTTGGCAGGTGCTCTCAGCAGAGCATTCCTGAGCATCTTGCGCTGATGGACTCAGTAGGCAACATCTTCCCTTGCCGTGAAGTCTCCAAGCTGTCAGATTTAGCCCAGCTCTCACATTTACACCAGCTGAGGAGCTGGCTGCCACCTCAAAGGGTTACACAAATAACGCAGTTTGAGCTCTGTTACAAAGCCCCACCCTTTTCCTGCAGTTTTAATCTGAGGGGTAGTGCTGCTTGAGATGCTTTATTGTAACAGAAAATGAAGAGAAATGTGGAAAAACAAGGCAATAGGATACTTGGTTTAAGGTATGCAGCTGGGTTTTTTGTCTAGGGAGGGGGAGAAGATACCCTTTCTTCAGTAGGTGGTTTTAGATTATATTTGTTTAAGGAAGGAGTGAAGTGTTTAGGACCATAGGGCTCCCCCAGGTTTCTGCATACTACATGAGCATTGCTTAGAGAGTGAGCAGCTCTGGTCCTCAGGTGGCTTGTGTATGGCTGCGTGTTGCCCTTTCAGCACAGGAACTTCAATCCTGCTCTGTGTCAGGAGGGAAACTGAGCAGGAGCATCACCAGCAGACCCAGAGATTGCTGTGGAGTCTTTATGAAATTCAGTTGGACCTGGCTGCCAGGAAGGTCTCAGGACTGAAAGAAGGTCTGAGGCACATCAGCAGGGCTTTCAGGCAGTAGCTGGTCCATCATATTCCCTCATACAGGAGCTGTGCAGTTGAGGTGCTGGAGCTGTTCCTTAGCTTCCCATCCACAGCCTGTGTGCTTCATGTGGCGGGCCTGGAAAAAGCAGGATTTGCAGGTGCAGCTGGGTGATTGGCACGTGTTGGTGCAGGAGACACTTTGAAGGGAAGAACTGATGCACCAGAACAGGGAGCTGATAGGCTGGAGGGAACAGCCAGCTTGCAGTCCCAAGGCATCTTGGGGACCAACATGCATCATTATGTACCACAGGAAGGCTTTACTGGGACTGCACCACCTGCCTTCTGAGACCCCTGTGTTCACTGTTGTTCCTTACCATGTTTCTGTGGATTTGGGTAGTCCAAGCAGCCCTGTTGGGTGCTGCTATGTGTTGTGTGCCATTAGGCTACATGGCCCCATGGGAAGGGATGCTCTTCCAATTCTTGGGCTCTCGTCTGCCTCTCCTCTGTTCAGGCAAGTGGTTGTCTTTTGCTTCCTAGGTCCAGCCAAACATGTTCCTACAGATGGGCTCTCTGACTCTGCCAACTGACAATCCGGGAGTTTCGGTCTGTGGCAGAATTTCCACAGAAATTCCCCACTCCTCCTGCACTGGGTTTTTCTCCTCCAAGTTGTGAGACTGTCTCTTCTTACCATCCCATCAGGCTGGGAGCTCTGCCAACTCCCAGCCAGGCTCCACTGCCTGCACACAGCCAGCACAGGACAATAGAGATTGTCTCCGATGCCTGGCTGTTTGCTGCTGGGTCAGGCACCTCCAGGCTCTGCTCTGCAGAGAAGCAGTGTATCTAATTCTGTGGGAGTTTCATCCCTTTCAGTCAGGGGTCTGTACAACTCCTTTCAATGATCAGCTCTGTGAATGTTAATAATCCATAATTTGGTTAGTGCTGGGTCTTCTTTTTCAAGGGCCACCTCCCAAAGTAACTGCTGAAGGGGCAGACAGGTGAAGTCGGATATAAAAGCAGATGCTACAGGGGTGCATGACCGCAGAGATGTACACGGCCTCACGCTGAGGGGAGTCCTTAACCTCTCCTGAAAGAAGAGAGAAGCAGTATGTTTCCTTCTTCTGGTGGCAGGTTGCCAAGGTGAGCAGGTTAGCACCGACAAAAACATCTCTCTTTTCTACCCTCAGACGGGGGCCTACGGGTTTCCTCTTCAGATTTGCACTTCTCTTGCAGCCCCTTTCAGCTGGTCTGAGGTGCAGTAACACGCAGATGGAGGAGACCTTGGGAGGTTAATTGTTAGTGGCTTGAGGAGCAGCAGGAGCACAAGTGTGCACACCTGGAGATACACACCCAGAACCCAGAGACCTCACGTTCTGTTCTGGTGTTTCTCGGCATGGTGTTGCTTTTCCCACACACCTGCTCAGTGTGCTTCAGCCACAGGGATGGCAGGAATGACTTGCCAACACGTATGCCACAGTACGTATGCACACACAGGCAGCACATCTGCACATGCAGTGGCCACTGTCACTGCCAGTGCTTGGACCTTCAGAGCTGAAGGTGTGAGCTTTTTGTCTGGGGTGAAGAACATGATTTAAGGAGGGGTTTACATGTCCTTCATGCTGTGCTGCAGGGTGTGGATGGGGACAGGAGCTCTTGCATCTGAGCGACCAGAAGTGACAGCTCTGGAATGTGAGTGCTTCCACCCATGCATTGACAAGTGCCTCAGTCATATTTACACCAGGTGGACCCAACTCCAAAACTTCTTTCAATTTTGCCTCCATTCTTACTGGAAAGCAATGCTCTCACTGAAATTTAAGTGGAGTTTTTTCAATTAAAAGGGCACTTAAAAAGGAGTCTTTCATGATTTTGTCCAATATGAAGGTTGCTTTTACTTTTAGTTTCACAGAAATCACAAACGTCCCTAGTTTCTGTAATAGTTCAAATCAGAATAAAAACATGCTGTTTATGGGGCATGGGGAATGAGAAAGAGCTGGTAGGATCTTTAAACCCACAGCACCTCTGTGACTTTCACCAACAAAACCTGTCACAAAGAGCCTGCACATTAAGATGGGTGGTCACGAGCAGAGGCGTGAGTGGTGTTTGTTACAAACCCCGGAGCGAGGCAGTGTGTCCTGCACCGTCACTTCATTCCAGACCAATGCCCACTTCTGCGTCACGTCTCACCACAGCCGGGGAAGGCTGGCATGCTGGGGCCACAGGGATGCTCCGTTGCAGGCACCTGTCTGGGGAAGCTCAGGCTGTTAGGCTGGGGCCTACAGTACCTCCCTTAGCAAGGGATGTCCTGCACCGTGAGCATCCACCCTCAGGTTTCTCTGTTATCAGCAAGCAGTTTCTGCCTAGGCTTTCTGGACACTTTGTTCCCAAAGCTGGCATTACAGCCTGATGAGGTTTTCATCAAGCGGCTGGGTAGGAGAAGCCAGGTGTGCTGTGCATTGAAGGCAGCCTGGGGTGGGGACAGCTTCATCCTTTGGAGGATCTGGCAGGTCTGAATTTCTGTAGCCTTCTCCATGTGCCGTTGCCCCTGTTCCTGTGGCAGCTCCAGCAGCAGTTGTGGCAGCCTGGCTGTGACCTTTGGGCCCTGCCGGGGAAGCAAGGGACACAGCTGGGACACAGCCCCATGCCCTTGCTGGTGGGCAGCTGGGGATGGGAGCAGCCAGGCAGCAGCTGTGCTGAAACTGGGATGCTGCTAAGAAAAGCCACAGTGTGAATCTGATCTGGCCCAGCTTCACCTGCTGCACTGTCACCAGAAGGGACGGGCGTGCCAGCCTCCCAATGCCCCTACTCCATCGTGATGCCAAGGAAAAGGAAAGTGCGCCAGGGACAGATGTGTTGGGTCTTGGCTGCTGAGTGTGGTTGCTACTACCAGGGACCTAGCATCTCTTCCCTGGGTTTGGATGTTTTTCCTGAGCATTGTGCTAATTCTTGTTGTGCTTTTCCCTTCTCTATTTGTCCTTAATTACTCTCGTTGTCCTCTTTTTTTCTGGCAAGTCGATGCCATTAAATCCAGGCACCAAATCCAGAGGGAGACTGGCAGCACTGACTTTCTGGGCAGCCTCCTGAGGGCTCTGCAACCTTCTTTTGAAACTCCTTTGGTAGAAGCAATTTGGCTGCTTTTGTCAGTCACTTCTGCCTGCAGCCATCATCAGTGACTTGCCTCTCTGAGGATTTAGACAATCTGCCTCTGAAATGCAGAAAGTTTTCTTAGAAGTTGCACATTTATACTATAAGGTCGTGGTGGTAATGCATCATCTTTTCATCTCTCTTATTGTACAGGATGTACCACAAATAGGCCCTGATTCCTGTTTACTTTAAACATTATCTCAGTATTAGTACACAGGCTTTCCTGATTATTTCTCCTCCTCTGCCACAGGCTTTCCAGATTTTTAAATGTTTTGTATTTAATACACCACACAAGTCAAAAGTTAGATTTTATAATCAATATGATAAGGAGAACTGAAACACAAACCTTTCCAATAGAAAAGAGCTGGACACAATTTTTTTTTCCAGCTAAGTGAGGAGAGGCGTATGGCCCCACAATGACTGCAAGCATTGGAGAAGCTCCCCTCCTTTTTGGGAGCCCCTGTGGAGAAGCAGAGAGTGAGGGGTGATGAAAGCAGACACACTTAGAACCCAGAGACCTCACCTTCTGTTACAGAAGAAGAGCAGCCTTTCTCAGCTTGGTGTTGCCTTTGCCGCGCAGCTGCTCAGTGTGCTTCAGCCACAGGGATGGCAGGAATAACAAGCCAACACATATGCCACAGCACGCAGGCACACTTCCACACTTGAAGAAGTTTGCAGCAACTTCTGCCAGCTGATTTGAGCCTCTCTGTACTTTTGTTGAAATGACACCCACCAGGCTCTCAGCCCTTGTTTTTATGAGCACATTTGTGGCTGCGCAAGGGGCAGGCATGGGAGTTCTCTGTTGGGAGTTATGGGGTGCAGCCTCTAGATGGGAACAGCAAATGCTGTCTTGCTTCCAGGGCTCACATGTATGTGGGAATAATCATGCCATAGGCATCCGTGACACCATCCCTGTTGGGCAGTCAAAGAGCACTCCGTTTTAGAAATGAGGAAGGCTTGGCAGAGAGGTCACCCTTTCTTTAAGCACCCACTTACTTGCATACCTCTGGTTTGTATTCAGACAGTGCTTCATGCTCGTAAACACTGCCTGAAGGGTCTTGGCCCTCCACACTGCAGTGGCCCTCAGGGAAAAACTCTGGCTTCAGTGAGCATATCCAGTGCCTGCTGGAGCACAGAGCACTGTTCAGACCTCCCCTTTCTTCACTCCTCAGCTCTTGGAGTCACACCACAATCTCCCAGGCACACATGGCCCTCTGTCAGGCAGCCTTTAACATGACTCTGTAACTCTTTTTTCTTCTCTGTCTTATTTATGGCTGTAAAGTATGTTTCTTCCAGTCCAGCAGAAAACAAGTTGATGTGGAAAACAATATGCGATTCAGTTTGCAGTGGTGCATCTAATTTACAGGAACTGGCTCCTTACAGTACAGTACATACTGTGAAATAGCAGGTCTGCCTTGGCACTGACTGGACAAACAGAGGTGACTAAGCAATCCAATTGATTTATGGCAATAGCCTTGCACAGGAGATCCGGGAAACCTCTGGGAAAACTGCCTCTAGCTTAAGGAATCACCACGTGCGAATTATAAAGACTCCCGGGCACAGCAGAGACCTGTCGTCAGAGCCTGAGGAGAGAAACATGAGGCCGGAGAGCACTTAGTGTTTTGGGCACTGCCTCTCCCGGAGCTTGCCGCGTCTCGGGCCGCCAGCAGGTGCGCGGAGAGCCTTTCCCGCGGGATTGCGATGCAGGGGTGCTCGCGGCAAGCCAACGATGATGGACTGTTGTGGGAATTCCTGTCACAGGTAGGGTTGTTGGGGCAGACAGGGGAGAGTGACAGGCGCTTGGAAAGTTTGAGGCACGGCTGGTTCTCTGTGGCAGGGAGATGAGAACGGGGGAGGTTGGGGTGGATGAAGTGCCTGAGTGCTGCATAGCAGGGTGGGGGGGAGGACAGAGGTCTGGTTTCAGGGGTGTCAAGTGCCTTCGGTCTCTGGAAATGAGAGACTTGAGGATGCTTATTCCTCAAGCAGCAGTGCAGTGTTTTGCATCAGGCAAATTATGGGCCACTGGCTAGAGGCAGGTGCAGAGAATGTTTTAATGAATAAGGAGGAAAAGTCCTTTACTTGATTTGCCTTATGATAAAAAGCCTTCCATCACAACAGGGAATATCTGAGCAGGCTCTGAGTGTGAGCTTTGCTGTCTCTGTGGAGTGCTGCTAGACTTTAGATTTGGGGCTCTTTTTGCCTAACCCACTTGCATCCTCAGAACAGTGTCCCACAGCCCCACCACCCTGCAACTTAGATTTTACTGGCTTGAGCTGCAGAGAGATTTTTTGTTCTCAAGGACAGCTGAGATTCACTGAACTGATGTTGTAAGAAGCTGTTTTGGCACTGTGAGGATTTTTGGGGTTAAGTGGTGAGGAAGAAGCAGGGCAGTGCTCAGAGCAGGCAAGGGCTGCTCTGCCTTCCCTCTTCCTCACATCCCACATCCCTTTTCCCTCATCCCTCACCACTCTGCATTGGAACACACAGGCCCTTTGTTGCTTGTGCTTTCCTGGTACCTGGCGCTGCCTGTTTGGCGTGCCATGGCCACCCCCACAAGTGCTGGCAGTGACAAGGGAAATTTGCCTCATCTCAGTCACCACTCTCAATTCCCGAGCGCTCGGTGTCTGTGTGTGCAGGGCAGCCCATCAGAAATACCCTGGCACGTTTCTCAAGCTGATGCCACTGCTTGCTGGGAAGGGCTGTGTTCTCCCTGCCCGCCCCTCTGCTCCGCTCCGGTGGTGACAGAGCCCATGGGGATGGAGAAATGAACATCCCACGTCATCAGGGACATCTGGGGTGACAAATGAGTGCAATCAGTTCTTCAGAAGTAATGGGAAAACAAAGGGATTTGTGCTTGCCACATATCCTAGGAAAACACGAGTAACTTGCTGGGAGGGGCAGCTGCCATAGCCTGTGAAATAGAGAGGCTGTTGCTGGAGATGTAGCTCTATGTCCTGTTGCACAAGAGGCCTCAGCTTTAATGGGCAAGTCTGGGGAGAAATGATGCGGAAAGGATGAATCAAGTGAAAACTGAAAAGTTCGCTGCTTGGACTTGCAAGTGTCAGTGTGTGGGGTGTGAAATACTGGATTTGCTGGTGGAGGAGAGTAGAGAGCAGAAGGCAGATGCTCTGCCTGTTGATCCGGGCACAGGTGCTGTGGTATGTAAAGCACCTTTGGATCACTCGAGGAGTGGAGGAGGAGGGAGTTTGGCAGCATACCATTGAAATTACTGCCTCTCTCTGAGAGGAATTGATCAATGAGATCAGGTAGGGACAAGGCTTTACCAGATTAAAACGACTTTGCAACGCCTTCCCTGTTTCTCGTGGGGCACCACCCAGAAGCACAGATCGAAAATCCGCCTCTGGGTTTCGTTGGATGAGTGGCCCTGCTCATCTCCACCCCTTAGGTCCAGGGTCTCTGTGCCAGCTGTAGCAACTGTCTCAGCTGTGAAGGAATCCTGCGCGTGGGCTGCTCTGCCAGAGCAAAACGGGGCAGAGGGAGGTGGCAGGGATCAGCAGGCACCTGGCATATCAGGGTTGCCTCCTTCCACGTGGGCTGCAGCACTTGTGGCTGGCTCACAGTCATATCCATGTGCCCTCCCCTCCACCTAGGGGCAAGGGTGGAGGTTTGGGTTCCTATAGGTCTGCGCAGCCTTGTTTGTGTCCCACAGCCCAGAGAGGATCAGTGGACGCTCGACAAGTTAAGGAATCTACACAGTGCCATCGTAGCAGCATGAAGGCACTGCGTAGATGCCTAAACTTGTGAAGCTACTCGCTGTGTGTAATGAACTGTGGAGAGAAGTTCTTGTGTGCATCTGAAAAACCTGATTCGAAGGCTTTAATGCTCATGTGTTACTCTTCAAGGATGACAATTCCTCAGTATGTAAACTCACAGTATCTTATCAAAAAATCTAAGACAAATCTCAAGAAAGCTGCGCAATAGGGGAAACTTCTCAGGTGGGAATGGCATTAAAGAGCTGCTCCTCTGGGAAGTTGTAACTTTCTTTTCTGTGCATTTATCTGCTGATATCTCAGCTGCCAACCCAACCACTTTCATTGAAAACATTCTTTATTGCCAGACCCCGGGCGCTACAAGCCTGCATTCAGTAACTGGCTGGGTGGCACTGAGGCACTGGGCATGGGGAGACAAGGACTTTCCAAGCAAGCCAGTGACCTTCTCCCTGCTCATGACTGATTTGAGGGTGGGTCGTTTTGCATTGCTTTTTTAAAGTAATGGTAGAGTTGAATCAATCTAGGGGTAGGCTTTTTACGTACTGCTTATGTTTTGGAAAAATATCACTTGCATGAAACACTAGTCTCAAACTAGAGCTGTTGGGGCCTCTGCCTTTCCTGTTCTTCTTCTCCGTGTGCGTTGAAAGGAACCTGATTTAATACGGTCGCCCTGTAGTTTAGAAACATGGTTATGCTAAATGGCTGTCTGCTAGATTGCTCTTGTGAGGTTTCCTCTAGATCCCATAGAAATTGCAGATGTTCATGCTCAACATTGCAAAGATAAGCTTAAAGTTCAAATGAAGCTTTGCATCAGAGGGGAAGGATGAAGCCAAATCTTGTCATTTCCTTGTCAGAGCTTTGTGTTTGATAGAACATCTTGATTTGATGTGTGGCATGGATATGCAATTCATCACCACCTGGCTTTTCATGCAGCTGTAGCAAAAATGCATGTTTTCATATCTCCCTGTTTGCCCTACGCAACTGGAAAGTGTGTTCCAGGACAAGAAAACAAATGTGTTTTCAGACTCAGGCATTCAAAACACGTGCCTTAGGTGGTGGCGGTCCTGGGGTGTGGAAGATGTGGGCTCACTTTCTTCTGTTGTAGCATTTTGGTTCTTCCAAAGGCCCTTGTAAGTGAATCAGGGCCAGTGACCTCATTTGCAGTAAGTTACAAGGCGAGGTTATTGCTGATTTTTCTGTAGAGATGTCTGATTAAGCCACAGAGTAAATAATAGGAACAAATATTTCAGAAGGACCTTTCCCTCAGGGTTTGTTCCCACTGAGTCAGTCCCTGTTACATCAACAAACAGTGCCACTTCAGTAACTGCAGGAATCAACAGGGCTGAGCAGAAATCGCAACACGTTGAGCTGATTCCTCCTTTCCCCTCAGCTGGGTCATCGCCATGGCTTTCAGTTTCCATCCTGCCCCACTATGAATGTGGTCAGATAGCACAGCCTGGCCTTGAATTCAGAAAGTGGTGATGGGTCATGGTAGTCCAGTCCCATGTCAAGAAACTCGTCGTGGGTCTGTCCTGCAAAAGATTTGGCTCTACATCATCTTCTTGAAGATGAGCCCTGGGGTAAGCCCTGTGCTGCAGTGAGGCTGCCTGTCCCACAGCAACCCCTTGTTCTGGGCACCAGTGCCAGGGCCCCCGGCTCCTGCCCTCCTCCTGCCTCTCAGTCCCACTGCTGCAATTGAGTTTCTGCTCAGCCGCAATCAGGGACATCCTCCCGGTCCTGGAAAGTCACTCTCTTCCACAGGGAGAGGGGCCACTGCCCTTCTAGTGATACGATTACTCTGCTGGTCTGGCAGCACTTCAGCCTGGGACCTGTGTGTCTCTGAGCATGAGCTGGCAGTGCTTGGCATGAAGGAGCAGTTTGATAGCCCTGCGCTGTGCTGATCCATCTTTCCCGGTCACTGAGAGCAAGCACTGACCCACGGAGCGACCTGCCCGTTCACAGCTGCCGAAATCAGCTGGAGGGATCAGAACAGAACAGCTTGTCTGCTGGACCTGGAGAAAATACCTGGGCTGAGGATCCTGCTCATCCACTGGGATTGGGCTGCACGCCAAGAGCACGGCACAACTGGAAGCTGTCATCCCTGTTGTGCAGCCCCAACAGCTCCTCTCCGTAGGGAGCGAGCCGTTGAGTGGGAACGCTGGAACTGGCTGTCACTGGCTCCCACTGGCTCCCACCAGGCAGCCATGGCGTATTGCAACACGAGGTAGGGGACTCCAGCTGAGGCAACAGCCCCCAGATTCCCGGGAAATGGGATTACTAACAGTTTTCCAGCCAAACGCCTCCGTGTCTATGCTTTTGCTGGGAACAAGACAAGGGCAGAGCTTTTTGCCTGCAGATGGGCAACCCCAATATAGGGGCTGGAAATGTCCCGTTGAGCGGCAAAAGGATCACAAGATGCTGGATCCTGTCTGCTGTCAGCAGCCCGTGCTGAAGGCACCTCTGCAGGCGGCAGCAGGGATTCAGCTTTAAGAGAAGCTGAGCCACCACAGATCTGCTCACCTGGCTTGTTTGCCTTGCATTTTCCCCACAAGTCAGTTCGAGGTTACTAGGACAATGTCCTCCATCAGAAAACATCCAGAAAAGCCCACCAAAGAGGGAAGAGAGGTAAGAGAAGGGGCACAAGTGGGGGTGCAGTAAAATGGCATCAATGGAAATGATTTTTCAGCGAGCAAAATGCAGGCTCAGGACAGCACTAGCTCTGCAGATTGCCAAGTCAACAGCTCGTGCTGCCCTTGAACCTCTGAGTCTGCCTTCCTCCCTGGGAAGGGGAAAGGGCACAGTCTGCATTTGCTATCTTCTTCAAGGGCTTCAGATGAAATTCCCAGTGTTTTGGAGTTTGTAAACCTCTGTGCAGGGTGAGGAAGTCCAGGGAAAGCACAATAGCTGCAGGGGTAGCTTGGCATGGGTTCAGGGGTAGCAGGTTTCCTGGCTGATTGGTGCTGGGCTCAGAACTGCCTCTAAAAGTTGCTGGAAAATATTTGCAACTAATAACACTTTTTTTCCCCGTTTTCCCTAAGCTCACATTCTTTTTCTCTGGCATTTTGGCTGACAGTTGAACGGATTTATTGCTCTAATAGCAGAAAATGACCATCAGCAAATCCCTGTGTTTTTGCTGCCCCTAAGGCAAACTGCTCACAGTTTCTCCATACTCCGAGCGCAGATATTTTGCGGGGTAGTTTTCCAGCCTCTGTCCTCATGCTGGCTGGGGCAGCTGGGCTCCTCCACCAGCAAAATTCCTGTACCTGAATTTCAGTGTCCTGCCGAGGGTGCCTTTTGTGCACTAGGACAACATATGACGGCAATTCAGGAGGAGGCCTTGGGGGCTGTGGGAAGTTAGGGGGAGAGCCAGGACACAGAGCTGGCTCTGACAGTCTTAGTGACAGTGTGTCCTCCCTGACACATGGTGTGTGGCAGGGGAATCCACTCCAGCCAAGGGTCAGATTTGGCCTTCATGCAGAAGGACAGGATGTTTCCGGTGCAGTTCCACGTGCTGGTGGAAGTGCATTTCCAGGGCAAGCTTTGTCCTGTGTCAGGTTCTGTACATCCATACTCTGCCAGCAGCTCGAGCCATTTTGGATATACATGCTGGATGCAGTTGCGCTCATGTGACTTCCTGGGCTAAACTTTGTTACAGGGGAAAAAGCAAACTCTTTGTTTACCCGTCTCAATGGAAAAGTTTAGTTCTGGCCTGTCTTGCCAAGGAAGGAAGGAGTGTGCCAAAGTGATAGTACAGCGAATTCTGGCTGCTGGTGGACCAGGGATGGAGCTGGCTGCCTGGCACACCATCAGCATCACACTAAGGCTGTGTAGGGCTGCCCTGGGGCATGGGGCTCCAGGATAGAATGAGCATCTGGCTCTTCCTTGGCTCTCTCCATTGCAAGAGATGGCCACAGTGAGGTGCTGGTTGAGTTTCTTTTGTCTGTCCAACAGAAAATGAGGAGGGGGAGAAGCAAGCACTGTGTATGTGGGATAGGAATGGGTCAGGGTGGAAAATATCTTCGGCCACATATGCCTAGGTGATGTAGCATAGTGCATGGTGGGACCAATGCTTTGTTTTGAAGTGCCATCTTAATTTGAGTAATCACAACTCTGGTATCAACTCTCAATCACTGTGTGCAGCTCTCAGCTTTCTCAAAGCATGCAGCAAATGCATGCAGCACGCGCTGCCCACAGCTACCCAAAGGGCAGAGCTCCAGCCCTGAGTTCAGGCTTTATACTCCATTTCTTTCTGTCCTCCTTCCCCTGACTCAGGTGTTAATGGCTCCTGAGCATGGGATGCTTGGCTGACATGGGATGCTCAGCTGACATGGGATGCTTGGCTGGCGTGGCTGCTCTCTCACAGAGCTGAAAGGCACAAGTTGCCCCTATGGCTTTCATTTACATGGGTTGAAATCATCACAAGGTTAAATTACAGCCAGGCAATGCTCCTGGGTGCTTTAAAAGTTGTAGAGTTTAAAAGTTGGCTCCAGAAAGTTGCTCAAACAGGGCTCTGTAAAGGGAAACTCATCCAGGGTGAATTTACCACATGCCTTGAATTCAGGAGCTGCTCTCCTGTGCCCACCTGGGACAGGGTGGTTCCCCCAAATCACAGCCTTCCAGTCGTGGCCCAAAGCAACACAAGGGTGGTGAAGGGCCCCACGCCACCAGAACAGGATCTCCAGTGCACAAAGGGCAGGCTTGTCTGAAGAGAGGGTGGGTTTTTTTCATATTTTCCAATGAGACTGGGAGACTCAACAAGACCCGGGACTGACTCATGAAATCCAGCTCTTGAGACCAGTCTCTTGGAGTGAATAATTTTTTATGTAGTCCTCTTCCTGATCTAAGGAAGCAACGGTGCTGTGGAGCAAAGGATGGTGCCCCACATGAGCATTACCCATCCCCCTGCATCTAAAACTTTCCACTTGAAACCAAGAGCCCTCGCAGTGAGCTCTGCTGCCTGTCCCAAATCCCAGCACTGATTGCTGTGCAGCTGAAACACGGCTGCAGCTCCCCTCCTGATTTTGTCCAGATCCTCAGTTCTATGAGTGTTTCTACTCCTTTCCTTTGGAGCTGCTTAAACTCAAATGAACAACCTCTTAATGGGACCTGCATCTTCCAAAAGAGTCTCTGTTAGTTGCTTGCCATGGCTAAAACTTTGCCAATGCTTTCAATGATCCTTTTTTTAACTACCTCTCTATACAGAGAATAAAAATCTCCTCTTCCCCCCTCCCCTCATCTAGCCATTCTCTGGGATGTGCCAGTCACTGACTTGAGAATACTTAGTTCTTGTCTGGCACATCAGCGAGTGTCACAAATAGTCACCTCATCAACACGTTTTTTGTTAATATCTCAAACACCCTGTGGCTATTAAAAATACTAAAAATACCTTAGCTCATTAACAAGACACTGTTTCCAGCATATAAACTTTTCCATTACAGAACCACTAACTGTAATGCCCTGAAAAGCATACAGTTGTTTATAATCTAAGTAAAACAGGACACCTTCCATCTACTCGTGCCATGTCTACTTGTGCAGGTGTGACTACAGAAGAGGGATAGACCTGTGCTGCTGTTTCCATAGGCATGTGTTAGCCAAGATGAAATACTTTTATTTATGGATTTTTTATTCTTCCTCTGCATCCACAGTACTGCTGCCTGGAGAGCAACACTAACAGATTTAGGTCTTGTGAGAATTTCATGTCCACCCTCATGAGCTGGAGCATGGGTGCTGAGGGTCCCTGCCTTCCCCTCATGCAGGGGTGAGCAGGCTGAGGCAAGGGGCCAGGCAGTCACTATCTGGGCACATCAGCTTTGCATAGACAATTACATTTGTGATTAGGAACGGAGAAGATTTAGCCACAACATTTGCATAGCTCCTGTGCAGAGCTGTGCAAGTGCTGGCGTACGGTCGGTACCAAACCCCGGGGTGGCAATCGTGCACTTGGCCCAGGGCCCATGTGCAGAAAGAGTGCTGGCAGCAGTTTTCTCGGACATTTCGGAGATGCCAGCTCAGGAGAAATGGATCCTTCTCCCTGGTGGTGTCCTGGGACGTGTCCCTAGGTAGCTGTGCCACCTTTGGTACCAGTGTACACCGGTGAGGAGGTGTGAGCCTACCCCACTGACGAGGCTGTCACTGGGACTCAAACGTCTTGTGGTGGCCGTGGTTTGAAACACTTTGTCTGCTCTAAGAGGGAGCACATGGAACACTTTCAGTAGTTCTTGAAGTGGTAGCATGAGGAATGCCATTTTTTCATCAGTAGCTTCCCAACTTGTTTTTCATGCAGAGAGTCCTGGTGTTTGCGCAGGTGAAGGAACAGTGAATCCAAATTGGTTTTATGCAAAAAATGCAAATATTGCTTGTATTAGCAGATTGCCATGTGACAGGGATAGTACATTTGCAAAGCAGCACAGCTCATTTTCTGCAAATCTCTGCTCCTCATTCCATGTAAGGCCAGGGATCCTGTAAATCCGGTTACATCCCTGAGAGGCCCTGACAGCCATATGCTATTGCACAAAGTTGTGACTCTAGCAGTAAAAAATAAGGTTTTGTTCTTCACAGGCCAGACAGTGGCTCCAAACAGTGCTAGCAGCTAAGCAGTGGAGCTCAGTGAGATCACCAAAAAGCAACTAGCTCCAAAAGGTAACTTGTGGTTTCTAGTTGATCATGGTAGCCTTTGTTCCGAGACTGTGAAGGTCTCAGTGCTTCTCTGTAGAGAGCTGGACTTGTTTATCATATAGAAAATCTACAAGGGAGATATGGGGAACTTCTAGCAATCATCCCATAGGTGAGACTGCCTGTCTGTAGCTTCCTTCCAACCCTAATCAACAACAGGAGCAATTCAAGAGCTTGGATACACATGGGGTTTTTTCCTTTTTTATTTTTTCTTTCAGACAGGGGAGGTTTCCCAAGCCATAATTCAGTACCACTGAACTAATACTTTAGTTGTACACCTGTCTGGTGGTCCCTGACTCCGCTGATGGGATTGCCACACTGTGAGCCAGCACACTGCTAAGGCACTGCTAAGCTGCTTTGTGATAGCAGCTGCAGCCTCCCAGTACTTGCACAGTGCCCCGGAGTGGTGGGGGAATCAATCCTGCAGGGCAGGAGGCCCCCGCAAGGAATGCTGAGATTGCTACTTCTGCCCACACCAGGGAAGGACAAATAGGATTGTGAACCCAGGACAGTAACTGAACCAAAGAGGAAACACTGACCCTAAAATGTTAATCCTGAATCGTCATGATGAAATTACACCATGTGTAAAACTGTGTAACAGTTAGCTGAACTTCTAGCAAGCATACGCCATCCCCCAAAATGTTTGAGTTGTACTTGAAATAGACATGCCCAAAAATGACTTGATGTTCCCCAGTTGCTCCTCTCTGAGGTGGTTAAAAACTTCATAAGTTGTTGTGTCTGATGGCATTTAATACCTCACAAGCCTTGGCCTGCAGCTTCGAGCTGTGTGGGAGGTAGATAAGCTGTGACCAAAGGTGTCACATAGTTCTGGCTTTCTGCAGAAGCTGGCCAGGCTGCTGCCTTGAGCTGCTGATTGAAGGACCATCTCTGTGGTTGTTGGCACCCAGCAAAGGGAGAGGAGGGTTAAAATCAGTCCATGAAGTAAGATGAACATCTGGAGAGACCTGACCCTGAGAGCCACCAGAGCGTGGAGCTGGGAGAGACCGTGTGTATGGCAAGCAGCTGCCCTTGGTTGGGGTCATGCGGCTGGTTAGGCTGTGCTGCTGCTCCCCATCCATGCTGCAAGGCAAAGCCCTGTCCCAAGCGTGAGCAGGGCTGGCTCAGCCCCCTTGATTCCCTCTGGGGATGATGGCACAGCAGTGAGATGGGCATCCCTGTGGGTGGGACCCAGTGAAGGGACTGGAAGTAGTGCCTGTGCTAGTGCAGCCACATTGCCCTGGTCCCGGCATGCCCAGGTACCTGTGTCTAACACCCTGGAGTGAGGACTGTGTCAGCACATCCTCCCCCAGGAGTCAGTGCTCTGCTCCCCAGGGAAAGCCACCAGGAATTTTTGGTTCTCCACCCACACCTCGCTGTGCTTGGAACCTTGGCTTTTCTATACCCACACTCTGAGAGATGTAGTAGTAGGTGTGCCCTTTTTTAAAGCCAGATCTGAAAACGTGCACTCATTTGTTCCGAACAAGGCAGCTTTCTGGCTGCATTGTGCACTCCTTTTAAGCGTGGTGTAAGCAGCACACGGCATGCCTTGCAGAGCCCTGCCATCTCGCTGATCTCTCAGTTGCTCACTCAGGAAAGCTACCTCCTGCTCTGCAAGCTTCAACACCGTGTAATGGAAAAATGTAGAAGTGGGGCCCGGCTGTGCGTCAGCGGGTGCCTTGGCAACGTCCGCCTGCGCTCCGCTCGGCAATAGGCGCGCGGGGCTGTCCATCTCCACCAGGGATGAAATGTAGCATTAAGCTCTCCCCCCCCACCCCTTACGAGGGAGAAGAAGGAAATACCAGGGTTTGCTGGTGTCGCTGGAGCTTGCCGGGTGCTAACAAAGCGGTGATTTATGAGCGCTGCGAAGAATTTCATCGTTCTTCAAAGCAGGACAGAGGCATCTGGCACTCGGCCACTGTGTTTGCATCAGTACAGGAAAAACGCTGAATTTCTTCAAAGCTGCCACAGCGTTTCCTATTTTTAGGTTAACAATGCCTGTTTTGCTGTACAGCATCAAATGTCAACAAAGAATGAAGATCTATTTATGTTGCTTTATTGTAAAGCTGAAGCAACAGGAAGCTGTGAGCCATCTGGGTGCCTTCTGAGCCCTCCAAAAACCCCATCCTGAGTCAGTCACTGGGTCACTGCATGCCAGCAGGTTTGCTTTCTGATGGGGGAAGAAATGATGGGAGTTTAGGGGATTGCCTCGCTGTCCTCAGACCCTTCAGGATGCTGTGCCGGGGAGAGAGACCAAATGTCCAGCTCTAGACTGCTCTTGCATTCAGAGACACTTTGTTTCTTGCTGCTGTTCAAGCTCTCCCTTCTGAAGCAGCACCTCAGCACCAGTGTGCACCTTGGTGCTGGTGCCTGCATTTCACAGTCAAAAGGCTCACTGGAGGAGGGAACAGTGTCAAGGGCCCTCTGTGCTCCTGAGGATGAGAGGAGTCAGGAAGGGCACCAGTTTTCCTGTGTTCTACAGCACTTTTGGACAAAGGCACTTTTGACAAGAGTTTCTATCCTTAAGGACTCTAATGCAGGAGCTGTGGTTGCTGGCTTACTAAGATCAACCCCAAAGGAAGTGCTGCTCTGACAGTATATTTCTGAGCTGGAGAATAGAGGACATCCAAGCTGGATGTGTGGTTTAATTTGCAAGGTGGTCCTTGCCTTACTGCAGGAAAACACCTGGAGCATGAGTAGTGTGTTAAAACACTGATTTTACTGTGAGGGCAGGTACCAACTGCCTTGAGGGGCACGAAGCAGATCTCAGCTCCAGAGGGTGCTTGGCACCTTGGCTTGCTGAAGCAGCTCACTGAGCTGTCACTGAGCGAGAGGAAGCAGCAGCGCCTGCCCTCTCTCCTCCTGCACTCTGCAAACACTTGCCCGGGCTTCTGCAGCAGCCACTGAGCTGTGGGGTGAAGTCCTGGTCACTCGCTGCTCACACCCCCAGCCTCCTCCACTAGCTGCTTATTTGGGAAGGAACCTCCTTTTTCTCTTTTTATTTTGATTTGGAAAAATAAAAATAGAAAAAGCCTGTCAGAGATAGAGTGACTAAGTGCTTCATGTGCTGCTGAAGTAAATGAACAGCAAAACGTCTGAGGGGAGAGGATGACTAAGTTTTTTTCCTCCTCTTATGCTTCCTTCACCTTCTAAGAGAAGCTAAACATAGTTGCCTGCAGCAGGACGACTTCAGCAGCCGGCTGCTACCCACAGATGCAGCCTCAGAGATTGTGGGCTTGTGCCTTGATGGAAAACCCAGAAGTTCAGAAGACTGGGCGTCTTCCCTGTATTCATTTCTCTTCTCCCTTGCTCTTCCCTCAAGACAAAATATATTTAGAAACGCTAGGACACAATGAGCTAATCTCTGCCTATGCTACACCCATGTTTATAATGGGTTCATTGTATTGCCTCTGCAAGTGCCCTCACGATTATAGGGCTAGAGATAACTACCCTTCGTCTTTGTCTCCTTTTTTGGACCAGAAAATTCTCGAGAATCCTCTCCAACCATAACTATACTATTCCAAGAAAGGCTATCTGGGTTTTAATATGAAACCCATGATGTCTACCTCTTTACAGGATGTCACACTGTGTCATTCCACTCGCCTTAAAATAGCCTCTTTCAAGAGAAATATTTAGTTTGAAACAATTTTCCTTTTTTTTAAAAAAAAGCAATCAGATCTCTGGACCTGTCTTTATGAACCTGAATTGCCTGGGTGATCCTTGGGTGATGCTGTTTGTGGTCAGCGTGTTGTCAGCGTTGCTGTAGAACTTAGACCCTCTCGTCCCACATCCGGGACTCCCACATAGGGCTCTCACCAACTCTGCTATTGCCCTGACTGAGCAGTGTTTCCCCCCCAAAACCTCAGCACGTTCTCATTTGTGCCTGTGCAAGCATTGGCCCCCAGAGCTTACCTGGGGTCCCAAGTGAGCCAGCTTGGTAGGGGCAGGGTGTTGCTCCCCAAGCATCCTCTCCCTGCTGCACACCCAGGCATTCAGCACACAGCCATTGCAGAGGTGATTTTCCACTATTAAGGCTCAAAAGAAAGTTCCATTTTCCTGTTTCAGATGAGCATTTCCCTTCTGAGTTAGAGAAACCTTTTCCTCCCCAGCACCCTGTGTAAGGCAGTAAACATGCACCAAAGCAGCCAATTTCTCTGCCGGCCCCTGCATTCCTCTTTGCACCAAAAACCCGGCATTCCCCCAGCTGGCACCTCTGCAGCATGGCATGCACCAGCTCACAGAAGATTGTGGCCATTTATACAGGACTGATAAGTTTTTTCCTCAATTTCTTAGGAGTTAACAGCTGAAATCCTCTTTTTCTTCCCCCGCCCCACCCCTGCGTGTCAGCACATGGTTGGGTTGGAAAATCCAACCCCGCGTGCCACACCAGGATGTAGGGTTGGGTAACACTCTCTGTGTCTCCGAGGATCCCATTCCTTTCCCTACGGACTCAGAGGAGTGCCGGGGTGCAGCAGGTGCAGCAGGGCTTTGCGCACAAGCTTCAGAGGCAGCGTGGAAGAAGCGGTGTAGGAAGAAACCTCCTTGCCTGCTGCCGTGACGGCTTCTTCCCCCAGCGCCGCGCTGGCCTTCCCCCGGCACAGGGCTGCCCAGCCGGCTCCTCGGATGCTGTCCCAGCAGGCAGGCATGGCAGGACCTTGGCTTTGGGAGCAGAGGTATGTACCTGGCCCTGCAGGAGTTGAGCTGTGTAGCTACAGCTGACATTTTTCAATGACTCATAACTAAAATGGTGAAGGGGTGCACCTAGGGCTCTAACTCCAAAAATGAAGCTGAGGATAAAATTACTGCTGGTTCTATGTGAGGTCTGCTTGTTGTCAGCCCTTCTGCTGCAGTGGGCTGGGGGGCAGCTGAGGTGTGCTGTGAACATGAATTCCTCCCTTCATCCTGGTCTCCAGGGTCCCACACGGCGCAGTGGCTGCGCACAGCCGGTGCTCGGACTCTGCCAAGCTGGTGCCACCCTCTGTCCTCACCAGCTGGGTGAGCCCACTCCTGGGTGTGGCAGTGATGAGCATCCTGCCTGGCAGAGCATGAGTGCAGCCGGGTCTAGGTCTGTATGGATAGGGAATGGGGTAATGTGGCTGAAGTAGATGTGGATACAGTCCCTGTTCTCAGCCTGACGCTGCTGTGTGGAGAACTGGGAATGAGCAGCTGAGCATGTGAGATGGTCCGTGTTTGAAGCCCTGTGATTAGCTGGTCTTGCTGTGCTCCTGGGAGTCCCTGGCTCCAGCACAGCCTGTGGTCGATGTGTCCAGTGAGGAATAAGTCCCCACAAGCAGCTGCTTCTAAAGTGCATGGTTTGTGCTTCCCATATCCATTCAGGGCAGCGTGGCTGGAAAGCTGGTGGAGGAGAAAGTCTCAGGGCACCAACAAGGTGAGCCTGAAAGCTGACCGTAGGGAACCAGCTTATGTCTGTCTCATTCTGATGGAGAGAAGTCTCCCGTATGCCCACAAGCCCTGGTGCCAGGAGTAGTGGAGAGCTGAAAAGCTGAGCTGCACTACCCTTATCTGCAGCACATGGGGAGACTGCTCTGTGGGTGCACAGTGCCTGTAACAAATCTCTCTTTGCCTTCAGGTTTAGGCCACTTTTTTAATAGCCTTTAGTGCTCTTTAAAGACCAAAACCTCTGAGATGCTGTGCTAAGTCTCTTGGGAAGATGCTTTGGGCACTGTGTGGCGCATATACAGCAGGTTTGTAGCTGCGAGGAAGGTCATTGTGCACTCGTGCCTGTGGCTTCCTGGCTGCTTGCAATGCCCCTCTCTGGGCAAAGAGGTTTCCCAAAGCCATCGTCTTTCTACTGTGCTCCTTCTGTAAGGATCTGAGACCAAGGAGGATCAAACTTCCTTTCCTGAAGGAGCTTCTGCTGTCTGCTGGTTGCTGATTATATGGAGGAGCTGCCTAGGAAAAGGGGGCCATCCCTTGGTGATGTGTCGGGAGTGCTGGGGAACCATGGCTGAGGCAGGCTGGTGCTCACAGCAGCTCCTGTGCAAGCAGAAACTCCTCCAGCCACTTAGCAGAGGATTTGCGGTCCCAGCTCCAAAGCAGGAGAGACAATAAGACTCCTAAATAGTACTTTAAATCACCAAAGTGCTATCCAAACATGAGGGACTCCAAACACAAATGAAAGTGCTAAACTGATTTAAAGGGGAATTAAAAGGTCACGCCTGTTGAACATTTAGCTTTAGAGTTTAGTCATGTTTATGAAACTTATAACTGCTCTTCTAAATCACATTTTTACACTTCCTATACCCAGTAAATGTGAGGATGTTCCGTGCTAGTGACTAATTTTAACAATTTTCTATTCTAAACAAATTTCCGCAGCCAGAGCTTGGCCCTTTCTTTTCTTCCCTTCCAGCTCTGCCTTCCCACTTCATGGAGGCACTTTAAAAGCCTCTGAACATTTCACTTGGAAATGCTCATGGGAAAGAGATGCGTTTCTCATGCACATACTCCACAAAGTGAAGTGCAGTTATGGTCAAACAGCAGATAAGCAGGATCTAACTCTATGAGCAGGCAGAGCAAGGGAACAGCAACGGAAAGGTTTTCTGTGTCTAAAACCAGTGTGAACATCTGGGGGTTTCAGCAGCAGCAAAGCTCAAGTCTACAAGCCAGGCCTTTCTCATCCAGCTTCTCCTGCAGATTGCTTCACTGACATCGCATGACTCAGCTTGGTTAACCTTGCTTGTGTATCATCAGTGCTCATGGGCATTATGCTCCTGGAGTGTTACATGTACAGCATCCGTACCAATGCCCTCTGTGCTATGCCAGAGGAAAATATTCACATGGCTACAGCAGCACTGGAAGTCAGTGACAGCCCTGTCTGGCCCCTGTCCACCCTGCCTGGTAATGTCAGACTGAACGGATGAGTGGTGGAGTATCATCACACCACAGCATGTGCCTGCTCTGAGCCTTGAGGGGGGAGCAGATCCCTTTCCACCCCCCTTCTCTGGGGACACGAGCTCTGGGCATTTCAGCTCATGTCATGGCCCTTGTCAGAGAGCAGACTAGTCCAGTACCAAGATTTCTGGGTTGCCTCCTGAAGCTGACAGAAAGAAATTAGACTCAAAACCCCCAAGTATTAGAAGCTGCTTTGTTACAGTCATTGAGGTTACTCCCGCGTTTGGTTTCTCTGACCCAAGTGACTCCAGGCGGACTGTAAATGTGTCATCCTGGTTTAAATCTCTAAAAACTTACCTTCAAATTGTAGAAGAGAGTGTTTGGCAGTCCCTGTCCTATGATTAACTCTATCTACCAGTCTAAATCAGCCAGATTGGAAATAACTGGGACTTTTACCATCTCCTGCTGGTCTGACTACCCACGTTCCCAACGTGCCCTGTGCTAACACCCCTCTTTCCCAAAGGACCTCAAGGTTGGGAGGTCATGGGAGGACATGGCTCCCATTCCATGTCCCCGACATGTACGAGCACAGGTTGTGTGCTCAGGTTGTTTCTTGCAGGAAGGCTGTGCCTTACCAAACCACTGCCCTCCGGGACACTCTGTTGTGACTTTTAGGAGCTGAGTCTCTTCCGTATCCTAAGCTGCAGCTCTGGCCTGTAGGGTGCTGAGCTGGACTTCAAATCAAGTAATCAGAGACCGATGCAGTTGTTTGCTGTCGAGAAGGGCACATCTCCTGGTCTCAGCATGTGGGAACTAGCAGCAGTTTGGGATTCGCAGTGGCAGGGTTGGGAAGGCTGCGGGGATCCTTTCCCGCTGGCGGCATGAGAGTGAGAAGTGCTAGAGCCAGCACAGGCGCAGGAGCCCATGTCCCCAGTGTGCGCTGCGCTGCTGCAGGAGCTGATGAGCTGAAACGATGTTTGGAACCGGAAAGATGGTGGTGAATACCCTGGAGCTGGGAAAGGGATCAAACACAAGTCTCCAGATGGAAACAGAGCAGTTTCCATGAAAGCTGATGACAAGTTCCCTGATAGAGGGATACAGGGTCAGATCTTTGGACAGCACATCCCATTTCTCAGCTGGACTCCTGATCTGGCTGCCTGCAGCTCTGTGCACCAGCGTGTTGCACCAACGAGCTGCAGTGCTCTGGGACTCTTCTCACAAATCAGTTCACTAAGGCCCACTTTTGGCTACCAGCAAGGATTTTTATAGTCTGCTGGCTTTTAAAGGCTAGCTACTTTCTGAGGAAGAAGCAGTGTACAGCTTAAGCAGCAGTCCACTAAAAGTGATTAGCTGTTTCTGAATTACTCACTTACCTTTTCCAAGCTGAGAATTGCTTAACAATTCTGATTGGTGTGTACATAATGAGTAACAAATACATTTGCAGAGATCTGGATCAGTTCCCGCTCAGGAAAGTAGGCTGAATGTGTCTAATGCTGGCAATTAATAATTCCACTGGCTTTACGGGAGGGTCAGTTGTGGCTGATCTGCATTAGGAGGTGCTCAGCTTTGTTTCACTAAAGGCTCTCCACCAGGAGGAAATGCCTCATGGAGACAACAGTAGCTCTGAGGCTCAGCCACTCTGAGTTCCAATGCAGGCATTGCCTTCGCTCTCACTTAGGCTTTTTTGTCTTCTTTCATTCTTTGCCAAACTGGACAGAGAGGTCTAATACTGCCTCTCCTCTCTGTAGCCATTTCCCCTGAGTGTGGTGGTGATGTGGCTCCTGCTCTGCTGCTCCACTCTGCTCACGCTTTGTGGGTGAGGAGGTTCCGAATGTCCTTCCAGGCGATGGGTGACTCCTGCGCTCCCAGCTCCCACAGCCAGTCTGTTTCCTTCCATTGTCATAGGGGAGGTCAAGCTGAAGGACTGCTGCTCACTCATCTGCCTCTGCTGTTTGTAATTCTCCTTGCCTTCATCACAAGCAGGAAGAGGGAGCCTGCAACAAACTCCTGTTTTTTTCCAATACACTGGAATATTTTTTCCATGATCCGAGCAGATGTTCCTGGCTTTCACGCATTTTTACTGAGGCTCCTCTATCAGGCACACTGATCTCTGCAGACAGCAGAGAAGCAGTAGCTTTATCTCTGTGACCCTCTACCCCAGATCTTTGGTCTTGGTGGGACAACTCCCTGGTCCCACTGGAGAAAAGGTCATTCCTCACAAAACCAGAGGGGAGTGGCTACTCTCTTGTGAAAGGCAAAATCTTTCCTGGCTAAAATGAGACTATTCTGAAAAACAAAGTGTTTGAAGTAAAAGAATGCACATATTAGGATTTTTTCTCACTCTAAATGAGATGGAGACCTTGGAAAGTAGCAGAAGCTGCTACGCCCCAACAGAAGTAACTACACCCCAACAGGAGCATCTATACTGCAGCCATGAAAATAATTTATCTAATGAGGCTTAGGGGTTTCCACAAGAATTTCTAGGCACCCAGAAGTTCCTTTCAGTCATCAAACTGTATTTCCTTGTATTAACTTCAGTGAAGTCTGATGTTGAGCCTCTCTTTATCTTTGCTCAGCAACGCCTGTGGGACGTGGAACTGGCATCGCTTCTGCCAGGTTTTGGGGAGCTGCTGAAACTTTTGTATTATGCCTTCTGTGACTAAATCAAGAAATTCCCACTGATCCAAAGCCCCCCTCCTCCATTGCCAGCTGCTCCTCCGGCCAAAACAAGGCTGTTTAGCTGCTGTGCAGTACAGACGCAAATGCATCGGCAAGGATGAGAGCAGTTTGTGTAGGAGGAAGATGATGTAAAATATGGGCTGTCACTTGCTGCCAGCATCAGGGTCAGTGGTCACAGCCTGGTGCGTGCTGGAGCGGTCACTGGGCTCTTGCTGTTGTTGCCGGGATGGAGGCAGCCGTTCCAGGGGCTGAGAGACGGCAAAGCCAAGCAGAGCATAATCCCAGCTCTGCACCATCACACCACAGGTTTTTCACCCGGAATCCTGCATTTTAGTCACGCCCAAGCCAGGACACACCAGGAGGAGGCATTCCGTGGTACCTGCCAGCTCTGCCCCGCTGCCCTCCGCGCCCAGCGTCCAGCACAATGAACAAAGCTGGCCTCCCCACCGCGGCTGGAGTGACAAGGTTTTTCCCAGTCAAGGGAAACAATCATCACTAGGGAAACCTTAACTACTTTTTAAAGAGCAAAAGAAAACACATTCATTCTTTTAAACATGGAAAACTAAATGGCCTCTTTTTTCCTTGGCTGCATGTGCATGGCTGTGGAGCAGGCTGGCACGGAGTGAACTGTGCGGGCAAACGCTCCCCCACTCATTTAGTTATTAAAGAGGAGGGCTCTTTGGTGCAAAGTCTGCCCTTCTCAGCTCTTGCTGCCTTGCTTTTTTAAACCAGAAAGGCTCTGGCCACCCGACCCTCCCACTTGCGAGTGAAACATCTTGGAGCCTGTGCGGGCCCCTGGCACTACAGCACCACAGCTTCATGTCACTTTTTGGAAGAGCTGGAAGTGAAGCCCCCAGGAGCAGGGCTTTCTCCAAAGGAAAGGGAAAGCCAGGGTGTCACTTATGGAAATCCCTGGGCTGCAGCAACTCCAATGAAGCCTGGGGAAGCAGTGGGCATTGGTGACACTACTGCCTCCTCATAGTTTTCCTCCACCTCTTCTGATCCTAGGGTATTTCATGATTTTCGTGGGAGAAAGGAGCTGAAGTTCTTTTCACAATTGGGAAAATCATTAATTTAATGCTGCTCCCACTCTTTTCCATCCCCTGGCCCAGCTGTATAATCTTGCCTCTAACCATGCATGCTCTAGTTAATAAAAAGCACTAAAATACAGGTCCAGCTCCTGCTATTTCCAGGAACGTTTGGTCCCATAAAACCATAGGAAAGCATAATTTCAGCAAATTAAATCAGTTACTGCCTATCTCTCTGGCTGAATGCATGGAAAGGGAAGAGCACCCTGCTGGCTCCATGCATGGGGAATAACACCAGTCAAATTCCACCAGTGTCCGTGCTGGGAAAGGGAGGCAACAGGCAGTCCGAGAAAGGCACGTCTCCTTTGAGCAGACATTAAAGGAATAAATATGCAATAGAAAAAATGTACAGCGAGCACTGATCTCATCAGTCACTTTTTGTTTAATCTAATTAAACATGATACATCCTCTGACCTTCTGCGCTGGCACTAAATTCTCCTGTGTTGTTCTTTCCATACGAAGCTCTATTGACAGATGGGGAAAGCCTAGAGTTTGCTTTAAGCTTCAGATAAGTAAAGTTAAACATACAACTGATAAAATTGTTTTCCCATCACTCCTCTCCCACTGACCAATTGTGGGTGCTCACTGGGAGGCATTAACTCCTCTGGTCTATATCCCACGCCTGGCTTGGGGCACTGCTCTGTGCAGTGAGCAAAAGCTGTAAGAGGGCAGAGGCAGAAGCAGAGTGCTGCAGAAACCCTGGAAAGTTCATTTTTAGAGCTGGTTCTGTAGTTGCTGAGCTTCATTTCCATGTGGCAGACTGTTAGGGAAAACGGTGCTATTCCTTGCTAAATGTATTTCCAGAGTCACTAAATAATTTACTTAACAGCTAATCAGTTGGCATTTGCTGATGCTGAACCAGGTTTTAAATAAGAAGTGTCGAATTGCATCAGATGCCTCATGCATATTCCTTGCTTATACAGGCTCCATGCTCTTGCTGCCTGCGCAAGAGTGCAGTCGGTCAGCACAGCTTCCTGAGTTTTCTGGGAGGCAAAGAAACCACAGAGCTGGATTTGGGGGAGAGCTGGGTGCCAGTGTGCCACATCAGGTGCAGGCTTTGATCATGCAAAAGACTTGGAAATGTGCTCACCTTTCGGCGTGACCACCTGCGGACTCACCTCCGTGCAGGCAGATGAGCACGCATCTGCCCTTCACTGGTAGTGCCACCTGCAGAACTATTTCTTCCAGGGTGGTGAAAAGTCCTTTGGTCTGAGTCTGGGAAGTTAACCACAGGTAACACCTCCATGCACGTACAGCTGTGCCTGTGCTCCTGGATGTGTGAGCAAATAACTCCTTGAAAGGTAAACCAAAAGTTACAGACGAGCTTGGAGGTGATGACCTTATGGCTCACAACAGGTCGCGTTAAAGATTTCTTTACTGTGAATAGCCTTAATACTCCCTTTGTCTATTAATAGCACCAGGCAGGGCAGGAGGCAGCAGAGGGGCCGTTTCCTGCATGTGGTTGTGGAGTCAGACTGGAGTGGTGTGAACCTCGTGGCTCTGGTTTTCCGTGGCCAGCTGCAGAGCCTGACATGAGGGTTGGCATGACTGGGATCCCAAACCATGGCCTTTGAGATCTCTGAATGCACATCAGTGTGTGAATAAGGAGAGACCTCTTGCTGTCCTCAGGGGCTGTGAAGGACCCTGCAGATGGTTAAAAGCCGCCTACCGTCCTTCTTGGGGCTCAAGGAAAAGTACAAAGGCTCACTTTTTGGAGCAACTCTGTACCTAGGGAGAATTTTGCTATCTTCTGGCAAAGGGAGTGGCAGGATCACTGGGGGCATTGACCAGTGTTGCTCCTCCATGGTCCAGCCTCCGTCTCCCCTCTGCAGCCTGTCCCAGAGATCAGATGGAGTCATGCAGCTGCTGGTTTAGTAGGGGAGCTGCCCCTTGCAAAACTCAGCCTTTTGAGCACTCCTACAACAGAGCAACATCCTTTTGATGAAGCAAACTTTTCCCTATTGCATTGGGAGGGGGCTCAGGTGTAAAACAAAAACCCAGTGACTCCTGAAGAAATCAGAGAGACAACAGTCCCTCCTCTCCCCTGTAAGTGTCCGGTGGTTGCCCCTGTGAAGCCAGGGGGAAAGGGGCTGTGTGAATCAGGATTGTGGATCACCTGGATCACCCCTGTGGCAGTGACAGCTGATGTTGCAGTCGATTTCCAGCAGGCTGGGAGTGGCTCGAAATGGATGAAGCTGCCTCAAGCTTGGCCATAAAAAAAGTCGTTATACATGTCCTTAAAACTTGGGTTGGAAATACCTGGCTAAAAGCATGCCTGAAACTGGATGAGGCCTGGATGAAAATGTTTCCCTCTGGCATAAAGGGGGTGAGGATGTGTTGTCTGTTCCTTGGGTGGCTGTGCTGAGTGACTGTCTCTCTGTCTCATTCAGATCAGCAGAAGGGTTGTTGTTGTTGAGTTTTGTGCCTTCAGGGGACTCAGGGTCATTACCCTGCACTGGGAGCAGTGCTGGAATGGAGAGCATNGGAGAGCATCACTCCTGGGAAAGCCCTGGCAGGGGGAATGGAGAGCAGCACTCCTGGGAAAGCCCTGGCAGGGGGAATGGAGAGCAGCACTCCTGGGAAAGCCCTGGCAGGGGGAAGCTAGGGTGGCTTACCCTGCTTTAGGGACTATTTACCTTCATTCCGCTTGTACCTTGAAGTACCTCAAGGTTTTAACTATAAAGCTCTAACCACCAAGAAACAAAATCTTGGCTTGGGAAGGCGCATTGCCTTGGCGTGTTTCCTGGGACTGAGTGACTTACGATGCTGTGCTGCAAGTGAGGGAGAGGACTCCTTGTTTTAGAGGAGGTGGGTCACACTCGTTTAGAGTCCAAACTCCCCCCGAGACTTTTTCTTCCCCCTTTTTTCATGACATCAGCCAGGACTTGATGTTACTATTTTAAAAACAAAAGGAGGGGACAACCCCCCGCTTCCCCTTCGCTCTCTGCCAAAAGGAGAACAAAGAACAGCTAAAACACACAAGTTCTGGCACTCTGTGTGGAAATAAAAACATTCATCCTCATGTCAGGTAGGAACCCAACCCCCCTGCCAAAGCAAGCAAGCCGGGCAGCAGAGCGAGCCCATGGTGCGGAGGAGCCCGAGAGAAGGGGATGCCCGGTGTCACCTCACGCCTGGGCAGCTCCTGCCAAACTTCTGCACTGCTGTACCAGTGCCAGGCTGCGCTGGGACGCTCCCGGCCACGGGCAGCCTTCCAGGGAAGGGCTACCCTGCTCCTCCTAGGCTGCCAGGTGGGGAACAACCTTTTTTCTTCCCCTCTCCCACCCCTGTCCTGCCCAGCGCTTGGGCAGCCCCTGCATCTCCCTGCTCCCCAGCGGGCTGGTGCATGGCGCAGGGATAACCCAGTGTAATTTCCACGCTTTAGACGCTACCATCTCTGTCTGGCTTCTTGCTCGCCATTTAAACATGTCAGCAGTTCCCAGCATGGATTCCTGTGCCGTGAGTTCACCTCCAGCAAGCATCCAAACTGCAGGTCGGGGCTGCTGGCTCTTCCCTGCCTGTCTGTGAAGCATTACTGGAACAGGGGCCAGTTCTCTGAACACGAGGAAGAGATTACTTGGGCTTTCTAGAAGGCTCCCTCCAATGCCTTCAGAGCGGAGCAAATGAGGATAATTTATCTGCTGGCTTCCAGCTGAACCCAGAAGCTTGGAGCAGCCAAGGACTACACTGTTTGTCCCAGCTCCCGCAAGAAGGCTTTTTCCATTGTTGCCGTTGTATATCGTTCACATAATTTGTTTGTGCCGTCACGTTCTGGGGCCAAGATAAGAGGTCATCCCCTGCCTTTTACTGGCGGTGTGTTCCCTAGAACAATCCAGGGAAAAACTCGCAGGAAGGAGCTGTTGAAGGAGACTTTCATATGTCCAGCGCAGCCTTCGTTACAGTCATGTAAATAGTTTTGAGCAATCTATCTGGTGAGAAACACAGCATGTCAGAAGGGAATTGTTCTCTGAACTGCGGTTACGGATGGGCCAGAGCGGGCGGATCAGCACGCGTGGGTTGCCAGCTTAATGGACGCAGCAGCTGCCTTTCGGGGCAACAGAAGCCAGGCAGGGAGCCTCTGTGTGCCTGTGCTCTTGCTCCCCTCAGGACCTGCCGTTCGGTTTTGTGGCTGATGGCAATCCTGGGTTCCCTTCCGGCTCCATCTGCTGTGATCTAGTGCGGTGCTCAGGGATGGGTTAACGTCCCTGCTGCTCCCACAGAGGGATGCAGGGAACGGGGACAAGGCAGTGCGGATGGCTGGGCGCGCTGCAGCAGGAGCAGCCAACTGGAACAACACTGTAACGCCATCCACTTCAGTGAAGTTACTCGTGATTTTTGTATGTAGAGTTGAGGCCCAGTGGCTCCAGCTTGGCACAGCACAATGGGAAAAGAGCAGATTTTCTGTTTGCTTCCATCCTGCGCTGGCTCTGGTGTCTCTTTCCCTCTCCAAAACAGCTGCATGCTGCCTGAAGTGACTTTACAGACAGTAAAAGCTTAAAACATTGCATTCACTTTCGTGATTTTTTTTCCCCTTAGAGCAAGTCATGGAGGAAGATCAAGAATATGGTGCACTGGTCCCCGTTTGTGATGTCTTTCAAGAAGAAGTACCCTTGGATCCAGCTAGCGGGACACGCAGGTACGGAGCCTGGGGAGGGACAGAGTGCTGGAAAGGCCCTTCGTTATCCCAGGTTAATGGGCTTTGCTGGCCTGAATTGTTTTAGGCTGCTGCATGAGTGTCACAGCTTGCAGCTCCCACTCTCTAGCCCAGGAGAGTGACTTACCTAAATGCTAGTGAGGGTAGTGTGAAGGTGCTCTGGGCTTTCAGCCTCCCAGGGCCAGCAGGTATTATTGCTGCTTTTTCCTCAGGCAGCAGAAAGCTGGGTGCTTTGGGTGAGAGCCAGGCCTACCTCCTGAGCCACTGCAAAGCAGGTGATGCTGCCCAGCACAAAGGTGCCCCACACAAAGGCGTGAACCTGCTGTGAAGTGTGCAGAGGATGTGAAGCAAACGTGTTGGGTGCTGCAGGATGGGTGTCTGCCCTTTTTGGGGTGTGACAGTGCTGGTCATAAACCTCTGGAAACCTGAGTTTTTCAGTCTCTGCCTGTGGGAACTCTTTTGGGTGCAGGTGTAAATGGAGGTGCTTCCAAGGTATTGGGCTGCCCTTCCTGCTTGAGAAGGCACGGCACCATCCCCCTGCCACCCAAAGCGAGTGCCACATTGTCCCTTGTCACCCTCAGGTAGTTTCAAGGCGGCGGCCAATGGCAGGATACTGAAGAAGCACTGTGAATCGGAGCAGCGCTGCCTCGACCGCCTCATGAACGATGTCCTGAAGCCCTATGTCCCTGCCTACCACGGAGATGTGGTCAAGGATGGGGAGCGATACAACCAGATGGAAGATCTGCTGGCTGAGTTTGACTCCCCCTGTGTTATGGACTGCAAAATGGGGGTCAGGTGAGTGGCTTCAGGGACATTTTTTGAGTTTTAAGATGGGATCCTCAAAAATAAATGCATCTCCTGGGTAAAACTGCCTGAAACACACAAGTAAGAACACCAGTCTCACCTGTCTTCAGGAAACACTCAGCCAACAGCATGAGAGAGCCATAGGGAAGCCTAGATATGGAAAGGATACACCAGGCTCCTTCCTTCTCTGCTTGTTGACTGTCCTGCATGCTGGGAAAGTTTTGGTGTGGCAGAGGGGACAGCACTCTGCTTGGGTTTGGGTATGCAGGAATGGCACAGTAGCTGTTTGGAGGTCCTCTCTGCCACATGAGGACACAGCCAAGGGATGGGGTGTAGGACATCCTACCCAGTGCCAGAGGGGTGAAATAAAGACGCTTGAAAGGCACGATTTCAGTGAGCGAGAAGTTTTCCCTCTGCGTAGCCTTTGCTCCTACGCACACTGGAGGGATAAAATGCGTGTGCTAAGTAGTTTAGTGCCTTTCATGCAAAGCTCTTGAAACATTTCCTAATGGATGAGCAACATTACCCGTGTCCTCCTTGAGAATCATCTCCAGATCCGCCAGGATCCCAGGCTACAGCCACTTGGCCAGCAGCAGTTTTTGCGTGAGCCATGCCACAGCTGACAAGGGTGTCCCAGAGCAGATGTGAGCAGGGCCGGTGACCCCAGGTGGCTGCCAGTTTTGGAGCAGCCTCAGGCCACCCCTCGGCCCTGGGTGTGCTGCAGGCTGGTGGCAGGAAGGGTTGAGACCCCCCTCGCTGGCAAAGAAGCAGCCCAGACATGGTGGAGACACTTGTGCTGCTGGAAAAGCTGATGGTTTCTGTGGGAGGGAGGAATCTTTTTTCCCCTCCTGAATCCCGATGTGAAACTCGAACTGGCATGCTGGGCTGTCGGCAGGGAAGAGGCGGGGAATACTTTCCACCGGAGGGTGGAGAGAAGGGCAGAGGGCCCGGCGCAGCCATATGGCCGCGGCTGGCACACATACAGCTGCTTGGGAAGGAAATGGGACTCATTCTGGACCCAGACTGCAGCCACCAGAAGAAGAGCTGCTGGACATGCTGCCCAGGTGCTCCTGTGGCTGCCTCCGGGAGGAAGAAAGCCTCCCATGCACAGGTCACATCTCAGGTGATTTACGCACCTGGGGTTTTGGAACTCCGGCAAGGGGGCAAATGTGCTGGGCATCGTCCTCCTGAAATAAGATGGTGCTGTGGGAGGAGCTGCTGAGAGACGATGAATGGAGTTAATGCTGTGGAATGGGGCATTCCCATGGCTGAGCAAATAATGTAAACCTCAGGGCTATTAAACCTGTCCTCTGAGCCAGCAGCTTGCTGCCAGGCAGATACAGGTTTGTTTTTTTCATGCCAACCTGGCTTTAGGATGTGGCAGCCTACTCCAGTCGCTCCTAAACAAAACTTTGTCTTTCTTAAGCCTTGGTGATGGCACAAGCCGGAGGCAATGGGGAGGACCAAGCCACAGACATTGATGATCTGTCATTCTCATCAGAAGAAATTCTAGCTCTCTGAGCAGTGTGAGCAGCACTTCTAGCATGCTGCTGCTTTATTCTGCTGTTTTATTCCACCTGCCCCAAAATCACGGGTTTGGTCTATCTCAGCTGAAGACTTTCATTGCTTTTACCTGCAGTATTTTTCAAAGAGGCTGATGGCCTGGGGGTGTCTGCCCTAAGTAAAGGCACCAGTTTGCCGTGCTAAGCCTGTGGGACACAGGAGCACTGTCCTACATAGTCCATTCAACACCCTCCCAGTATGTTTTGCTTGGTTCTGGAGGTGAACCACACACTCAGTGCTGGGATTTTGGCACAAGGGACGTGGGCAGAGGGCACTGTCCGTCTGCAGAGCTGGGCATGGCTAATGGGAGGTGTAGAGCAGTGACAGATAGGATCATTCCTGTGTTGTTTGGCTGGGACACCTCACCCAGTGTGGTGGGTTGTTTGAGGAGGACCTGGCGACTTTCCAGGCTGAGCCAGAGTAGATTTCGGAGCTGCAAGAGGAATTCCGTGGTGGTTTGTTATTGCTGCAGGAAGTATTGCTTTGTGGGTGATGGTTTTATTCATGCCAGAGTGCAGAATTTTCCACCAGTGTGCTCTGGCACAGAGGGGTGCTTCTCTGAAGGATGCATAAAACCAAGGTACTCTGCACCTTCCATCCTCCTTCCCCCATTCCCCAATCCCAGCTGCACCCTTTAGTCCTGGGGTGGTGGTAAGCACCAAGGCTGCATCCCTTCCTCTGCTTCATCTTGTAGAGAAAGCTTTTGCTAGATAGTCCACTTGAAGCAGACTTATACTGGGCAAAATCATCACCATCAGTGGAACAGCCCTCTGTGAAAACACTCCGTTTAGCAACTGGTGAGGCAGAGCCCTCATGGTGCACAAAGGGAGGGGATGGAAAAGTGCAGGAAAAGCACAGGACAGCTTTGGCTGACCCTCAGAGGGAGCAGCAGCTAATGCTGAAGGATGGGACACAGTAACGTCCCTCTTGGCCTTCAGTTCAGCTGGGTCCCAGAGCACGTGCATAGTTTCCTGGGCACATCTTGAAAGCCATGTTTAGGTTGTGAGAGCTCAGGTTTCCTGAACATTGGGGTATGGGCCCCTCAGTACAAGGGGTGGCACCAGGAGGCTGCCAGTGTGGCAGCAGCAAGGCCCTGAGCACCTGTGAGATATAACTTCCCATGTTATTGCCAAACTGGTTGTGGTTCCTCGATGAACTGAAAAGATACCGGGTGCTAATTGATGATGGAGTGATAATTACATCAGGATCAATTCACCCGCAGTGAGGCTTGCTCCATTATTTCCTATATGCACTACTCCTTAGGGATCAGCTATCCTGGATCAGCCTGATTTCTGGGGCAAGGGCTGTCTGTGGGTATACGGCACCTCGTGTGGTGGCCCTGCTCATACACCCCCTCGCTCCCTGCAGAACGTACTTGGAGGAGGAGCTGATAAAGGCCCGGAAGAAGCCGAGCCTGAGGAAGGACATGTACCAGAAGATGATCGAGGTGGACCCCGACGCCCCCACCGAGGAGGAGAACGTGCTGCGGGCAGTGACCAAGCCCCGCTACATGCAGTGGAGGGAGACCATCAGCTCCACCGCCACGCTGGGCTTCAGGATCGAGGGCATAAAGGTGAGTCTGGCCAGCCGTGCAGAGCAGGGGATCGGCTGCTGGGAGTGCTCGTAGCCAAACTCACAGAGGTACACACGCAGCAGGCTGGTGGAGAGACCGTGTCATATCTGGACATCCCCGGCCCCTGCAGCCAAAGCACCACCCAGGCACCTCTCCTGGGGCACTGCTGCTCTTCTGAGAGCGCAGCTGAGTTCAGGGCATCCATGCAAAAGGACAGTTTTAGACATAATCTCATTACATCAGCTGCTTGGTTGATTTCTCCCTCACTGCGAAATACAGAGTGCCATCCTCCAACTTGAGGACTCAAATTAATTGTTTGCTTTCAATACTGTTCTGCCACTGGGCTGAGCCATTAATCCAAATCCCAGCTTGAACGTGTGCTGATCTGCAGTTGGAGCTGTGAACTTAGCCACAGTCAGTGAGGAGGATGTGTTTATAAGCCCATCCAGGAAGATTTGGCAGCTGAGCCCTCTGAAATGGGACAAACACACACAGAGCACTTTCTGTCAGCACCTGCATGCACATGTAACCTGCTGACTGCTCTTGCTCAGAGCAGCGCTCACATTTCTGGAGGCACCAGCTGAGATCCTTTTGTGTCCCCAGTAGATGAGCCAGAGCAGGAGGTTGTCTCCAAGCAGGCTTTGCAGTGACAGAGGTGTCTGGGATGGCGCTTGAACAGAGTTAGGTCTGTAAGCACAGAGTATTAGTGATACTGCTTGCATGAACATTAGCAATGGCCTATGCCTGTTGATAGCCAGCCAGTGTGAATTAAAGGTAATATCACACTTGAGCCAAGGGTTTCATCGCGTGCCTGGGCATGGTGTTGGCTTGGCAGCCACAGGGAGCTCTGTCATGTTGTGTTTGCAGTAATTCAGCCTTGGGGTGCTGCTGAGGGCCCAGGCAGTAGCTCAGGGCAGCCACTTGCTCTTATTGGAAATGATGGCTCAATTTCTGCATGTGTCTTGGTTGGCGAAGTTTATTTCTCTTGATCACAGATCGTTTTTCTCCTTTCTGATTCTCCCAGAGTGCCCACCTGGGTGGCCTCAACCTCCTGTACCTTTCCTGCCTGGACATAGTGGTGTCGGAATGATAGAATTAAACCAAATGAAGCAGTTCCCTGATAAAGCACTCGCACTAGATTTTGTAGACTTTCCTGGTAGTTTTGCCCTTCACCTCACCAGCAAACAAGTGCAGGTGTTAGACCATGGGATTAAAAGGAGGTGAGAAGGAGTGGGTCACTCAGAGCTGCTACTTCTAATCACCCGCAGAAGGGAGTTGTCTCTTCCTCGGTGCATGTTTCACCTTCTTCATTCAGCTGTTTCATGGCCAGCAGGATACAGTGCATTTACCTCTAACTCAAACATTCTCAGAAACACCAGGAGCAGCCCTTGGGCTGAGCCCCTTGAAGAGTTTCCTGGCAAGCAATGCGAGGCACCCCGGCCCATCCCGTGCCTCTGCCCGGGACGATGCCGGTCGTGCTCCCCCCAGCATTTTTCTGCAGTGCCTACATTGGGTCAGGGCACTTGCCTGCTTGTGCAGCTCTTCCCTGATCTCCTCAGGTCTCCCAAAGACCCTTTCCTTCTGTGGATGCCCATAAGCACACTGTGAGCTGCTCCAGCTCAGGACAACCCCATGCCTAGTTCCCATTGCTGCTGTTTTGCTGTTTATAAAACTGAGGCTGTATAAAAAAGGGGTGTACCAGGTGGGACCAAAGCTCCCATGCACTGCTGCTTCTCCTCCCTGCTTTCTTGGTGTAATCAGAAATATCTGTCTATTTATAGTCCAACATGATATATCCTTGGCCTCCAGTGGTGCTTCTCAATCTGGGCATGTTTAGGGGGCAGGTCATATGTGAAGCACTTGAAATTAAAAAATGTAAAAAAAAAAAAGAAAAAAGAAGAAAACAAATAAATAATATTCCTAGGGAGGCCAAAAAACACTGCGGAGGGAAATAAAAGCCATAAAGGAGTTATGAGATTTGCACCTCTGTTTAGCTGACCATAAACAAGTTGCTGCCTGATCTGAGCAGTGGATTTTTTTCCAAAGAGGTGAAGCAGCCCTTTAATTGAAAAATGTTGTGAAGTGCTGGCCTCCAGCAGTATTCCTGCTGCTGCTGCTAGGGGGCTAACTAACTTGATCAAGGCTCTAATTACTGTAATTCTCCTTAAATCCCTCAGCTTCTGGGTTATTTTCCCCTAAGCTAAAGCATTAGCAGTTCATGCTGTTTCACAGCTGGCTTTTTTTCCAACAGAGCTGGTCATGCTGTGCTGTATCCCTGTTGTTCTCCCTATTTCTGGGATTGAGTTTCTGTGTTAGAGAAAGTGCCTTCAGTGCCCTGGCTGTCTTCCCATGTTTTATTTCTTCTGTGGATGCTTCCCTGTGAAGAGCAGCAGTGCATCTGCCCTGCCCCTCGCTCATGACTGGAGACTGGTAGAGGAGAGCGCGGTGAAGTTAAGGGAAGGACAGGATTTGACCCTGGGTGAGCGGGAAGGGGTCGTAGGAAGGAGAGGAGCAGTGGTAGCCTTCGGATAGCACAGTCAGGTAAGGCAAACAGGCAGCTCAGGGCTGGGCATGAGGATAGCAACCCTTTCCTGGCTGAGCTCTCTTTCCCAGGTGGCCTTGAGGAGCCAGTTCTTCATCTTTAAAACGGAAATTTTCCTTTGCAAAAGGAGATAATGACATTCATCTGACTTTCTGGAATAGCTGGAACCTGTCGGAAACAGTGGCTATTAATAAAATTTCCATGCTCAAAGTAACACAAGTGATCCCTGGTGGCCCAGTTGAAATTTGCTGTGGCTCATTGTAAGAAGTGACACTCCTGTGCTGCTGCTCTGGTCTGAGTGTTACTCACCATTGCCTGCAGCAAGGCCACGGTAGGATGGCATTGCCCAGGGCTGGAATGTTTGCAGGGTCTCAAAACCAGCCCAGAAAGCCTCCACCTAACTTTGCCAAGACAGGCAGCTCGCAAGCCCCGTCCAAGGCCAGACACAGTGCTGCAGGGAGATGCAGCTGACCCGAACCCTGCCCCAGTGACGCCAGCGTCAGCTGGAATCACTTGTGGGGCGGAGGTTGTGATAGTCCTTATCAGCCCCCCTCACATTTCTTCTGCATGGAAGGCAGCCCCCTCGGGGCTCGGACACCTGGGAATGTCATGGCAGTTGTCAGCCTCGTGGCAGCAGCCTCTGGCTGGGCAAGGAAGCTGCGGGAGGTGGGTAATGCTGGGAGCAGCACTACGGATAGGCTGCTTGGCTTTCCTGAAGCTGAGACTGCCTTATCTGAAAGGCCATCTGTGATTTTCATTTATTTTTAGGAGCACTTAGAAGTCCATCTCCTTTCTTGGATGCTTTGTGGAAAGTTGTGCTCTTTACATGTGAAATTAGTGCTGTGGCCCTTCTCCAGATTGATATCGATCGTCCCCCTGGGAGAGGGTGGGTTGATTTCTGAGCTGCCACGTCAGGGCTCACATGAGGGATGTATAGCAGCGATGTGCCGTTCCCCTATACATCACACACGTGCCACCAGAGCATCCTCAGCAAGGTCACAGCTGAAAGCAGAGATGAAAAGGTTGTCCCTGACCCCTGCCAATACACACTCTGCCAGCCCTGAGCATTGCTTTTGCACCCTGTGGCAGCGCAACGGCCAGGCTGAGTCCAGGGTGATTTGAAGCTGGGTGCAGTGCTTCCAATTGGTACAAACAAAGTTTTTCCTGGAGTTTTTCTTTAGTACATTGCCTTTGTTACCACCTTTGTTAATGCTTACACAAAACACAAGCTGGAAGCTGAAGTGTGCTGTGTGATTCATCCCAAACTGCACTTCAGCTGTTGGTTTGGTGGCAGGCTCACATTGGGCACTCGACCTTCCCCCAAGTTGGACTGGCCACCATGCCCACAGCAAGCCCCCTATCCAGGAGGAGGCACATTGCCCTGTGCTGGGGCACTTCCCTGGATGAGTCTTAAACTTCCAGGCCAGGTGATTTCATTGCGCCTTCTTCCTTCTCCAGCCTCTGCTCTGCTCCTTTGTCCTTCATCTTCCCCAGGCCACAGGATGTCTTTTGGCCCCTATCCCTTTGCTCTATTGTGTGCAAACGAGCTGTCTGGAGTAGTGGGATGGAGCGCTGCAATGGAGCTGTGAGCACAACCAAGTGTGGTTTAAAATAGCCCCTGTATCCAGGAAGTGAGATCTGCCTGCCTGTCCCACGGCCCCTCTGGACAATGAAAAGAGTTGATACAAAAATCAGAGCCCTAGAAGGACCAGGGAAATGGGGAGAGACCTACAAAGCTGCCCAGAGGTTTGGACAGGAGCATCTGGGCCAGAGCTGAGTGTCATCCCTGCAGTGGACAAGCCATGCCATCTCCATGGCAGGCCAAGGGTGGATGTGCCTCTGGGGAATAGGCGGAGGAGAGCACAAGGCTGCTCGCTTTATCTCGGTACGGGGCTGCTGCCTTGGAGGGTTTGTGATCCATGGACTATCGAAGGCCCAGTGAGGCCAGACAGCCAAGGGGTTTGCCCCTTGCTGCAAAGGTCCATGGAGGATTTCTCATGGAGGGGTTTTATGCCTGCTCCTCAGGCACACTCAGTTTTATCCCATCGTGATCACACACTGCTGTTCTCCCCAAGCCAGGGAGACAGTCCAGGACTGGTATCAGTGCCATTCTCAGCCACGGGAAGCCATTTGGGCACAGAAACACCAGAAACAGGTAGTCTCCAGCCTCTGTTAGCAGCAGGCACCAGGTCTGTGAGGAGAGTTTGTCCACATTGCCAGTGACCTTGGCAAGTGTTTGATGATGGAGAGTTCCATTTGCATTAGAGGTCAATGCATCGGGGCTGTGGGATAACTTGGGATGTGCAAGCAGAGACCTGCTGCCTCTGCTCGCCCTTGCTCCACAGACAGATCCTTCACCTGCCAAAAACACTGGTCACATCCTACTTGGCAACATGCATGGCTGCAGAAACACTACTCCTGCCCCAGCTCCCTTCCTCCCCATCCAACTCAGCACTGTCCCTTCTTTTCAAGAAAGAGGACGGCACTGTGAACCGGGACTTCAAGAAGACACGGACAAAGGAACAAGTCATGGAGGCCTTCAGCGAGTTCACCAGAGGAAACAGGAACGTTTTGGTGAGTGGGGGATGTTGGAGGGACTGCTTGGAGAGGTCATTTCCTGTGGAGACGGGCCTCAGCTCATCAGGTCCCTGCCCTGCAGGGCTGAAGCCTGAGCAATCTCTCTTAAAAAGCATGAGAAATGTTGAAGAGAAACACCATCCTGCTGCAGGATGAGGGGAAAGCAGTGGAGAGCTGGGAGGGGACTTGGCTGCAGCAGCACTGCTTGACCTGAGTCTGAGTTTGCTGAGAATCTCCAGGATTGGCTCCCAAAAGCTGCTGAGGAGTCATAGCCATGCTCTGTCCCTCATCCCTGGGCTGGTGGTCACCCTTGAGCCCACTCTGTACCCCAGTAACAGTGGTGGGGGCTCCCAGCCTGGCAGGGCGGGCTGCCTGTGCCCGGTCTCTCAGAAGGGTGGCCCTGTGCCAGGCACGCTTCACATGGGCAAGCCACAGCCGGCATTTTCCAAGCTTCCCTAAGTTGCCAGGAGAATAAGAGACCTGGCTGTAAACAATTTACACCAACTGTGTCAAATAACCTATTTGACAAAGCACTCCCGTTTTAAGCTGTACTGTATAAAAGTCTCCAAATGCAAGGCTCCAGCTGGAGTGGCCCTTGGCACTGCCTCCTTCAAACTGGCATGGTTGCTTTCACGAGAGTTACCCAGAGATTATTCCTGGATCTGAAGACAAGGTTGCCTGGCTGCATTTTATCCCCAAAGAACTTGGAGCACACATCATGCTGTGGCTCTGGATAGGGCTCCTTGGCCAGAGCAATTTAATACAGCAACCCCCACCTCTCCCCTTGCAACTGTGTTACAGCACCTAGGTACCGGATCTATGTGTGTGTGTGTGTGTGTGCGTGTGTGTGTGTTCCTGTGCTTAATCCTTCCATCTAAACCCCAAAATCGGTGGAGCCCTCTGAGAATGTTTAGTGCCCTCCAGCAATTTGCAGGGATGCTCGAACAGGCTCATGGGTCTTGACCTGTGTGCTGGCCATTGTGAAAGCCCTTCCACCTACGGGACCAGCTTTGCAGAAGTGCTGATAAAGGAGATGCAGAGGTGTCTTGTGATGTGTGACTGACTTGAGTGCTAAAATGACAGATGAAGTGAAGAGCTGATCTGTTAAGAGAGTGCAGGGGAGAGGAAAAAGTAGCAGCTGCTGAATTAAGTGATTCCACCATGGATGCAGGAGGGAGACTCTGCAGAAATTCAGCAAAAGCAAATGCTTTCACTAAGTTTTGAAAGCCACAGGAGCTCACAGGATGCAATAGAAGCCAAAAGGATAAGTGGATCATAAAAAAGAGAGGACACTCTCCAAAGGGAAAGGTCTGTGGGAGGATGCTGGGAGCGGGGTGTTTGAGCACCCTCAGCATCTCTCCATGTCAACTTGGTATCATGGAGAGGATTCTGGGAAGGGGGGTGACTTTTCTGTTTGCCCCAGTGCTGTGGTTTTTATGTAGGTTTCCTGCAACACTGATGGCTTGGATTTGGGTTTTTTTTCTAATTCCAGAACAGTTACCTTAACCGATTGAAGGGTATCCGTGCTACCCTGGAGACATCCCCGTTCTTCAAGTGCCATGAGGTAATACACGTGTTTGGATAGATCTGCCTGGAAAGGCAAACTGTTTAATCTCCCCTTGTTCAAGAAGAGAAGTCAAAGTCAGAGGCTGTTTTATTCTTATATCTGTGTTTTCATATGTGTATCTAATACTTATGTGCAAATATAGATGATAACATACAATGTTTATGCATCTGACATGGGCTCAGATCTTCTGAAAGCCAACGTTCAAACAGATTAAAAATAATCCAGGAGGAACTTGGGCTGTTTATGACAGCGAAAATTCCCTAGTGTAAAAGCACAGGGGTTTTCTCAGGAGAAATGTCTGTTTGAATGCATGTCAGGTATCATTTGGCTGACAGTTGCTCCACATGATCAAACAAGGCTTCAACACAGCCGTAAATTGCAGATACCACAACCATGCCTTTCCTCAGCTGGTTGGGGCACCACAGTACAACTTTCCTACAGAAACGAGTGTACACGATACCAGCATTTTCTACAGTGAAGATTCAGTGCTGATGGGAAAACAAGGAGGGAACGCTACCCTTTTTGGTATTTCAGGAACTGAAATGCTCCACAGTTTAATGCAATAATTTTGCTATTGCATCTACTTAACAAAACACGAGCGTGTGCGTCCTTGTCCCGTGTTGTGTAGGAACAAAAGAGCCTCATAGGAGCCTTGGACTCCCAGGGCTCAGGAGCCACAGCTCCAAGAGCCCACTGTCCCTCTTCCAGAGCCACATGAGCCACCTCGGCCCCAGCCACACACGGCGGGTCCTGCTAGGAGCCGGAGGCAGAGGGGCCATGCCTCCTGGTGGCAGCGCCTGGAAGGCAGTTGGAAGGGAAATGTCAAAACTGAGGGTTTCAGGTCAGCTCAACACAGGAAACAAAATTCTCCCTGAAACCGAGTGCCAGGGTTTCATTTGAAAACACAGAAACAAAGCAGCCTTTCAAAGAGGGTTTGAAAGGAGTTTCCATTCCTTAAAAATTAAAAAGCAGCAGCTTTGACTTTCCGTCCCGCTTCGAGATGAAGCACAGCAGAAGGTCTGCCAAGCTCTGTGTCCCCTCATGGGGCCCATGCTGAGCAGGGCTCCTACAAGGAGCTGCAGGGGAATTGGGCAGTCCAGGACAGGCAAATGAAGAATGTCAGCAAAAGGCTTTTCCTGAAAATTAGAAAGCTCTGTCCTGGCCAAGAGAGGACTATAAGAGGTTAGCAGGAGGAGAGCTAAAGATAAGCATTTCTCGGAAATAATACGTATCTCTGGACCTTGGATGTTTTCCCAACGCACTGGAGGAAAAAGTCTCCTGAAAAATGTAAATTCATCACAGCTTTTGCAAACAGTATATGCATCCTGTTCAAAACCCTTGTCTAAAGGCAATCCTCAGGCTAAGCCCTGCTGATAGCACAGATGTGGGAATCCACAGTAACATTTAGTGCTGCTGTTTTGGGGAGCTGGCATCAACTGGATTCTGTTCCATGTAGCTGCGCATCGTAAGGGGCACTCATGGCTCTCAGTGCACTGCATCACCTCTGCTACAGCCCTTGCACTCTGGTCGCCAAGGCCCCTATTTGTGACACAGGGGCAAGTGAGTTTGTAATCCACCAATTCATGCACACCAGAGAGAATTTGGAAAGCAGCTTTCATTTGGGACAGTCTGAAACACACCCATTGGTGCTTTTCTGTGGAAGCCCCTGCTAAAATCTGCTGACTGGAGGAGCAGATTCAGCAGAAGAGCACGGTAGTGACTGGTTTGATACTGATACACGTTTCCTAAGCACTGGGAAGCCACAGCAGAGCTGCTGCTGGGTGTCAGCCTGGCTGGAACTGTGAGCCAGGATGGGTCAGGATGCTGAGCTGCTGAGCATCTCTGTGCTTTGTGTGTGGTGACCATTGGGGCTTGTGGGGTCTCATCCCACTGCAGCAGGCCTTGAGACTTCTGCTGTCAGAGCCCAAATGCACCCATTGGCTTCCCTGGGCTTGCCTAGGCCACTGCTTGCTGCAGGATTTTCCCAAAGGCCAATCAAGACATGAAAGAGCCCTGCAAAGCAGATGCAGCCAAGTGAACTGAGGGAAAAGGAAATTCATGAGCATGCAGCTCTGTACCTTGCATCCCCAGAGTGCTGTGAGCGCCAGGAGGATATTCTAGGGGCAGTCTGGGTGTAATTGGATGGTGTTTCAGGCAGGAGACGGCACATTGCAAGTAACTTGTACTTGGAGTGTCCCCATCCCTGCGGTGGGTCTGCAGGATTGGTGAGTGCGAAGAGCACAAGCTGATCACAACAAACCAGCCTTGAAAAAATCCCCATCTGAAGGCTGAGACAATTCATCTCATTCCTTCCTAGGGGACCTTGGCTCAGTTTCCAAAATGACATCTTTATCTTTCATGCCCATGTTTTTCTGATCCTCTCCTTCTGCCAAGACCTGGGATTTGTATGAGTAAATCATCTTGTCCAAATGCTCCATTTGCATGTGCAAACACAGCCAGCAGCACCCGGAGCTTGCTTTTCCTCATGCAAAATTGCAGCAGCATCTCTTGTAAATGCAGCCTGAGATAAGGTATCTGAAAGCCTCAAAGAGGGCTGAAAATGAGCAACAGGAGCACCACTAATTGGTCTCACCTCTCCACAGGTAATTGGGAGCTCTCTCCTCTTCATTCACGACAAGCAAGAACAAGCCAAAGTCTGGATGATTGACTTTGGGAAAACCACCCCACTGCCGGAGGGACAAATTCTCCAGCACAACGTGCCCTGGGTGGAAGGGAACAGAGAGGATGGCTACCTCTGGGGGCTGGACAACCTCATTCAGATCCTGACAGAGTTGTCCCAGAGCGAAGACTTGCATTAAAGCCGCGCATCTGACTCTGCCACTACCCCCAACCTGCCCCCGACTGACTCTTCTGAACTGCACTACAAGACACTTTCCAGCCCTCGCCCTCCCCATTTGAAAGCTGTACTCTCCCTATTTAATGTGTTTTTGTTGTGGATTTTTTAGGTTGTCTTGGTTGTTTTTTCCCCCCTCTCCTTGTAAATAGAGAGCTAACCTGCCAGAACAAAAGCTGCACTTGAAACCTTGGCTTTGCAGAGTCAGTGGGAGCAGGCGGCCGGGAGCAGCCCGGGGGGATTGCTTAGGCAAGTGCAAGCTTTGCCTATCGTGCTTTTGTCTCTTGCTCAGCCTGATGTTAAGAGGGCTAGCGGAGGAAGGAGCCTCTTCCTGCACCGAGATCATCCTGAAAACACTCAGTGACCACGCCCAGGACCCTCTGGCAGTCAGAGAGTGTGAGCAAGGTGTGGAGATGGTGAAGGACGCTGCAGTGGGAGCCCTTTAGTTGTCTCTGCTAGCACCTTTCAGCCCGGGGAGCTGGCTGTGCTGAGTCCTTCAGAGATGCTACAAGGGCAGATTTGGGGTTTAATTTGTGTTCAAGACATCTTGTAGAAGTTACTTGGTTATTTTTGAGTGGCACTAAAGGGTGAGGGTTTCCCTCCTGTTGCAGAGCCATGTAGTCAGGCACAGGTATTTGCCATGGCCAGGTGCTTCCCACCCACATCCCCTGTGCTGGGTGCCCTGGTGAGCAAAACTTTGGGCTCCTCTATAGAGCCCCAGCTCCCCTGCTAGGAACTGCTTCCAGCCTACCTTTGCTGGGGTCTCCAATCCTCCCTAGCTTGGAAAAATAGCTTGTAAAGGACTACTATGAGACCTAAAGTAGCCATCCAGGTCGAACAGTCTTTTTTGTCAGCAGCTGAGCACGCGTGTAGTGCCACCAATGCCCACACCTAGCCCAGGGCAACCTTCCCACCTGGAGCATCTCCATCATTTCCATCTCCATCAGGTGAAGGGTTCCAGCAGCAGGGCAGCTCCCAGGTTAGACACCTTTGGCAAAGCAGGGTTGGGGTCAGGCATCCCCGTGCCTTCCCCTTTTTCCGCAGAGCTGCCTGCCTGTGGCTGCGCTGCCCCCCAGCCCGCTGGGGCTGCATGACGGCCCCTGCACTCCCGCTCCTGTGGAAACACCCAGTTCCCTATTTAGGGCGGAGGCTATTTTTTAACTTCCTGGAACATCTGAACCAAGCGGCGGCAGGGCTGGCGCAGTAAAGGTCACCCGTGGAGAGGCGGGTGGGGAGGGGAGGCTGCGGGAGGCCGGGGGCCCTCACACCGAGGAGTGTGCAGCGCAGGAGGTGGCGCAGGAGCTTGGCAGCCACGAATCCCTCACCTGCTCCATCCATCCCCAAACCCACTGTCCCGTCTCACACCCCAGGAGCAGGGCTCCAGAGCCCCTCTGCCATAGTTTGATGGGTCCAGCACCCTTGATGGAGGAGACCTCCCCTGCAGCAATAAGGAGGAGGAGGAGTTGGCCGCCAAGCCATCTGCAGCCAAGCCTCTTTCCCAAGGACTGAAGTTTCCTAAGGCTTTTCTCAGTTCATATCTCACCAGACAGGTGTCTTTTGCTCATTGGATGCCATTGTAAATGGTTGCACTGTTTTAGCTCCTTGCCAGGCTTTCTAGAATAGCCCATGTGGAAGTGCCTTATAGACTTGCCTCTGTTCCATTAGTGTCATGGAAAAGGTTGGGGTTTTTTTTAAGTTATATTTATTTTCATCCCATTTTAATTGCACAAAACACTAAAATTTAATGCATGGAATCCTTTTTTTTTTTTTAAACTGTGTTTTTAGTTTTTAAGCCATGTCTTTTCCAGCTTTGGAGAAAGGGTATGAACAGATACGCGTAGCTATGTACCACTTACCGCTGTACTTTAGCTTCGAGCTGCTCTTATATATGTACGTTATTTTTTAAGCCTGTTTATAAACCAGATTCCTCACTTCGTGGCTTCGGAAGAAGCAGATTGTTGCTCTCAGATGTCTTATGCCTTCCCGGAGGCTGGAACGGTTGCTGTGAGGGATTTTCCCTGCTCCCACCACACCTCTCGGTCATTGGGTAATACAGAAAAAAAATCCAAACCGGTCTGGAACACCAACGCACAGTGCCTGTAAAAAAGTCCTGTAACATTGCAAATAAAGGCATATGGGAAGCATTCCCTTGGTGTGCAGTCAGTGTCTGCCCTGTGCAGCTTGTGGCAGCCTTGGAACAGCCTTTCATGTCCGTGGCTGGGGGGAAATCAGGCTCCAGCAGTGCTGCACAAAAGCAAGAGCAGGGAAGGGCGCTGCGCTGGGAACAGATCCTGACAAACAGGAACTGGCTCTGCAGGGAGCAGGGCAGGGGGAGAGCAGAACTGGGGCTGTGAGGGGCCCAGGCTTGGTGGGAGCTACCCCCCAGAGAGACCTGAATTTCTCCATCCTCCTTCTGGAGGGAAGGCCACTGAAGGCAGCTCCACGCCAGGAATTTTTTTGGCTCCCACGGAGCACTTTCTGAGTGCTGCCCTTTGATGACTGCACTGGAGAATACCAAAGCACCCAGGAGAATCAGAGCTGCTTGGCACAGCCAAACACTCTCCCCGCTCCTCTTCCTCTCAGCTGCACTGTGGGCAGGGCCAGAGGGAGCACTCTGGACCAAAGGCCACAAAAAAACCCCCAGATTGTGCAGTGAAGGAAGAATCAGGCTGTAGAGCCTGAAGGCAGCTCCATTCCCTCCTGGTTGGTTGTGCAAGCACAGGACAGCAGGAGCTGTCCTGGCACAGACATGGCTGAGGAGGAGCAGGTGGGCTGCCCCATAGGAAAGCCAGATTTAGTGCCCAGACCATCAGGAGCAGCCTGGCCTGGAGACCAGACCTGGCTCACCACGAGTCCTCTAAAACAAACTGCAAGAGAAACCCTGCAGCGTGGAGTTCGAAGACTAGAAACCTCTTGGTTGGAGACAGAGCTGGCAGGACACTGGATGTGAGGCTGCTGCACCAGTGGTCTCTCCTGGGCTGTGGGCAAGCAAACACGTTTCCTATCTGGCTCCTGAGCTCACTCCAGCAGAGCTGACAGCCCCTGTTTTACTTATAGGTCCAGTTTTTGGGGGACCACTGAGCGCCTCTCTGGTATGTGACTCCTCTTCCTACCTTCAGAGGAAAACAAAATCCTCCAAAACGTACCCAGCTGCACTCTGAAATGCAGAAAGAGAGGGTGAAGAACCCTGTTCTGTGAAAACCTCTCTTGAGAGTTGAGGAAACACCATGACATTGTGGTGGAGAGTCTGCAGAAAAATTCACAATGCCAGAGGTTTATGTCCCAAAAGGAGACAGAGGAGTCCTGTAACTTTATTTGAATAAAGGGAAAGGCCATGTGGCATTTCCCCTGGGGTTTCTCAAATTGTTGGAGGATGCAGCCTCCTTTTTCTCCTAATTTCCTGGCTGCAACACCCTCTTCCTTTCCCTGTTGGCTGAGGTACTTGGAAGGTACAGGCTTCCCAATAGGCCTACTGCATGTCCCCCTCTAATATGCACATCCTCCCTTTTTTATATATAACAAAACAGTATTCATAATGCCATTAAGTCTTTGTTCTTCTTCTCTAAGTTCAGGAATTTAACATGGCCGTGGCTGAGCAGCAGTCCATGCCAATTGGTAACATCTTCTAGAACTGATAGTTTCTCCCGTTACATCCCTATCTGTAAGTCCCTGGCCCTATCTACAAGCAGATTCTCATGGTCTGTGAAAGACACATTCATCTTACTCCTTTCAAGAGGAAAATGGAGTAAGTCAGGAAAACAAACCCCTTGTGACTGAGTGCTGGCATCTGCTGACCCTAAGGTTTATGCAGAGGGCTGGGAAGGGGCAGGCCTCCATTGGCACACGGCACAGCAAGAGCCTGGCTTGTCCCCCCCCGGCTTTACTGCACCCCCAAAGCAAAGCCCAGAGCTCCCTGCCACCTTATGGATTAATAAACTAAATTATTCATAAACTCAGTATAGAGAAGAGAGGCCAGGACTTACATTAATGCAAGAAAGAAAACTTCCGACCTTGCTGAGGTCTCTACTCTTACAAAACAGAGCCTCCCAGCACCTCCAGCGGTGTCAGGGGGCGTAAGGCAGCCTGCTGAGGCTGTAGGTAGGGAGGGGGCAGCTCCTTTCTTTCATCATTATCTGATTAGTCACTACTTGCCAGAACGAGCCTCCCATAAATCAAGGGGTGCTGGGGGCCACCTGGGTGTTCTAGCCTGTTAAAATGCAGGACTTGGGTGGTGGTTGATAGGGGTCCAACGGTGTGCTCAGGTTTCTTCACAAGCTGGTGGCGTTTGGGGGGTCTCAGGGAACCCCCTCAGGAAGGGTTTTACCGCTGCCATGAACGATGCAGAGCAGCCCCCAGCCTGAAGCTTGGAAGTTGGCAACAACCGCAGGGCCCCATGTCCTCCTGCCCAGTGTGGCCGGGGGCAGGCAGGAGTGAGGGCACTGCCAGAGTGGAACAGCTCCTGCCGGGGATGCGTGGCCGGGGGAGCATGGGGACACCATGGCAGCGGCGACAGGATGGCCAAGCAGCCTCTGAGTGCGGAGGGTGCTTATCAGCCTGGGGATGGCTTTCCCCTCAGCCGCTTTGTCGTGGGGGTGTGCCTGACACCTCCAGAATCCTGCTGGCTTGAGGATGTTTTGGGGGGTGATGCTGCCGGAGCACCCTCCACACTTCGGTGGGGCGAGCTCGCGTTTGGTTTTAGCCCCGCACGGGCCGTGCTCCCCTTTCCGCCGCACCTTAAGAAAGGAGACCCGAGCCCCCGGCCGAGCACCCCCTGCCCCGCGTGGGGTGGATCCGGGCTCCCGGTGCCGGGCCGGGCTCCCGGCGCTTCCCCCGAGGGCCGGGAGATGGCGATGTGCTCCCGGCGGCGGCCGCGGCCGGGCGGGGATGCGGGACCGGGAGCGCTTCCCGGCCGGAACGGGCCCGCACCCCAGCGCTGCCCGCGATGCTCTCCGGGCCGGGATGCTCCCCAGGCGCCGCTGCTTGGAGGCTCTCCCTCCACCCCCGGCACTTTTGGGACATGGCTTTCCCAGTACGAGCTGGGGAGGTCGTTAAAATTGATTAAATCCCCTTTCTAGCAGCGGCTCCATCCCGGACCCAGTCTGAGCAGGGCAGGGGGTGAAGGATCCGTGCTGTCCGCATCTCCTTTCTGCGTGTGGACTCTGGGGGCAACGCGTCTCTCCTCCCTGTGCCATTCCAGGGTTGGAGCCTCCCGGCAGACCCAGCCCCTGTCCCCTGGGGAACAGCTTTCCCACTCAGACTCTCATTTGAGTCTGCGTTTTGTTCATTTCCCCGCCCTTAAAAAAATACAAATTTGTTCTTCGTTATTGTGAAGTGTAAAAAATTAAAAATTAGAAACCCCTCGGAAATGGGCGAAGTGAGCAGGGCCCTGTCAGTTGGTTTGGTTCATCTTTTCCCATATAGTTTTAACTCCATGAAAGTGGTCACACTCTGCTCCTGTAGTTCCAGGGGTCCCGGAGATGACCTGCCATGCCCAGGCCCACACTTCACCCCCCTTACAGTGGGGCTGAGGACACAGCTGTGCCATGTCCTGCACCTCCAGACCCACCGCGAGCGATGCCTCCAGCAAGGAAGGCTTTATGTGGGGATTTACTGCTCTGGGAGTTGCCCCGGAGGCTGCTGTTGCTTTTATACTGTCTGGTGTTCTCTTCCCACCCCTACCTCTCTTCCCACCCTTTGGGGACCTGTCTTGGTAGTTCCTGCTGCTCTCCAGGGTGAAACTGTGCTTCCACCCTGGAACAGCCAGAGAGCACAGGAGAGCTGCTGCTGGTGCCACTTGGAAGAGAAAGCCCACGGAGGAGGCTGCTGAGTGAGTCCCACCTGGGACAGCTCCGGAGGAAACTGGAAAATTTTTGGGCCCCAGCAGCTCATCCCATTTCTGGCACTGCTCCACTGCCTGCTTGGGGCTGGTGCTTTCTGTTTGTTGGGACTTTGTGCCTCCTACCATTTATTTGGTGCGCATTAATGATGTCAGACCTGCAAGACCTGGGGCAGCACCCCCCTCTCTACATTGCCTGGTGCCAGGGTGTTCAAACACATTTTCCCTAATGTAGATATCTAAGGCTTGAAACCACTGGGACAAAGGAGCATGAAGAGAAATAGAGGCACAAAATTATTTACTCAAACACCTGACCAGAGCCAGGAAATAAAATCAAATACTTTAATTTCTAGTGACTGACCTCTGGGTCAGAAGGGGCTTTTGCTCCAAGATGGTTTACATGCTGGTTTTTTTTACATGCTGTGTTTTTCCTGGGCAGGAACCTCAGGACTCCTGCAGGGACACACACACACACAGATTTACTTCTCTTGCAGCAGTGGGGTTTGGCTCAGAGAAGGGAATGTGAGAAGAAAAAGCTGCAGGAGTCTGTAGTAGCAAGATAGAGATGCTACAGATATGTTTCCCCCTTTGCAAAGGATGTGTGGCTAAAAAACGTTTCCTTCTTACTGCGTGGTATCTTTTTCTAGTGCTACATTCACACTTCGTTTCTTTTTCTGCCTCCAGAACAGCGAGGGGAGATGGCAGGACCCGTGGGTGGGCTCCACGGGGTGCCACGTGCTTCCTCCCACCATTCATCAGCCCAAAGCAGGTGCCTCAAACGTGCCCTGATGCGAGTGCCACGTTCTGCACGTGCCCAGCTGCTTTTCCCAGCGGACATGGCTTTGCAGGAAGGCTCACAGACCCTGTGGTTTACAGGGGGATCATTAAGGACCAGAAAGGATGTCTCCTGAGCGTTTGTGTGCCAGCATGGTCCAGCCCACGGCGCTGCCGCCCAGGGAGCATCCCCAGGGCAGGTTGGTGCCATCCTATCCTTTGAACCCTTTGTGTCCTTTGGCCACGGGTGGGACAGGCAGTGACAGTGGCTGCTTTGGTGTGCAGAGGTTCCAGCAGGGCAGGCTGCAGCATCCTGAGTCTGCCAGGGTGCTCACATGCTGTCTCTGCAGGGACAGTGGCTCCTAATCCCTGTGCTGCCCAGGCTGCTCAACAGCATGTGGGCCTCCGAATAAACAGAATTTAAGCTTGGAATTTGGCGTTCATCTGGCTGGCCCAGAACCAAGACCTGTCCCTTAAAAAGCCATAACCTGCCTTCATATCTCTGGCAGTGCAATGCTTAATGTGCCCTAGACATAATCATACACTCCTGCCAGTCTTGAAGCTCACATCCTCTTCCACAGGGCTGCAGTTTTCCTGTGGAAACAAGCTCTGAAATAGCCTGTAATTGTAATGTTACCTCCTAGGATCAGGTGCTACGTTCTCATAGCTGCGTGTGGATCTGAATGTGTACCTGGACTGCATGACTTTGAGATTTAGACATAGTACATGCATACTTTGCAATAACCCTTCTTTGCATGGACATTATTTTTTTTAAATGGTTGCTCAGGCTAGTTTGAGCAGAATGCAATTGAAATGATGCTTTTCTAAATGTATATCCCTAAATGATCCAATATCCAGGTGGTGTATTTCCATGTCTCTGCATGGCCAGCAGTGAGAGCTGCTGCTGGGCAGACCCTGGCTCGCTGCTGGGGTGAGCTGCAAGCCAGGACTGACCCCAGCCCACCTGCACAAGATGATTTTGCCCCATGAGTGTAACAGCAGCCAACAACCCAAACTCCCTCAGATGGCCTGATGCAAAGTACACCTGGTTACACTGATTTCTCTGGATCATGCAGGAAGTCACAGCTGCTCCCCATCACCCTGGGAGTGGTGTTGGTGCTGTGGCTGCAGCCCTATGGGGCTCCCAGCAAGAGCTGCTGCAGGACTGCATGTATTCCAGATGTGTATGGCAGCTCTAAGGAGGTGAGTTGGTTTGGGGAGGCTGTAAGTGGAACACAAGCCCTATGAGGAACGGCTGAGGGAGCTGGGGTTGTTTAGCCTGGAGAAGAGGAGACTCAGAGGTGACCTTATCACTCTCTACAACTTCTTGAAAGGTGGTTGTAGTGAGGTGGGGGTTCGTCTCTTTTTCCGGGAAACAACTGATAGAACAAGAGAATACAGTCTTAAGTTGCGCCAAGGAAAATGTAGGTTGGATATTAGGAGAAAATTTTTTTACAGACAGAGTGATAAAATATTGGAATGGTCTACCCAGGGAGGTGGCGGAATCACCATCCCTGGACATATTTTAAAAGAGACTGGATGTGGCACTCAGTGCCATGGGTTAGTTTAGTTGAGGTGTTGGGACAGAGGTTGGACTCGATGATCTTGAAGGTCTCTTCCAACTTGGAAGAATAGAATAGAATAAAGTGGAGAGGGAGGGAATTGTCCCTGTTGTGTGGTGGTTTCTGGGAAGGGAGTTTCCTTGGACTCACCACTGCTGTGCTGCACAGAGCAGGTGCACAGAGGAGCGACAGCAAGGGCTGGGCTGTGCTGTGCAGGCACCTGGGCTAGCTCTGCTCTTGTGTTGGGGGGTAAGCCAGTTCACCCCTGAAGTCAGGGTGAGATGTGTGGTGGCTGTGGGCCTCTTCTTGGGCCATGGTGTGGAGGAGGTGGGTGGCTGGGCAGGGGAGGTGCCCAGAAATATGCTGTGGGGCCTGGAGCACAGCAGCCACGGGCTTTGGCTGTGCCTCCTCTGGCTAGGCAGAGGGGCAGGAGTGGCTCTGGTCTGGCTTCTGCCCACCCACAGGATGCTGGAGAAAGGAAGAGCAGGGCTGTGTTGGGCATTTCCAGTTCCTCAAGAGCTTGAGATTTGTCTCCTGGCAAGGGCCAGCATATTGTGGGGTAAGTGCCCCAGGTACCTGCTGGTCAGCCCGCTCCCTGAGTTTCTGGCTGATGGTGCTGTCTGACTTCAGAACAGGGATTTGGGTGTCTGTTGTAGCAGAGCTGGTGCTGCTGCCTATTTGAGGAGCCAGCAGAAGCTGCAGGATGTGCTCATCACCTCTTGCCTCTCTGCCTCTTCTGACTCCCTGAAAACATCCTGAGTTCCTGCCTCCTGATGCCGGAGTGCTCCCTGGGACAGGGGCTGAGAAACAGCTGGAGATGCTTGTTCCTTCAGGTGAGGGAGAGACCTGTTCTCATGGTGGTGCTTGGATGAGGATAAGGCAAGGAGGTTTTCCCTGTGTCTCATCTGTCTTCACCAAGCTCCAGTTTCTGACTTTGCTTTCGTGTGGTTTATTGCTAATTTTCCTCCTCCCCTTCTGAAATGGTTCCATTAGCAGGGTGTTAAAGAAATCTAATTATCGCAGCTGTCTCTAGTGGGTTTGCCACGTGATGGTGTGTCTGCATGGGTGTATTAATAGTGCCATACTACTATATCTCAGTTTTCATGCCAAAGTTCTTCCCATGCTGAGGGCTGAAGCCTGAAGGGAAACATACGGCAAGTGAAAGGGATCTTCTGCCTCACCTCCCAGACCCCTCAAAGCCATGGGGTGTGAGAAGACCCTTCTTGCTGGTCTTGCACCAAATCTGAGTTTGGTCCCCTGATCCAGTTGGGATCGCCCACGTGTTTCTCTGCCCACAGTGGCTTTGGGGAGGGAGCAGAGCGGTGGCATTTTGTGGCACTGTACATTGCAGGAGGAGCAAGGAGCACGAGGTGTGGTTGGTTGAAATGTGCAGGTGTTTTGACAAGCTGCTGGCCCTTGCAACAGCGCTGCCTTTCATGGCAAGGCTCTGCCACTTGCTGAGCTCTGCTCTGCTCAGGTGGCTGTGGCCAAGCTCCTGACAGCATGTGGGCTGTTCTCTCACAGGGAGCAGGGATAATGTGCCTGGAGTCATACTAAAGTGTTAAAATTGAAACCCAGTTGAGAAGGACTGGTAGGCATGTGCACAAGTGAACACAGGGCGGCTTTTCCCCCCTCCCTTGTCTCCATTCCAGAGGTGCAGGTGAGGCTCCTCCCCAGCCTTCTGCTCCTCTGGAAGGTCCTGGTCGTGAATTCCTTAAGGAAGCCATGCCCTGGCCTCTGCCTTCTCTCCTCAGGGGATTTGGGTGTGGGCTGGTGTCTGCTGGATGCTCTCCGTCACCTCGCTGATGGGAGGAGGAAAACCAGAACCCATTTGGAATCAGGGATGATGGGGTTTCTCCAGGTGACATAAAGAGACTCTGCATTTCATTCCAGCTGTCCAGCAATAGAATATATTTAACTTTAAAAAAAAATATCCACAGTATCAAAACACAAGAAGTCACAATCCAATACTCGGCGAAATAAATAGGCATACAAATGGTCCTCTGCAACCCCTCAGTTTGGGCTCCAGTATGAAAATGAAAGGTGGGCTCACCAGCAAGGTGCAAACGGCACAGGTGGGCAGGTCCCTGCTCCCTCCTTCCTAGGGTGGAAAATCTGATATACTCATACATGGCCAAACCCAAGGAGAACGCGGACTTGAGCCAGCCGTCCCCATCCCAGCCTCGGGAACAGCGCCTGTGTCTATGAGTTGTGGATGAAGGAGGGGTGTGGGTCAAGGTGGGACTGCTTGCTGGGTGTCTGGGGGAGCACTGCCATCACCTCCAGGCAGTGCTAGTAGAGGTGAGGCCCTGTTTTGATCCCAAGCCCAAATGTGCCATTCCATTTCACTTGCCTGTTGAACGCATTCTTAGAGTTGGAAGATGGATTGAGCTACTCTGGCCTTGCCATTCTTAGAGCCTGAACGAAGCATTCACTTCCCACCGCACCATTCCAGCAGCGAGGACAGGGCGTTGTTGCATCCCTCTGGGCAGTCAGGTGGGTGCAAGAGAAGCAGGACTTGACTTTTAGCCTGGCTTAGTTATTTATACAGATGACAAGAGGACGAAGGATGTCTTGTGAGTGGCATGAGCTCTGGTGGGATTCACTGTAATTAAGCCTGGCTCAGTTGGTGCCACTGTGACCTGGGGTTTTGTGGCATGCTGCTCCCACAGGGGAATGGGAATGCTGGGTGCCGGTTTGGGAAATAAATTGCAGCCCTGCTTCAAAGTGCATCATGTGTGTGAGCATGAAGCAAAATCAGCTGGAAAATACGGGGCTGTGTTGCCACACCGTGGTTAGCAAGCCTGTGGGAGAAGACACTGCTTTTAACTGGGAGGAATGTCAGATCTAGCCAAGCTTAGAGGTCCCCTTGTACCTGGGCTTTAGACATCAAGGAACTCTTGGTGGTGTCTTGCAGTGGATGCAGTTTGGGCTGGGTAGCAAGAAATTGCACCCTGGCTGGAGTGCATGCATGTGTGTGAACTGCAGGGTCAGCCCAGAACAAGCAGGAGGCAGGGAATAAAATTGCCCTCTGAAGAATACTGGGACTGTGAGCTTCAGCTTCCTGCCCACAGAGCTCAGCACAATACTCACAGCAAGAATTAAGGGGCAATTTCCAGCAGAACTGGCAAGTCTTTAATAAATGTGTGACAGTCAGTGCACGCAGGGGGGAACATGCAGCTTTGTGTCTTGGGAAGCACGGGATGTGGCACAGATGGAGTCACCTCTCACATCCAACGCTCCCGATGCTGTGGCTGCGTGTGCCGGAGCTGCTCCTGTGACCTTCCTGGCTGCGATTGCCACGGCTCAGAGCGATGCCAAGCCCCTGCAGCAAGCATGGCCAACCAGGCATCCCAATCCCAACCTCCCATCCCAGTAGGCTGGGAGGGCGGGGGTCACCTGCCAAAGCACCTTTTCCATGGTAAATATGGATTTGGCAACACCAGTGAACTTGGAAAAACGTTACTGTGCCCTGTGTTGCAATGGTTGGGCTGACCCAGAATGAAGCTGGTGTTTGACTGGCTACACATTTGGGTTGGTTCCTACCTGGAACTGCTTTCTAATGAGTAGTAATTCAGTTGTTCAGCCCGGCTGGGTTCAAGTACCAAGAAACTATTTCATTAAAGCCCTTTTTTTGGTTTGGTTTGGTTGGGTTTTTTTGAGAAACCTGGTTTTTGCAATCGGAAAGGAGCAGCAGAAAATTCCGTGTTGCTGGCAGATGGGGGTGAAGCAACTGCGTTTATTCTTCGTTACCCACTATCACTCTTTAGCTGTAAAACTCGCATGTCAGACATCTACACTTATAAAGCAGGTGCTAGTGCTGGGATAGCTGAGTGCCATGCGCTTTGGAGCAGAGGAAGGGCTCGGGGCTGTGACCGCTGGCTGTGCGGGCGAGGAGGCAGGGCAGCTTTGCAGCGACGGTCACGACACAGCTCCCGCAAGGGGCGGGCAGTTATCCAGCCCCGCTGGAGGTGGAGGTGTTGTCCCCTCTGCCGTGCTTCGGAAAGAGGTGTGAAAGCGCTGGGTGGTTGATTTTACCCTAAAGAAAAAGAAAGTAATTGTTGATGGGGGAAAGCTCCAAATTGTCACTCATACCTGTGTCTTCATGGCGTGGCTTTTATCAGCGCCCGGATTTTGGGCACCAGGCACGCCCCTCCAGATGCTGCCAGCTACCCACAAAACTCTGACCTCTTGTGAGAGGAGGAAAAACAAGTCACAGAGGAGGGTGTGATACTAAAGCTGGGATGAGCAGAACCCCCTGGTGACCACAGCCCTGGCCTGACCTCGATCTCTGAGCTCCCCACAGCTCCCCACTATTTGCCATGGGGAGACCTGAAGCCAAGGTGAGGGGCTCACCATAGCCTGAGAGCAGGCTGCTGATCACACCTGGGCTGGGGGAAGCTTGGCAGTGCTAGTTTTATTCAGGGCTATTGGCAAAAGCAGAGGGATTTATCATTGTTATTACTACCACAGGACAGCCTTGGGGAAAATGCAATTTGATGCTTGCTGCCTGGTAGCAAGGCCAATTCATAAAGTGGCTCCTGTCCTAAAGCACAGAGTGGGAAACTGTCTGCTTCTAATTAAAATCAATTAAGTAAGTCACCACAACAGGCAGAAATAAGGCTTTTTGTCCTGGGTGTCATTTGACAGATTTCAAAGCCTCTGAAGTGGTGCATTGAGTGTTTTCTTGGCTTCACCAATCCAATAAAAAGGTCAAATATAAGAAAAAAATTTACAGACCAAAACCTGAAAGTAAATTATAAATCCCACGCCTCGTCTGTGCAGTGCTGCACTGCAGTACCAAACTCCCTCATGCAATAAATGCAGACAGCACCCAGACGTAACCAAAGTGATGCTCTCAGAGACCTGCAACCATCCCAGGGAGGGCAGCATTTCCATTCAATCCTTTCCCAGCCAGCCCAATTCTCCCATCCTCACTAAAGCACAGAGACAGACAGCACCAAATGTGGCCCAAAAGGTCAGCAAAACCGTGGTGATGCTAATGAGGAGCTTATTCTGTCCCTTTTTGTTCTCAGGGGACCTTTTCTGCAGGTGCTGGGTCTCTGGGATGGGGCATCTGCTGCTGATCTGACATCTGATGCCACAGGAGATGCCCAGTGAAAATGTCAGCTTGTTTAATCCTCCCCAGCCTGAGGCTTCTTGTGCTGCCTGTCCACTACACATTTAAATCTACCTTCTAAAAGTGAACCCAACCTCACAGGCACCAAAAGAAGTTGTTCTTAAGCCACACTTGCTGCTCCTGTTTCAGAGCTTCTGCACCCAAAGGTTTTGCCTGGTTCCTTTAATCCATGGCCTGTTATCCAAGTCTACAGGGGCTCCTGCACACCCATCCTGACACCACAGCGCAACTAACTCGATGCTTAGGCAGTGTTTGGTGTTTGCACTTGACCCAACCATTCTGTTTTGGCAAAGGTGAGGGGTAACAATCGCTATTTGTCACTGCACTCACCGCACCTGAGTGGGCAAGCTGTTTGGGTGGCTTCAGGGCTAGTTGTAGATCTCAAAAAAAGAGTTCTCACTGATGACAGCAGCAGCTTGTGAAGGTGTTTTCCGGATGTGCTACAGATTCCCTATTTGCTAGTGGTTAGGATGCCTTATTTTCCTAGGTGGGAAGTGGAGGAGCAGAGATGGTCTGTCTCGCAGTAAATGCTGAAGCTCAGTTCTGTAACATCCGTACAGTCCAGCAAGCCACAGAGCTGCAGATGCCACAGCACAGCCCACTCCCTGGACCAGTCCCTTTGGTAGAAATGGACAAGGACACTTGAAATTGTCGAATGGTGTGAGCAGAAATCCTTTTGGCCATCGCTGTACCAGTGGTAATCTTGAGGAGCTCAGCCCTTGGCTTTACTGCAGATCCCAGATGGTTCTTGGGTTTTCCACCACTGACCTACTTGATTGATTTTCTCCAGCTGCTGCTGTCCTCTGAGCCTCTCCCTGGCAAAGCAAGGTAACCGTGGCTCGCTGCAGCCTGGCATCGTGGCAGGATAACTGTGCTGCTTTTCCTCTTGAGCACTTCCAGCCCTGGAAGCACCAGCTGGTACTTGTCTTGCAAGGAAACCTTTGCTTCTCTGCTGCCTGTGTTGTGTGGCTTGTGTCGCTCTAAAAACTGGTTTTTCATCTCTTTTCCTCTAAAATGACAAATGCAAAGCTTTCATGTCTGCACCATGTCATGATCTTCACTTTCTATGCAGCAGCCCAAAAATTTGAGCTCAGCATCCTGATTTGGATACAGGGTAGTAACTAAATACCTGTTTCTGTCTGTCCAGCGTGGCAGTATGAGCAACAGTTTAGGGTGTGAGGCAAGAGAAATGCAGCCTTAGTTCTTCCTGTGGTTCTGCCATGGGTTTGCTTAGGAGACCTCTCATTTTTCCTGACTGTATACTGTGAGCTGTACAAATGCACTGCCCAGCTGAAGTTTGGCTTGGTAAAATATACAATTAATGGTTTGTGTTACAAATTTGCCTCCTTGTTTATATATATTTATTTTCCAATTAAGACTGCTGAGATCAGAGGAAATGCTTGAGCCAGCATGTTCACAATGAAAGCTGGTGCTCCCAAGGCTCCTAACTCTCTGCCCCTTTCTCCTGTTCAGGCAGCCCAAAGATTTTTATAGTGCACAGCCATGGAAGGTGAAGTGAAAAAAGTCTGTCATCCCACCTGATGCCTGCATTGGAAAAATGTGCATAGTTTGGAGGGGTCCCGTCCCACCACAAGTGAGTTGGGACTGTCGATGATGCTTTATCCTTAGCCCTGGAGAAGGACTTCCTCAGCTAGGAGAGCAAAGAGGTACCGATGCCTGCTTTCCACAGGCTGTGGGTTCACAGCACAGTGCGGGCATTGGGCAGGGAGGAAACTTTCTGGGAAGAGAGGTGTTGCATTAGAGCCAGCCAATGTCCAGACATCAGGAGAACACCTGGGGCTGTGGGGAGGCTAAGCCAGAGGTTTACATCAAAACACCCAAGGAGCTTCCTACCCCAGCAGCTCTCTGTGGGATCACCCTGGCAGGGATCACCCTGCCCAGCACCGGGCTCTCCTCCACCCTTGGTGGGCAGCTCAGGGGCACTGGCTGCTGTTTGACACCCCAGCTCTCCTTGCAACAGGAGGTATTTTAGCTGACAGGACCTGTTCTGCATGAAAAATAAAACCCTTTGTTAAAAGCAGACCATCATACCAGGAGAGGCTGGACACTCGTAGAGCAGTGAGGTTTGCTGCCGTGCCTTTCTCACCATCTGCCTCCTGGCAGGAGCAATGGGCTGGGAGCGGGTCTCAGCTCTGCCACTCTTGGGTGACTCTCAGTTTTGGCAGCGGGTTTGAGTGAAACTCCTCTGGCTGCAAGGGCCCTCCCTGGGTGTGAGCAGCCTGGCTTTGCCCTCTTTCAGCAGGGCTCCTCCTGCCATTTATTTGGAGTAGAAATCCAGGTGCTGACACCGACCCGAGCTCCTCTCGCCCTGCTAGGATCAGAGGGATCACTCCACCTGGATGGCCACTGCAACTCTGCACATCATGTTCAAGCCATGAAGTCACAGCCCCATTTGGCCATGGGCCTGCCAACCCCAACAGCTCCTGGGCACCTGGTTAGCACCAAGTTGCAATATTGGAGCTTTGGACACTTACCCGTGGAAGCGGAGCTGGGATGCTGCTTCAGCCAGGAGCACTCGGTGCGCTCTAAAGGGATCAGTTTCCAAAGCATGGAGACACTGCCAGCAAGTCCCTTTCAGGGGCAGGAAAAGTCTTGTTCTTTGGCTCCCCCAGTATTGTTTTATACGAGAGGCTTTTGGCAGCACAAGGCTCTACTCGCTGCCCTAGAGGTGGGGTGCTGCAGGACACCAGTCCTGTGTTGGAAAAGTGCCCCCCAGGCTGGTGGGAGCTCTGGGCTTTGCATGGTGGCAGCGGATGGAAGCAGGGGATGGCCCCGCTCACTTCAGCGGTACAATACAATTTACAGCAAGCACATTTCTCAAGACGTCTGTGGGGACAGAGCTTCAGTGAACATCATATATATACAGACAGCAGAGGGGGCTGGGTTGGACCCTCCACTACTGCAACACAGTCAAGGATGGAATCTCGGGGCGGGAAAAAAGTACCACTGGTTTGCTTTTACATCCTCTACATATATCTATGAATAGCTCCTTGGCATTTGATGTTCACAGCCAGCGTCCTTTAACAGCGAGCATAAAAAGGAGGCAAAACGTCTTCAGCGACCTCCGCCTGGGAGGAGAGAGAAAGCAGCATCTCCCCCTCCCTCGGTTCAGCTGCCTGCCCAGGTGCCACCTTTGCCAAGGGTGTTTCCTTGTCCTGGCACCCTCATCCTCCTTGTCGGCCGCCCACCGTGTGCTGGCCGGGACCAGTCCTAAGCCAAGCCGTGCTTGCCGCATCTCCGCCGCTCAGGGGCATCAGTGCAAGTCTGCGCCGGCTGCTCTGCATCTCCGCTCCGCTGGACAAGCAGGTGAACCGGGCAGACACAAGGAAACAAAACAAAAGGGAGAAGAAGAGAGACAAAGGGTAATGAAAAGGTCCGTGGCCCACGGCTGCCAAAGGAAATCTCTCGCCGTGTTTCTCTGACCATACTTGTCCCAGCCACTACAGCTGCTGTGGGATCCCCTGTTCCTTGTAGCCTGTGAGGAGGGAGGGGAAGGGAACATGATTAGAGTTAATTCCAAATGAGGACCTTCGGTGAGGCTCAAGCAAGCCACAAGCCTGGTTTACCAGGAGTGGCAAAAAGCACGTGGGAAAACAGGGGGTTGCCACATTGCCCCTCGTGGCCAGGCTGCCCAGGGCAGCCACCGTGTGCCCTGCTTTAGCCAACAGCTGCCTGGTGCTGCCACCTTCCTGGGCACAGCCATGTGGATGCTGGCAGCCAGCCCTGCTGCTGTGGCACCCACGTGCCACCGGCCTGGCATGGGCACAGGCACCTCGGCTTGAAGAGCTTGTAAGGCACAGCAGGTACCAGTGGTCACCAGTTCCAGCCTAATAACCTAAAGCTTTTGTGGAGCATGTTTTTCTGCAGGGCAGGGGAAATGGATGCCCTCGTATCCTGCTCCAGAGACACGGCTGTTCCCAAGCGCTGACCTGGCGGGTTGTGAGATCTGACACGCATCTCTCCTTGTGACCTACTCGTGTTGGAACCTCATCCTCCCAGAGGATTGCCAGGTAGGAGGAGGTTGGTTTCCTCTCTCCATCTTTTTCTTCCCGTGCTGGCTTTTGCTAACGGCGCTCCCCAGCAGCAACCAATTTGTGCTGCAGTTTGCACAGGTGAACAAACACCTCTTGGAGGAGAAGGGGAATGCCTTTAACACAGGCTGACGTGTCAAACACAGACCTTGGGATGCCTCTAATGATATTCTCACTGCCTGGTTCTGCGCTTGCTTTGCTCCAGCCCAGCAGAATTACAGGTGCTTTTGATAGGGCACAGCAGCCAACCAGTGGGCCTGGAGGAAACCGATCTTTTCAGCAGCAAAACCAGGGAAACTGCCTGGATTCCTGTTCCTTCACACCCTTTCCTCTTCCTGTGGCCATGAGGTTTGATGCACTTCCCAACGAAGACAGCAAAGCCCTTGGGGCCCCCCTGTGTTGCAGCCACATGGATATTGCAAGGGCTCAAGCAGCCTGTCCTGCTGCTTGTCACAGCTACTCGGGGTCCTGGGGCCTCGGATTATTTACTGTCCTGCACCAGGTGGTTGAGGGCAGGCTGCAAATCCCACAGGGGACAGCTTCTTCCCCCGGGAGGGCTAGGGCAGGGAAGGGCAATAGGAGAGCACCTGCAGCTCCTGTGCTAGTACAGGATGAAGAGAAGAACACTGGATTTTTTAACACTTTCCTAAGTGGTTGCAATGACCGCGCCAGAAGCTTTACTCGCTTTCCTTTCAGGGGAAAGTAGGCTTGTTATTCTGACTGTATCAATGCAAAAGATCTCCTTAATAAAGAAGCAGACTGTTCTTACTTGCACTGCCTGCCGCAGTGAAGATCTTTCAACTAAAATACTTTTTAAAATCTGGAGGGTTTTTTTTTTTCTTAGCTTAAATAACATAAGTAGCCTGTCATTTTTATATTTTGAATTTCAAAGAAGCCTGAAATTTCATATCTCAGAAGAATGCTTAACTTTTCAAACACTTTTCCATTGATGCTTTTAAATATTTCTTTCCAACCCTTACATTAGGCTTTTTTAAGTCCCTTACAAAAACTGAACACAAAATACCAGCAGGTGCCAGAACCCCTATCTTTAAGGGACTTTTTGCTGAACTAAGAATTGACTCCAGCAAATGAACTTTGCTGTACTTTGGAAAAAATCTGCACATTCACCCAGGCTTGGCAGCCTGGATCTCCTGCTGTTAAACAAGCACGAGGGACAGATTAATGACACTTAACTGAATTGCTGCCTTTTGTGTGCAGCTGAACAGAAAGACTCTCATCTCTTTCAAACAGCTTTTTCTAGGGGGCAAAACAATGATTTCACATGCATTTATGTTTTAAGTGTGAGTCAGCTCTCAAGGCAAGGTGAGCTGGCTGGAAACTTGTAATTTGGGCTTGTCTATGGCATTGGTTTAATTTGTTTAGGGAGAAGAGTTTTAAAAAAAAAAAAAAACAAAAAAAAAACCAACCCTATGGACCAGAAAGGTGGGGCCTGCCTTAAATCTTTAGCTTAAATAGGAGTAACTTGCTTGTACAGCCATGCCTTTTATTGAGATGTAAGAAAATTAAGACTGGGAAATCCTTTCAGTGTGGCTATCAATGTTGAAGCTGGCTGGAATGAAGTTACAGTGGCCAAGCCTGTCTCTCTCTTTACCAAAGTAAGCCAAAAAATGACCTGTCCTATGCTAAACTTGTTTGTTACAATACTTCAGACTTAGCAAATAGTTTATATGTGAAAGTAGTTATTGCATTTCTTGCACAGGACTGGGTATTCTGTAGGAAGCAGCTTTACATTAATATGCTGCAATAAAATTGAGCTGCAGTTCTGTAGAACAGACAGCTCTGGGCTCAGGATTAAGTGGGCCTGTGCACAGAGTCACAGATTTAATAAACTTTACTTGAAATTGCACTTCTCCTGTAAACCATTGCATGTAAGACTGAGGCAAAAAGAACCCAGTCTGTGCAAAGGCTGTCCTTCTGGGACTGGGTTCATGGAGAGGGTGGCTCCAGGATGCTCTCAAGGCTGAAACGGGTTCCTGCTCTGCTCCAAGGGTGCCCTTGGGGTATCCCCAGGCGCATTTCAACGCTGTGTGAAGATTTTCAACATCCCTGGGGCTGTGCAGCCACAGGACAGACACAGGGACAGTCGGACACACACATGTAAAGGCACATGGCTGGACTTGGGCTGGGAGCAGGCAGCACTGGCAAAGCGAATTGCAGATGTCCTGCCCCGACCGATGCTCGCTGCTCTCCATGGGAAACTGCCTCGGAGTGTGAGGAGGAGGAAGAACAGAAACAAACTTACCTTGTGAGACTTTGGTGGTGAACAAAAGGAGGCAAAGGAACATGAAAGAAAGAGAGAGGGAGAAATGTAACTGTAGACAATATATCTGAAACACATGGAGAACCAGAAGAGAATGAACAAACTGAGGCTGCAGAGTAAACAGAGAACAGCTGCTCTACCATCAGACAATCACACCAGGGCTAAACATTACTTAAAATCCTTGTACTTGAAGTGGATCATTTCATTTGGGACTCTTGTTTAAAGACGACGGGGGAATCCTCATCTGCTTCTCCAGCTCCAAGCCGGACAGGCTGGATGGGCTAACACCTCTGAGCAATGCTCCCAGAAAATCTTTCCTCCGTGACACTGATATTTCATGGGTTTGACTGAAGGGGAACCACTGAAGGAAGGCATCAAACAAGACATTACAGTGTACCAAAGGGCTCATGGCATGCCATTCAGTCCCAGAGTTGGGAAAACTGCACCTGAAGAGCTTTTGGCAGCTTCCCTGCTCAGTTTGCTTGTGCCCACAGGTAACTCACGACCACAGCATGCCTCAGCCTGTCTGGGTGCTGCAAACACTGGTACTATTTAACATTCCTACAATATTTTAAGAACTTGCCCCACCACTGCATTTGGTAGGAAACTGCAAAAAAGGATATTTTAACTACTGTCCTCAGGCCTAGGTTGGGAGACAGCTCTTTTTAGATTTTTTTTAAAAGTGTAACAGATCGAAGCAGGCAATTTGTTCTCAGAATTTTCTTCATCTCATGAAGGGTTACCAGTGGTTCTGGGCCTTCTGCTCCCCTTTCCTTGCCAGGACAGCCGTGACACCTGCCCTAGCAGGGGCCCTGCGGAGCAGAGAGGCTCAGTGATGCTTTCCCCCGGAGCCTGCGCATACGGTGACGGTGCAATCATCTGCTGCTGCTTCCTGCAGGGTCTCAGCAGAGTAACTAGCAAAGGAGCGACAGGGATGGCATGATTACACGTGAGTTCTCACTGCTGGCTGGCAATCAGCCCTGAGAGTCAGCCGAAGTCCAGACCCAGTCAACCCCAAGAGCGATGGTGCAGCCAAGCACATCGTTCATTCAGAGGCCAAAAGCTGAGAGAGGGCTTCCTTCAGAAACCAGGCTTGACTTCTTGGCTGCATTCAGCAGAGGCAAAACAATGCCTGGACAAACAGTCCCCGACTTGTGTCCCCCGTGCCACGTCAGTGTGACATTACTATATTATTTCTCCAGTGTTTCTGTCAAGAAATGGCACACAACCCTTTATAATGGGCTCTGAGCAGGTAGGGACTTCCTGGAAAGGCCGTTCTGCTGGGTTCATTCTGCACAGTGGGGCTAATGAAGATGTGGGCTGGGGACAAGGTGTGCCTGTAGCTGAGGGAGCTTTGCCTGGAAAGCCTTAGGAGGCTCGTTTTCCAGTTGGCTTTGGCCAGCTAATTACCTCTGGCTTGCCTCAGCTCTGTGCATCGTCCCCGCAGAGCTGGCGAGGGGTTCAAGGAGAGCACAGTGCAGCAGCACTGCCCAGCCATTTTTTGGCAAAAGAATTAAGGGCTCTCTTGTAATTCTACCTTTGCCTTCAGACAGCAGGTACAGCAGAGGACAGCTCCCAAAGCCATATGGCTGCTTAAGGAAGATATCTCTGGTGTCCAACGGGGCCAGCTGGCACTTCGTTTAAATTAGCAGAGAAAATATCCTATGCTGCGGTGCTGCCAAAAGTAATTAAGTGTGACAGCAAAATTGCATTCACTTTACCTTCCTTCTGGGATATTATCCCGCCAAAGGGCACCTTAGAGGAGATGAGGGTTGGAGAGAACCCCCCAGGTCAGTCAGTCTCTTGCTGTGTCCCACCTTGTCCCTGACAGACATGGGTCTACCCACTCTTGGAGTCTTCCAGGGACAGAGAGAGCAGATCCTGTCATGCCACCTCTGCAGTATTTTGACCTTATTGGAGGAAAAATGTCTTCTAATTTCCACACAGGTCCTTCCTGGTGTTATTTAAGTCTGTCTTGGGCTGAACTGCTGCCCTCTCACGCTTACTAGCCCGCTGAACACCTTCATCATCAACACGCCTACTGTCTTACGGTTCTCTGGACTCTCTCCAGGTTTTCCACTTGAAGTACTGCCTCTAAAGCTGGCCACAAGCCTCACCACAGCTTTATGCATGCATAGAAAGGTGATGGGATCAGTGAAAGCCCTACAAGCTCTGCTCCCACCTGCCTGTGCGGTGTTTGTTCCCTCTGCCTCAATGTTCCCCCTATGCTGCTTGTGACTCACTGCAGCCACCACGTCCTTCCCTGAAAAACAAGTTGTTCCCTAGTGAGTATTTATGCAGTCGATAAATCCTTCTGTAGAGTCTTGGGCTTGTCCCTGCTGAGTAGCACTTACTGTTCCCAGACCATTTCTTCGACTGGCGTGGATCCGGGCACTGCCCTGGCTGTGCCTGCCGTCCTCGCAGCCAGCGCTGGTGTGCGGCTGGGGAGACTCTTCTCCACTCCATCCTCAAGCCAAAAATGAAAATACTGAGCAGAGCTGCATTCAGGAGGGACCTTTCAACACACCTCTCTTTATCTCTTCCCAGGCCAGGAAAATCCATTTAGAGGACAATTCTCAAGCACATTTTCATGCAGGCCACATCCCCCTGGCTTGCTGGTAGGAACGCTGTGTGAGACGGGGTCAGCATCTGAAGGTTAGGAGGGATGGCTGACTGCTGCCACCTCACACGAAATTAATTCCTCTGCCACCAAAGGGAATCAAGCCAGTCTGACACAGCTCACTCTGGACAAACCCATGGTGACTTTGTGGGGGTGCTTTTTATTTTCTAAATGCATGCGAGTCACTTACTTGATTACTTCTTCCAGGAATTGAAGTATACTTGATTGGCCTATAATTCTTCTCCTTTTTCCCTCATTAAGGACAATATGCCATTATCCTCAGAGCGGACTCCCCCTTTCCATGGCTGGGAAATAGCACTAGAAGACGAAAAGCTGCAACAAGCCTCCTGTTCAAAAGGCATGTGGACGTGGCACTCGAGGACATGGTTCAGTGGTGGACACGATGGTGATGGCTTAAGACTTGGACTCAATGATTTTGGAGGTTTTTTCCAGCCTCAGTGATTTTATGATTCTGTGGTTCTAACTCCCTCCCAGCTCTCTACCAGCTAACAGAGAGTCAGACCCTGATCCAGGGAGCGAGGTGCTCATCCCTTAGGGAAAGCCTGAGCAGAGTCCCTGACCCTCAGCTGCTTCCCACCCTCCTCCTCACTGCTAGCCCTCACCAGCTTGGACAGCATCTGCTGTGTCCTGCCTCTAGCCGATCCAAATAGCATGGCACCCTCACAGGGACACGTGGGATCGACCATTTCAAGGCAAGGGGACTAGAGGTGGGCAGTAGTTTCACACTTTTTTAACTATTTCCCATCTGCACGCAGATGCAGTTGCAATGCTGTATGATTTCTGTCCAGGGCATCCAATGGTTTGCACGCAAACAAAACCCAGCCAAAGCAAACTGGCAGTGTTCTTAAATGAAATGTCTTATTTCTTGCATTTGAAACATTGTTTCCTTCTTAAGTTACTATTTTATTTCTAGCATGATAACAAGAACCACCTTGGGTCTGACGGGGCTGTTTGATCCAGCTAAGAGCAACCAATCACTTTGTTCTTTGTTTTGATTGAGACTGAGTTTTTTCTTTTATTCCCTGTCAACCAAGAGCTGCTTTATTTAGCCATTACTTTCTGTGCACAGCAAGTAAACTTAAAAGCAGCTATTTAATGAGATGGCAAGAAACTGCCCAGGGCTGCAACTTGTCAGATGCTGCTGGTGAAACATAAGACATGTTGACTCCTCCTGCCATTCTCTAATGCCACCAGAGGGATGAAATACTGCTGCTGTGCTTGAGGATCTCTTGACCTGAGCATTCCCACCACATGCTGCTCATCCATGCTCTACCTCCCAAACTGGTGGAATCCAGCCAGATACGGGAAAGAGTGTTTGGGAGATATTTCCAAGCTGTATGGTTTTCCCCAGCAGTGGATCTGGAGAAGGCGTTCCCAGTAAGACCCTCCTAAGCACCAACCCCTCTAGCTGGAGAGCAGGGCTATGGAGCAAAGCAAGTCACAGTTTCAGTGGTGGTTCTTTACCAGGACAGATGCTTTCCTGACTCTCCCCACACCTGCAGAACGGGGTCCTGCCAGACGGCGAACCGCACACGGGGGCTGCCCCGCAGGGGGAGAGAAGAAGAGCTTATGGTTATGAACATGCAATTATGGGATTACACACAAATCTGGCAGATTCTTAGAGACACATCACACATGTACACCAGTTCACAATTTAGCCTCAGAAATAACCTGCTCTGCAGGTACATCGGGAAGGAAACGTGGTAGGTGGTTTGCAGGATAAAGCAAAGAACAGTACTGCCTTCATCCTGAGGAAAGCTTTTGCTTTGTACACGTTCAGCTTTTTAATATCCATCATTTCTTCTGCGTGGGGACTGCCTTAACTGAAGCTGGCTCAGACATTAGCAGGCGGTTTGGTGAGAGGGTTTAACCCCTGGGTTTGGCAGCTGAAAATGTGCACTGGTTTCCTGCTTTTTTTTTTTCAGAATTTCATCCATTTTAGGCGGGTTCCTAGCAACTTCCTGAGATCCTCTCTCCTCCTCTGTCATGCAGCCACAGATGTCATCAGCAGAGATGACAAAGTGGAGCCCCTTTGAACCAAAAGGCAAAAGCTGCTGGTAAGATGGTCTTTGGGAGAAGGGCTTGCTTTGGGAACTGCCTGTGCTGTCAGCCTGAAAGATCTCAGACCTGTTTGGTTTGAGGGCTTGCCCATCGGCCTCTGCCAGCCTCTGGAAAGGGAGTGGGGTCTTGCAGATGCCACCAGCACCCTGAGCTCTGTGTTGCTTCTGGCTTTGGAGGCGACATGAGGCCGTCACCTCAATCCTCTGTACCAGGATACAGGAGGTATGATACAACTTTTACACCAGTGAAAGCCTCTACCAGATAAAAGTTACAGAGCCTGTATTCTGGACTGGTAGTTTCTACTAACTGGTGACTTCAATTATGTACATTTTAAAAAGGATTCTTCTTTCCTCAGACTAATGTTTTAGTCAACTCGAAGGGTGTATGGGAAGTCGTTCTAGGAGCAGCTAAACACTTCTGGCTCAGCCTAAGAACTTGGTCTGAAACACAAAAAAACCCCTCCAAAACATTGGGTAAATGTATCCTGGGGAGGAAGGGGAGGGTCCAGGAGAGTCTCTAGAGCTTTTTGGGGGACAACTGGCCCTGGGAGCAGAAGTAGCCTACCAGAAAGGTCTCACTAACCACAGATGTGCAGCTGGAGTCACAAGAGAGAAAGCGATTTCTTGTTCAAATGGATGTGATCAGGGCAAAAGTGGCTCCAGGCAGCAGAGTTCACAGTGCTCCCCCTTCCTGCACACTTCATTTCATAAAGGGAAGCTCCTGACGCACGTAGTGGGATGGGAGGCTCTCCCAGATAAGTCACAGGGCGCATTCCTACTGCCTCCTAGCAATTTCTCTGCCTGCTGTGTTTCTCATGGACTTGCAGAGCCCATCCTGTGGCTCTTTTTCCCTACAGTGCAGCCTGCAGCCCAGCGGCTTGCAGGGACATTGGCTGGGACCCAGTAACACTGCCACGGAGAGAAGTCGGGAGGGTGAGTGCGCTGTACTTACTTGCAAGAATGACCATGTCCATCCCCCAAAATATACTCATGATCCAGCCAACCATGACGATGGCCGTCAGGATCTGGATCAGAGCGGCAGCGATGTTCAGCCAGAAGACACAGCACATGTGCCGGTCAGGGAGGTCGGTCCGGGCCCCGCAGAGCACGGTGAACGCCGACACGAACGTCCCTGGGGAGAGAGCGCGACACCCACTGAGAGCCACGGCCTCCTGCCACACCCCTCCCCTGAGACCTGCTCCCCTCATAGCACCTCGCTTCTTACAGCACCAGGAGCTCAGGTGGAGACACGCTGCTGGCTCCCACTGAATTACACTGACACCTGGACTTGAAGACCAGGGTGGAAAAAGCAGCTCCTTCCTCCCCACCCAAGAGTAACGACTTACGCACTACGAGGGAGTGCTGTGTATCTGTGGAAATACCTTTGTTCTGCCTGGTGGCTCTCTCTTGGGGAGAAACCCTTACTGCACAGCAGCTCTAAAAAGGAAAACTGAACCCAGAGTTAGGGCAGGACTGGCTCTAGAGATCTCTAAGGGTCTGGCAGGCTGTTACTATTCACAAATACCGCTCTAGAAGGAGCAGACACAAATAAAAAGGAGTGGCACTGCATTTTTGCACAATGCTTTCCCCAGTCACAAGCTGCTACCTGAGGGCATGTTTTAACCAAGCAGAAGTGGCTAAACTTCTTAAAGTGCTGGAGCCAGGGGACCTGGTGTGGCAGCCCTTGGCTCTGCTGGAGACCAACTTAGAAATCTTGCAACCACACTTCAGACTTCCTAAAATGTTTCAGATGAAGGATCTTGTTGATGTATGAAAGTTAAAGCTGGGGAAAAAACCAAAAACCTACACCTCAGCAGCCTTTCACAAAGATTCTTCCTAAATTTACAGCATTGGACAAGGCAGATGTTTTACTTTTAGCTGATACGTTGTGCTCATGGCTGGCTGAACCTCACAGCTCAGGGAAGCCTTGTCTGTCCCACAACCAACATGCAGAAATACACACTATGGGTAAAGAGTAGAAGAAACTGTTCCTGGCTCCTATAAAATAAGACCTGTTGGCCAGGAGGTTCAGGCACCTAATCTAAGTATGTATTTCACCGCCTCCTAGCATTATGGATCGCCTTTGCGTTTTTCTAAAACAAATACAGCACTGCTAAGGCAAGTACAAACGTGCAATGTTGATTGTACTGGATAACATAGTTCTGTGAAATGTTTCCTTTACTCAGTATCTTGAATTAAAATGATGGTTTCTACAAAAATGTTGCCTTTTTTCCTCTTAGAGGATGGAAGCCTGCAAACGGCCTGTAAGATATGAATGAATGAATGAGCACATCTTCAGTGCACACAAGTACCTTGTTGAACTCGGGGAAGATGGGAGTCCCTTGGTTTGACTGAAGACAGGGAAAAAACACTCAGTTTACACCATTGTAGTAAATCTTATCAGACCAAGAGAGCAGAACCATCTGGTTAGAAGCAAAATACCATTTTGTCCTGCACTGCTGGGATGGTGGAAGAGAGAATCTCTTTCTTAGCTGCCTCTTCCTCAGTGGGTCACAAGGATAACAGGCAGCTGAGATGCCAAAATGCTGGGGAAGGCTGGCTACAGCCTATTTTTAATCCTGCCAATCCTCTGCAAGCTTCAATTCCAGCGTCTTCCTAACACTCCACCAGCTCCTAAAGCCCCGCTAGTTTTCCTGCCGCTGGCTGGATCTGATTTCCTACTCCCACCCGCTCCGTGTGGCACATGCCAGAGCTGGGCACGGAGGGGAGGGGAGTGAGTGAGTGCTGCTGGGGCAGGGGGAGGCAGGCCTACAGCAGAGCATCACTGGCAGGGACAAGGAGAGCATCTTCTGCATGAGAACCACCCCTGGGCTTCCTCCTCTGGCTTTCACAGGCAGGGTTTCATCCCCTTATTCACCAAAACAAAAGGATCTGCAGAGAGGAAAGGGCAAGTAATTTTAATCCCAAAGGATGTTGTGTAAGTCTCCCCATAGCTGTCTTTTGCTCTGTGGCTTTGTCTTCCACATCCCTTGTATCCCCCATGTGGGATTATGTGACATCTCTGCCCTGCTTCACCCGGCTTTTTTCTCCTTCAAAGCAGAAGGAAGCCTGGAATATTTCCCTCATGCTTCCTGAAAGTGTCGTCTTCAAAATTACACCACAGCACTCTCTGAGATTAAATATGGATAGAGGCAAGATCAGAGACTGAGTGTTTATGTTTTCCCATCAGGATGCAAAATCTTGCCAAATGGAAATGCCTGTCTCTTTTTAAAATGAAAATCTTCCCCTCTTGCCTTACCTTTAACTCTTCCAAGATGTGTTACAAAGAAAGGTCATAAATGAGCAATAATTCTTAAACTACAGCTTCAAATCCTTCCAGTGAAGCTTTTAAGATATTTACATCATTAGAGCAAGGTGCTGAATTAGCCAATTAATGCCCTAAATACCACAGTGACTAAGCTGAAGTCTAGTCCCATTCAGAAAGGAATAAAGCTAACAAAGCATTTAAGTGTCCTCCTCTGGACTGGGAATAGATACAGAAACTGGGATTAAAATCTCATGAACCTTCTGATTCTGGCTTCTTATTCCTCTGCAAGCTGCTCTCCTATTCACAGGAGCCAATACATTGTTCCAATGCCAGTGCATTTTCTTTATTAATTATGATTAGCCAATCTATGGGAGCTTGCTGCCTTTTTGAATACAAGACTTTAGCCATGCCAGCAGGCATAGGATGGAAATGTTTTCCCTCTACTCCACATATGCTTGAGAATGTGAAGCAGGAGTAAGAGTCTAAAATGCTTTTGCCAAAGTAGATGTTTTCCCCTCAGGAAGCCATCATGGTTACACACTGCCAAATACGGAATTATTTGCATCTGGAAGCGAAGAGGTGGAGAGGAGGAGGTGGAGAAGGAAGGCAAGCAAGCTGTATCTGCTGATACCACCTGGCTGCCTCAGAGCTGGGGCACCCAACCATTTCCTTCCCTGAGCAGGCATTCAGACACTTGAATTCCTACAGCCTGGAAATCCTAAACCTGGAATGCCAACTGCTGGGGTGATGGTGGCCAAGTAAATCAGCAGTCCAAAAAGGTCTCAGGCTGTGAGTGCAACCAGCAGACACAAACCAGTAACTTCACAAGCAGATATAAACTGAACGCCCACACAGTTGTGCCAGTAAAACATAAGTAAATGATAGTGAGCATTTCTTCTCTTCCCAATGGAAAACACCCAAACTGCAATAAAATCTGGGATTATTCTAAATCATGAATTAATACAGCCTCTTTGGGGACACAGGGGAGGTGATGAAGATGTCCTGTCCTGTTTTCAAAGAGTCTGTTTGTTCAGCCCCTTGCAATCACCTGACTGAACTGCACAGCCCCTGTTGCGCCCAGAGCCAGCAAGTGCCGGGGGCTGGGCAGAGGGATGGTGGGAGCAGAGGATTGTTCTTCTGGAGCAGCTGGGAGGCAGAGGGTGAAGGCACCATGTGCAGCAAGGCTGTGGCACCGATCTTGCTCTTTGGACTCGTCTCACTTGCGGCAGTGTCAGCCAGCTGGGGCACCCACATGGTATTGGGCTAGAAAAAGAGTCCCTGGGAGCCTCTGCTTGCTTTGGCTGTCAGCACAATTGGGGTATTTTTAGGTTACACCAGTAAATATACAAAGCTGCTTGTTTCCAACAGTTTAACCCATTGCACACAAAGGGGATGTGTTATCTGCAGAACAACACAATTAAATGAAGGGGCAAAGGAGGGGCTTTTGCCCTTTCTCTCCTCTCTGGTCCATTGCCATGCAGGATAAAGTCCCTTCTCTGGTGTATGCTGGTACCCTGGCAGCCACGGCCTTCCCACGAGCATCACCTGCTGGTTCCTGGCCTCACAGAGTACACCAAAATGGTACGACAGGGATAGTTTGGGTTTTCTTCTTTTAGAGCAAAAGTTCACACCCTGGAGAGGGCTCCCCTGGTTTCCTATTGTCTGAGCCACTCATCCAGGGTGGAGAAAGGCATGAGGCCAAGACCATGGCCTGTCCTGAACAGCCACCTCTGTGTTATCTGAGAGAGGCGGGGGCTGTGATATGGAATACCTTAAACTCTGTGAAAGAAGTTTTCCCTCTCCTGTTTTTACAAGAAAGCCTCTCCTGGGCACTCCTGCAAGAGCTTTAGTCAGACAAGGAGCTTGGCACGTTTGGTGTGGAGGACCAGCTGTGATGGCACCGTCCCAGAAACATCACAAGTGGGAGCCTGGTTGGAGCCGGAGGGACACGAGACACCGATGACCACAGTGTAAGTAACTTAAGTATGCAGACATCTTATTAGCAGGCTTCCCACTGACTGCCAGATATCAGAGACTTCCCAAAAGAAAGCATCTCTGCTGCAGGGAAATCACATCTGATGAGCTGGTACAGGTGGAGGAACAGCAGAAACCCAAATTACTGCAATCAGGGGCCGCATGTGGAGATGATGATTCTGATACTGTGATGATGATCTCTACTCTACAAAAGCCAGGGAGGGGGTGAGGGAGTATTTTTTTCTCTTCCTGGAAGTCTGGAGATCATTTAAGACATTCCCCTGTAGTGCTGGGAGTAAATAAGGCAGTATTATGGTGCCTCCTTTCCTGCCCCCAGAGGGGAAAAACAGGGCCATGTCAAGACTGAGGAGCTGGAGCAAAGCTGCAGGAAGCACACAGCTGGAGGCAGGTACAGGCAAAGATGGGAACAAAATTGGAGGTGTCTGTGGTAGCAGGGCTGTTGGATCATCACGGGGAGATGTAATTAATGAGTGTGTGTTTTGTGGGGATGAGCTGTACCTGTGTATTGTGTCATGGGAGCGCTCTGTGTGGGGACACGTCTGGTGCGTGTCTTTGAATTTTCTTAAGTAAAATGATTATTAGCTGTCATTAAACAGTGCTGGCAGGTATGGGAGGCAGACGTTGTGGATGTGCTGAAAATTCATGAGATGTGCTGGCTCTTGATTGTGTGAGTCAGAAAAAGCTGTGCAAGAATGGTTCTAAGGATTGCACTCATTGCCTCAGCGTAACAGTGAATATATTGGTCAAGACGTCCTTGGCTTCCCAGTGTCATGAACTTGTTTTCGTACTCTAGTTAGAGCTGTAAAGAGTCGTGTCAGGCATGGAGGCCTCTCATCCTTGGCATCAATCCAATGCCAGCTATAGCCCTTTGGGTTATGATGAGGAAAACTACTAAACCTTGCTTAAGGAAAGGCTAAGGCAACATCTGCTGATGCTCAGCACCATCCCCCCCTCTGCTTAGGTGGGTAGAGCTGGGCTGTGGAAAGGTCACTAATAACAAGGTGATAAAATGGAGTTGCAAAGCATTAATGCCCAGGATGACGATCTGCTGAAGTTTCCTGAAGCAGACAATTGTTTGTGTCTTTGCTTGAGGAAGCAGATGCAAAGTAAAATGCCCTGGAAGCGTTCTGGCCAGTGTGAATCCTCACCAGTGTTCCCAGTCTCCACCTGGCTGGATCACACTGGGGCTTGGGCTGCATGAGAGAGAACCTGCCAGTGCAGGTGTGCCACCTAGACCCCCTGAGATAAGAGTGCCTTCTCTCCAAGCTTACTGCAGCTCTCTGAACAGAAAAGGCTGGCTCAGGAAAACATCTGAGCTACCTCTGTGTCATCCATTGTGGCTGTTGCAGCCTGTGAGTGCAGGGCTCCTGTCAGGGTCTCCACTATGCCTCTCTTTCCCACGGCTCCCTCAGAGAGCTGTGAGTGCAGGCAGGGGCCAAGCAGTGAACCTCTTTGGTTTGCAGCAGAAGTAGAGGTGTGGAGGCTGCAGGGTGTCCTCTTGAGGGAGCTGACCTTTATTGAACACCTGGCTCTGTGGCCAGTTACGTTCCTTTGCCAGGGGGCAAATTCCTACCTAGTTTCCTCAGAGGCACTCCTAGCAAGCAATGGAAAACACTGAGCCGCTTGCCATTCATAGAAATAGATGAAAATCAGTCCACGGGGCTGCAGCTGCACTCCTGGAGCACAGCACCCAGCTGGGCAGTCTGTGGCCTTCTCCCACCGAGCAGCTTGGGAGCGCTGAGGAACTGTGGTGCTGGGCCAGAGCTTAGTGCAGGGTATGGAGACTGACACTGCAATTCCTCACTGGTTATTGGGTGCTGGACTTGTTTCTCTTGGCACGTTGATGGTTGGACTTGATGACCTTAAAGGTCTTTTCCAACCTTAACGATTCTGTGATGCTCTGAAATATAAAGAACGTGGAGGTGGCAAGACTGCAACACAGTGCTGCAGCACCAGCAAGGCTCAGGTGTCCCCTGCATGCAACCTGTCGGGGCATCCCCTGCATCCTTCCACTTGTAGCTCATTTCAGCCATGGAGGGAAGTCAGGACTGGGTGCACTTAACTTGTTTTGGGTTTTGTCCTACAAATAAGCATGTTTTAGCCTAACATCTTAAAAGCTCAGGATAAAGCCTAATTAAGCAGCCATAAGCAAGCTTTTTTCCCCTTTCCAGTATCCATACTGAAGTCTGCCCTTTCCAAATACAGTGTAAGGGGGCTAGAGTGGACAGGTGGTTTTAACAATTTGAGGGGTAAGAAGAACAGGAGCAGTGGACAGCTTAGGAAACAGGAGACTTACTTGGTCCTTCTTAGAATTAAAAACCTGAATCCCACAGATTCAGATCTGCCAGGAGGGGACATTGATGACACCTTGGTGTCAAAGCCATCGCCTGTGAATGCCAGGTCCCGTGGACAGCCGTGTGGGCAGGACTCAGGCAGGAACAGCAGGAGCTGAAGGGTAGGAGAGGGAGAGGAGAAAGGGAAGGAGGAGAGCGTGGAGGCAGCGAACGTGACAGAACCTAGATGTTGCCATGGAGAGTAGCTCATGAATTTTTCCTCTGTGGCCTGCTATTAAAAATGTTTTGTTTAGCTCCTGCCAGCACATTGTTTTTATTTTCCCCTTCCATATCCGAAGGACATCCAGAGGGAATTCTGGCTCCCTCCATTCCCTTTGGCCTCACTGCGGACAAAAATACACAGTCACTTGACAAGGGAGAGCTGGCACCTGCAACCCTCGTCTCCATAGGGTCTGTTCCAACTCCTGAGTGTGCAGAAGGCGGGCTGTGTATAGGATCAGCTCTCTGGTTTCCCTACACGTGTGGAAAATGACCAGCATGTCCCAAAGCACTGTATGCCCACGACTGATCCCAGCTGTGCCAGCACCTGGCTGCAGCTCCAGCACTGAGCTCTGCATCTGTTTGTCATTAGGAGGTTTGTGTCACGCGGTCAGAACACACTTGACAGTGTTTGTGTAGCTTCTACAGAAGACAGCCCACGTGCAAGTAAGACAGCAGTGCCTTTGCATCAAAAATAAGATTTCTCTCATATTTAATGCTTTAGGAAAAGTTAACTCTTCTAAAAATGCAGAGCGTTTTAACAAAAACTTCAAAACTTGACTGCAACAAACTTTCACAGACTTCCAAGGCTAAAAATACACAGCAAAATCTTAAATTACATGGAGGGGGGGACCGCATGGAGGTGAAGTGACTTACTAAAGCTTTAATTATACACGGACCCATCAAAATTATTTTTACTCTGCAGCACTGCAATGTTTTGAACACTTAAAAGCAGCAACCCATAAATAGTGAGATTGAAGTACAGCTTGTTCCACTGCCAGACATTCCATAATCCTTGGGTGAAGTTTTCCAGTCCAGTCCTATGGTTTAATTCTGTTGACTCGATGCATAAAATTAAGGGTGTGCTTGAAGTATTCGAGAGTGGAGAACTTCTGCTGAATGGCAAACGCAAGGCCCCACTGCATAATCCACAGTGGTGGAGCAGACCTCAGAATTCTGCCAGGACTTGCTGAATTATCTTTGCCAATTGTGCCCAGTTGATTCCCAGACTGGTTTTTTTTTCTCCTCTTGGATAAATGATGTGTCCCAGAACCACCGTTGACATTTTGCATCGTGCTTTACAATAGTATGAACAACTGCAAGGAAACGTAATTTCCCCAGAAGCGGGGGGAAATATTGCTACGTGGACACCTAGACATGGGAAACGGGAAAGCTGTAACAAGTAATACCTGCCACCTACAGTCAAGGAATGTGAATTGCTGGAGATAAGCTCATCAAAGCGTATCAGAAGTGAATGATAGCCCATCTGCATGTTAGGGAATGAAGAGCCAGGGAGGCCAAATGACCTGTCCCTGGTTCTGCTGCTAGCCGGGGGCACTGCAGCCTCGCTTCTGCTCGGTGCTTGCTTTTTTCCTTTACTAATGGAATGGAGGGAGGATTTTAATTAATTTGCATCCTTATTAAGTATGCCAGCATTCAGAGAAATAATGCAATTGGCTTCTAATTATAACAAACATAAGGGAGAACAAAAGGCATGACTGCTGTTTACAGCACGAGGCACTTTGCTCAGAGCTCATCCGACCTAAGTGGACTCATTCCTGCTGCTCTGTAATTTTATCAGCAATTTAAAAGCTCTGTTTTATGGAATCAGCTCTGCTGCTGGTTTCTCTCTATTGCTTCCTGCCATGCAGAACTTTCAGTATTTATATTGTCTACTATTAAACCAGGTACTTGTCCCACCTTGTGTTCCCTTCTCCTCCTGCCAGCTGCTGGGAACACCAGCCTGGATGCTCTGCCATGGCTCTCCTAGTCCCAGGCTGCTCTGCACCCACCTACTGCAGGAGCCTGGGACCTAAATGAGAGAGGAGCCAGGGAGCCAGAAATAATTGTCCACTAAACTATCTCCTCTCTTTAAGACTTTGATCCTAGTCATAATTCTCAAGCACCTCCAGAAATGAATTTTCTGTTTTCTTGATGTACATCCAGAAACAAACCTCAAGCCATTCTGTTTTGTGTTGTTGATACAGAAATAATTTGAATATGGCTTTTCACCCAAACTTGACAAACCTGGAAGCTTCAACAGCAGAATGTCTGGGGAGAGTCCCTCCTCATTTCAGAGAGGGCACGAAACCTCCTGCAAGAAAAGCTTTCTGATAGCTCCAGTTTCTAAAGGATGGTGGAAGTAAAAGCTGTGTAAAGGCAGAAGCATAATGAGGGAAAGGCTATGGATTCTTATGAGCTTTCACAAAGGCTCTTGCCAATTATACAGTGATGAACTGAAGTTTATTCTTAATTGTCTGTGCCAGGGAAAGCTCTTTCTTGTCAGGCACAGAGTGGGAGGAGGGCACGCATGACCCTCCAGCTCCCACGCGAGTTTAAGGGCTGCTGGGTGAAGCCACATCAAATGCTCTCTCGTCTTCCTGCCTCTGCCTGGCACAGGTTAATTAAGTGCCATTAGCGCCCATGTCGGGGAGCTCTAATTGAGCAGAAGGAAAGCAGCAGGCCAGGGGCAGCGCAGGGCTCTCTCCCTCCAGCCCTGCCTCCTCTGTCCCTCTCATCAGTGCCTTGCAACGAGTTTAGCCCTTTGAAGCTCCCTACCAGCATCTGCTGTGCTCGTGGAAGGACGGATTAACTGCTTCTAAGATTTGCTGAGCAGCGACTCTGAGCTTGCTGCGATGCCCTGGAGCCCTTAACTGTGAAGACAAATCATGTTAATTAGGGACTACCAAGACACAAGACAGAATTAATCTTATTAGAAAGTTAGATGGGGATGCAGAGCAATTAGAGGTTATTCTACTGAACAAGGCAGCTGAAATGGCAGTGTAATAAATTGCACCAGCCTCCAAAATCACCCCAAAGTACAAGCTATCTTTTAAGGACTAGAGGAATGTAAAACAAAACTGACATAAATGTTCAGAGATCTGCAGTTATAAGTGTGCAGGAGACCAAGAAAAATAGCTTTTCATTATTTTTTTCTTAATCCAGAAAACTCAGTGCACGTATTTTATGAGCCAAAGTGTCTCAAGCAGGGACAAACAGGACATAAGGGAATTGCATTCTGTAGCTAAGTGGTGTGGTGCTGTACCCAGGAGTCTGGAATATGATTTGTGAGACCAGAACTCCATCCTGGATTTATGACTGCTTGCTAAGTAATTCTGATGCTGTAACTTTACTCTTATAATGCCAAAATAACGTTATTAAGGTGTTAATTTAGATAGTCTGTCAGGAAATTTACTGTCTAGCCTGATGGGGCTATATCCCTGTTGTTCAGTGCCACCATTAGTCACATAGTGACCAGGTCTTGCTTTTAAAGGACAGTTTTCATAAAACCACTAATCTCAGATGAAAGTTAAAGCACTTTACCTACTAAAGCCATTGCTGTTTTGCTCATGTACATAGCATCCAAAATATTTAGGAGATGGTGCTTTACACACTCAGTTTGGCTTTGGTACCTTCAGGTGATTCAGACACTTTGCAAACAAAAATCTCATTTCATGGTCGTTTACTTGCTTGAGAGTATCAAGATGTTTTATCCTATTCAGCAAAAGCATTAGGGAACATTTTCAACAATACACGCAGTTTTTGCATTCCTCTTAAGTGGAACTTCCCACATCACCATCCCTGATCAGCAGGTTCCAACACGACGGATTCCGCAGAAGATCAGTGCGGGATGAGCAGGACAAGGATCCACACAGAGCTGGGCTGCAGCAACCCACGGCCTCTTTGGTGAGGACGGTGGGTGCTGTAATTCTAGAGGTAAAGCACAAAGCCAGAGTGAGCCTCTACACATGACCAGTCTTGGTCCTGTGGACGAGCTCTGGAGTCTTCCAGAGCCGTTTTGGCTCCCCTTGGAAAGGCCCCATGCAGACCAACAAAAGCAAGTCTCTTTTGGCAGCGGAGAAATGAGCTGTGGTGCCCTGTGCCTGACATCACCCCAGCCCAGGCGACATAAATAGTGCAGGCTGGAGTGACCCCTGACTTTACAGATTCTGTGAATATGAGCATCAGCCAGGACAAATGAATCCAGCCCAGACAGAACAGTTTTCTAAAAGGAAGAGTTCTTATTAGGATGGAGAAAATGTGGATGTTATGGAGGCTAGCGCGTGCGTCAGCAGGTATCGCGCCGTGTTGTGGATGAGGACCTGAGCAACCTGCTCTACTTTAACCCACCTGGAGAAGGACTAAGTGACCTCCAGAAGCCTCTTCCAGTCCCAGCTGTTCTATGTTATTTCAGTAACTTTAACTACTCCACACAAGGCTTAGCTGATCTCTCTGGTTCTTTTCCCAGAGCCATGTCCTTCTGCCATCACATGTCTTGAACACAGGCCTCTTTATGATTTCTCAATTTATTTTTGAAAAGCTGCTCTGGTTCTAAAATGTCAAGTGCAATTACTCTCAGAGCAATCAGAAAACTTGCTTGTGAGTTGCTGATCACACCAAAACAGGTGAATGTCACATCACTCCCCTGAGCCGTGCATTCTCCTGCCAAACAACTCAGGCAGCCTCTGACAGGAGATGCTTTTGTACTAAAGGGAAATACTGCTTTGTGCAGAAGCGTGGTCCTTCTTTAGAAGAAATATTTCCATGGATAAAATCATCATTTCTGCAGGGACTAGTCCTCTTCTGTGTGAGAGAAAAGGTAAAGGAAATGCCACAGCTTAGCTGAGCAGGTCACAAACATAGATGAGTACTGGCTTGTGTTCAGGTGCCAGGTTATCCACAGTTAATGCTTCTTGGCCAGCTGAGATGTGTCCAGCAAGGCCTGCAGAGGCACAGCTCCATGCTTGAGAGATTTTATACGTGGTCTTTTCATCTGAATTCCCTCTTCCCCTCCATCACTAGGAGTTCTTGTGTTCCCAGTTTGCAGGAAACAGCATTTGATTTACATGTATTTCTGTCAAGGGACAGATTTTCCCTTTACCAAATACTTTCCAATATCTGCCAACTAGCTACTGGTCAGCATTAGATAAAAATGAAAGTGTATTTTTTTTGTAGATATCACGAAGAACTGAACTCCTAACATTACAATAGAGCACATAATGATTTTGAGTAAAATATGAAAAAGTAATGCCTCTAACGTACGATGACTCAAGGACCTCATTTTCCAGAGGCTAGAGGAGACTTATAAGGAGTGAGGTGTACCAGGAAAAAGGGTTATACAGAGAAACTCAAAATTAACGTGGTTTCATCCTGCCTCCTTTTTTTAAAATTCCGATATGGAATAGGTTAGAATGAGGGTTGGGGACAATGGTAACATAGTACAACACTCCCATGCAGGACTGCTGGAAGCACTTATCTCACTGTCAAAAGGTGCAGCTGAGATTCAGACTTTTCAATGTCCTTTCCAGAAGTCACACTGTGGGCAGCAGACCAGCCATAACACCTGACACTGACATTGCAACGCAAGACTTCACAACCTAAACAAAGATGTTGCTTCTCTTCTTCTGTACATCTTCCAATTTGGCTAACTGGAATTCACTAAGGTCAATTTTCCATTGTGTTTTCTTAGCAAGGCTGTTTTTTGGGGAGTACCAGTCCTGCGGATGAAAGGGAATTCACATTTGCCACTTGTGTGCTAGCAAGGGCCAGGACCTTCAAGTGGTAGGCAGTGTTTGCACCCTACAAGACTCCCCGTGCCAAAGAGCTCTTTCTGCAGTTCTTGAATACCCCCAAAGCTACTCCTCCCATATTTTCTTGGGACCTGTGTCTCTCAAGATCCCGTGGCCCTCTGGAGCAGCTCAAAAAGCTTCATAACCTCCCACTCAGCAAGGACTGCCTTTTGCATCTTGCATGGCTCCCCCAGTTCAGGACTCTGGAGCAAGCAGCAGGGAAAGCTGAGGAATGCATTTCCCTGGAAAGGAGTGGGCATAGAAGGAAAACGTTTCTTTCAAGAAGGCCAGGCACAACCGAGGGACCATCCATCTAACCTTTATTCACTCCTCTGTTGTTTTACTTTTCCTTCTGCCGAAAAATACATCCATATTGGACCCAGATTCATCCCTGACATAAATCCACTGACGGCCAGAGTTACGCTGCGGATTAATTTGGCTCACCAGGTCTGACCCGATCCTGGCAGCAATTCTGAAGTGCAAACTGCAGAGGGATGGTACTTTTAAATAACAGTAACGGGCCATGGCAAACAGCATATGCCTGCTGCTCAGTGTGAGGCTGATAGATCAAATTCAAACATGGCTAAAATGAATAGCATGGCTACATCCTTAAGCAGAATTAGAAGCTGTAGAAAATCTGTTCTATATGCATACATGTACTTTCCTACCTTTCTAGGAAGACTGTTGAGCTGCATGAGGACCAGGCTCTGCTCAGCACGTGGTGTTGCTCTCCTTGCTCCCCAGCTGAGCAGGACCACGGTGCCTGGTGATTGTGGCAGGCTCTTTGGGCTTGCCTTGTGCCCAGAAGCTATTCAGCTGGGAGACTCATTGTCCAGCCCCTGTAACTCTCCAGCTTCCAATGGCCAGCTGTGGTTTAAGCTCATTCTCCAGCCTGGATTCACTGTATCAGCATTCACACTACCATGTGAATTCAGTTTATGGGACTGCACAGCTGAAACTAAGGGGAGATCTACACTTTACCTCAGTACAGAAAAAGGTCTCTTGCAAGTCTCCTACCTCAGCAGAGTTGTGTCAGTGGTGCAGCTTCAGTCGTCTCTCCAGCTCCCCTCACCAACTTCCTTCCTCCCTTGGTTTATCTTGGAAAGGTTGCAAGACTACCTCAATTTCCCTTCTTCCACAAATGAGGTTTCTGTCCTGTCTGCTGAAACAGCTCTCGCCAAGGTGTGCAAAGAGTCTGGATGAGCGTCAGGACCTGTGCTCCATGTGCTGTGTTTCTGGTTCCTGCTCTGGCCTGCACTAGGGCTCTCTGCTCTTTGACATTTTGCCATCTGCCTCACTTCAGTCTCCAACCGTGTCCTCAGCGTCTCTCACTCGTTGTTACCATCCTTCTCTTCCTGTTTCACAGAGGCACTGACTCAGCCTCTGCAATTCCCTTCCCCCTCTTTTCTGCTCCCTCCATACCATGCCCTCTCTAAACTTCATCTGCACACAAGCCTTCGTGTGCCATCTCCGTTTCTGTGCCAGTGACTTAACTCCTGCATCTCTTTAGGACATTTCTCCCACAACCTGCACACTCCTTCTGGTCTCTGCTTGGACATCCTCTCCTCTTAATGAAGATGGTAAAGTCAAACTCCATTTCTTTGCACAGTGAATGTTTCTTACTGATGACACCACCAACCACCTTTCCATCAATCTGGCTTGTAAGTAAATAGAAAAGAAGGATAATTATGTATTTAATTCCTCCCTCTCTTTTTCCTGTGCACTCAGGTTCCTCCAACTTCTCTTTCTTTTTCCTCTCTCTCATAAAATTCAATGTTTTTTCCTTCCTTAGCCAGAGCTCCCTTTCACATGCCACATCAAATGCTCTTCCCTCTAAGACTTTGCTTTCAGAGCTGGTGAAAACCTGTTACTGTTTTCATTTACAGACATCCTGCAATGCAAACGCCCTACCTTGAATCAGGGATTTGTTCTAGATCCTATGTGACACAAGGTAACTCGCTATAACAATTTATTTCTGTAGTTAACCAATGTCCCAATCCATATTAGGAATCTATGAAGGCTACATCAGATAAACCATTGTTGCGTCGTTTTACTTTTTTTTTTTTATTTAAGACCAATCAATAGGTCAGATGCTCTTCTTGCTCAGGTAGGTACCTGCAGTTTGAACTACCAAAAAGACAGACGGCAATACTTTCTCCTGCCCAAAATTCAGTAATAGTGCTCTTCCCCACACCCCTCCTCAAAGCACGGGCTCCTGTGTGCTCTGATGTGCTGCTGTACACCTCAATGTTCTCCTCCTACTTAGGAATTCCTTACTCTTCTATGCTAATCCCTACAGGTGTCTGAAGTGTATTTCTGCAGTCATTGTAACTTCCTACATATAAGCATTAAATTACCCCACATTTCTAGCTAAAATAATTCATTTTTCTTTTAATTTTAGTGATTAAAAAGGTAGCACTTTTCCCCCCCCCTCACATTTTACAAAATGGGATTTCTAGTACTGTACAAATGCAACAATCTGACACATTAGAGCTATTCTGCCATCTTTTATTGTGCCTGCAATGAAAAGAAAAAAGCATGTATTTTTAGCTGTGCTACACAGAACAATCGGATAGCAGAAGCCTGTTATTGTCATTCAAAGGAGCATTTGTCTAACCAGATGCACTCATGAAAAATTATCTTACATTTTACAGTTAGTATTTTGTAGAGAAAAATGTCTGTTCCACGAAAGATCCAAAGACACTGATGCACTAAGACCACATCACAGAGCAGCTGCATCTTACTCCTTTTCCTGGAGACGGATTGGAACAGCACCACCACCACTCTGGGACATCAGTCATCCACGGCAAACCACACCTCTGCATCCCAGACACAGGGAATTAAGACCATGCAGTACTCTAAGCAGAAGGATTTCCTGTAGGCTCTCACATCCTTAATGATTACACTGTGCACCAGAACTGGAGCCACTGTCCTACAGCAGCTCCTTGTAGGGAAAAACACCAACGAGTTGGTTCACAGGACAGCAGGGGAGAAGGGAAGTTTAAGTTCAAAATGCACAGAACGAACTCCTGAATGGGAAGTTGCTAAGGGCTGTGCAGACCACCTTAGCTCTCGCCCAGAAAACGCTCCCCATGTAGAAAAGGAATTTCAGCACACAGTAAAAGCACTAGGTGCTTGTAACTGGGCAAAATCGGGGTCATGGGTGGGCCTGGGGTGTAGGGGGAACAAACCAGCCTAAATGTGTGCTTCGTGAAGGGTCACAAAGCACAGGGAGCTCCAGGCTGCAGTGCTCCCCTGGCAGTTCCCGCTGTGTTCCCTTGCAAGAAACTAGAGGCAGCCCCAGGACTCTTCAGAAATCTTTGCATTCACCTTTGCAATTTGCTCTGTACTCTTCTCAACTGTTGCATCTGACAGAAAGCAAGACCAGATTTGGGGTGGGAAGAGGATTGGACGGACTGAAAATGGTGATCAATTCCCCTCAGTACTCACTGAACTAATACTGGTCAAAATGCACACAGAAGGAAGATCAAAGAAAAGGACAATACAGGGCTGCAAGTACCACTCGTGGCGTAGGAAGTTCCCTGAATCTCAGAACACCTTGAGGAAGAAAGGAGTATCTGGAGAAGGTGCTGGTGCCATTTGCTGACATGTTGGCTGGCTGCACAAAGCAGAACCTGCCTGGTGCTGTGGGAAAGTTCAGTCTCATCATTCCCAGACGAGTGACAAATCACACGTGGGTCTGACCATTCACGGGACCCATGTGAAACGTCCCATTTCTACATCTGGGATTAAGGCAATACAAGAGTATTGGAAAAGTGCTTTTTATTTTCCAGTTAGTGAAAATTAACAGCTGAGCCAAACTGCTCAGCAGGGAGAGAACACAAACATAATTCTTAGCCTTCTCAAATGTCTGGCCCTAAACTATTTATAATCCTTCAAAGTTTTTTTTTTTTTATGTATGCAAGTAACTGCATCTATTTTTCTACTTATTCTGTTTTAAACATACCGTCTTTTCTCTACTAATGCCCATACTGACCAAGAGCAGCACTTCATCTAGTTCTCTTTATTTTAGCATCTCGTAAGTGCTAATGATACCCCAGTGTATGTCTGTGTAATTACACATGCCAATGTTCTCTTCCTTCTGCTGAAGAATGATAGAAGGAAGGCAGAGAAACTAGAGCATGGACCTCTGAAAACACTTCGGCACAAAATTCCCACTGAAATCAAGGAATTCCAGGCTAAATCATGCCTCAGGTCATAGTGAAAGAGCCATCAGGTTGCTCAATCAAATTCTGTCTTTCCTAGTTAAGCCTCACTGCCCTCCATGGATTTTGGCTATAGTGAAATATACAGATTAGGATTACCAGTTTGGACCAGAAAATGTTACATGATATTAAGGAACATTCACCTGAAATGTCTTTCCCATGCTGTCACAATTTATATTTCTTACTGTTTAAGCAATGCTAGTGACATTTTATGAGGATTTTTATGACTTGAGGAGAGCAGAACTGATCAACAGCATCCTGTCAAGTGTTTACGCTGTGCAGCTACATTACAATTTAATAGGCTGAAGAGGAACAGTGGCCAGGCAATTAATCTCTTCTTAGAATAGTTTATAAACCTGTATCAGAGTCAACAGAAGGCGACACGTACCCGTGTCACAGCAGGTTCAGTGCAAAGTCTTTCCAGAGCTCTCCTCAACTTAAACTTGGCTTTAACCATGGCTGTGCACTGAGTTTTTAGTAGATGGTTTTCTCTGCTTTTTCTCAATGTAGGTGCTGTTGTCTCCAGCCAAGACCGAGGCACAGATACTGTTTGTATCCACTGTTGGCAGTACTGCCACAATCAAGTCTCTGGCGGAGATGTCCGTGTCCCAGAAGTCAGGAGAGTGAGAAGGGAAACCTTTCCACATCAGCCACCACAGCCAGGGATGATGGCCAGGCACCATCCTGGCTGGCTGGGGGGAAGTGAGGAGAGGCAGTAGCCAGTTCTCAAGAGTCCCTCTGGGTTCAGCCCCACTGGTAAACAGAGCAGCTCTCAATGCTGCTGACACAGAGCATGCAAGGACCTCTCTCACATTTTCTATCCCTTCAATAATGCGTGAAGGAAAGAAACATTGTGGACATCCAGCACACCACTCAAGGAAGTGATCTAAATATCACCATGAGCAGCACTGAGAGAACGTGTGGTCAAGGTGTTCCACGCTCAGCAAAGCCCTCAGGATTTTTAGGCTGTGCTAAGGAGGGACGAGGCAGGGTCCTCCACTGAGAATGGGAGCCGAGTAACGACAAACACCGATACGGTTAGATGGCGTTCTCGTTTATTGCTCAAAACAAGCCGGATTATGTAGCATTTCCAACTAGTCATCCATTGTCCACGCACTGTAACTAACTCTATGATTGGATACTTAGGTAAAATCAAGCCTGTCTACTAATTGGATAACATACGGCAAACAAGAGTCCTCCCTCCTCCCAGCTTGCGGTTATCGCATCCCGTTCAACCTCCTCTTTTTCTCATGGACACCTCAAGGAGACTCTTAGCACTAAGTCATGTTAATCTCACAGCACTCAGAGCAAGCAGGCCCTGCTAAGTCTGGCTTTTTCACTGCGTTCAGATACAGACCATGTCCATTCTGCTCTAAGAATTCTTCTACAGAGGGATGCTATGGAAGAGCAGGACAGAAACTGGTGATGTGCTGTGGTGAGCTGCCCGTGGCTGGCTGCCAGACACCTGCCCAGCCACTCTCTCTCTCTCCCCCCCTTCCCCTCCAAAGGGCAGAGGGGAAAAATAAGACTAAAAAAGTTTGTGGGTCAAGATAAAGAACAGCAAGATCACTTACCAATTATTGTCAAAGGTGAAACAGACTGGACTTGGGGAAAATCAATTTATTGCCAATTAAAATAGGTTTGGACAGTGAGAAACAAACCATGACCCTTGCCCCTTAATTTTCCCTCCACTCCCAGGTTCAACTTCACTCTTGCGTTCCTGATTCCTCTTCCTCTTTGCCACTCTGAACAGTGCAGGATGGATGGGGAATAACAGAGAGGGTTGTGGTCAGTTCACAGGAGTTCCACTCTGCCACTCCTTCCTCTTGATGCTTTTCCACTGTTCTGGTGCTGATTGTTCCATAGTCTGCAGTCCTTTGGGGTAAATCTGCCCTAGCACGAGCTCTCCAGAAGCTGCAGTTCCTGCAGGAGTACCCGTTCCAGCACGGGCTGTCCATGCACATCTCTCTGGGATATTCTCACAGATGTGTCCCCCTCCCTGCCTCCCTCCCTCTCAATACCACACGCTTTGGAAAACAGCCACTGAAGAGCTGCACTCTGCATTGATGGAAATGATAGAAATTAGAGGGTTTTATGTTGAGCACTCATAAGAGAGAGGAGGTCTGAGCTTCAAAAATGCACAAATTCCATGAGACACAGCAGATGTGTCTGCATTAGGAGACAGGAGGTCAGAACTACTTCAGTTCTTGTAAGGACGAGATGAGATCCAGAAAGATGCGTGGGCAATGCCTGGAGTACTTTGAAACTATTGAAGCAAATATCTTATTTCACAAACCAGATAATGGGTAGCTTTCATCTGACCTAACTTCAGATATGTGCAAGGGAGGTGTCTTGATCTGAGCCGCTTACCCTTTGGAGGCAAAAAAAATAAAAACCATAAAGAGATGGAGGCCCCCAGAGGGTGTGATTCACTTAACCTAATTTAAAGAGATGAGTCACATGCTGGTAGTACCTAATTCCTCCCCACACATTACAAAGGCAACCAACTCAGGTGCACAGGTCACGTGAACCCCATCTAATATGCCCAATAAAAACACTTGCCATTAATCTGTTTTGATTAACTAGTACTAATAAAAATTCTCCTGCTTTGGTGTGTCAGCCAGCTAATCAACTCCTTCAGGAGGAGCTCTTCCTACAGGCCAGCAGCATTCAACTCTGTGCATTACAGATCTTCCTCTGAAACTTCTGGTACTGACAGTGTGAGGCACAACAGAGCAAGGACTGAGTTCTGCAGGACTCCTGTGCCCTCAGTGCAGAAAACAGCCCTGTTACTATGGATACAGGAGGATGGCAGGACCTAAACTGTGGTTTATGGTAATACCAATGCACCTATTTTTAAGTAATATTTTTTCTGCTCATCCCTGTTGATAAAGAGAAGTAAAGATGAGTTCTTTGTTCTGATCATTACAGTTTATCAAAATGACCTTGTTGTTGCCTAAGGGCTTTGCAATGCTGATGAAATGCTCCTGCAACAGCAGGAAGACATCTAAATGTGATGTTTCTAGCTCTTTTCATATTGCTTTTCATCTGGAGGGTATCTTTTTCCAACATGACAGTGTTTTCAGGGCTCAGATGAGCCCTGTTGCTAAGAAACAAGTCCCAACTGTGCCTTTAAAACTCTGCCTTTAAACATACAACTCAAGGAAATGTTTTTCTTTTCATTACACTGTATTGTGTGTTTTTATTAGGACTTCTTTTAACTTGGATCTGACTCTTGAGGTTACATTTCTATCACAATCTTCTGGGAAGGGACTTTTTCCATTGTCTGAACAGTGCCATCGTCACCTACATAGTTGCATAAATAATATATTTTAAAATAGTATTATTTAAAGGTCACAGTAAGGCCCCATTTTGCACACAATTTTGGTGCAAACAAGAAGGAATACAGAGCTTACTTACTGCAAATATTGGTTCATACTAAACTACAAGGCACAGTATAAATCAGTGGTCTTGCAAACGGCAAGCCCAAGCTGTACCTGTGCTTGCCTGCCTTTGGGTTTTGGTGTGGGTTTTCTTTTTTGCCATATACTAACTAAAGCATGCTGAAGCCTCTCATGTGTGTGCAAGATAGTTTGTGGCTCTCACAGGCATAAAGCAGATCATGGAAACATGTGAGGGAGTAACCAGCATATCCAAACTAAAAACTGCTTCGTCCATCCTATTTACTGTGTTTTCATTAATGCATGGCACAGACAACACTTCTCTTCTCAAAGAACACAAAGTCCAAGAGTGATGGAGGTAGTTCATTAATAGCAGTTTTCCTGGAAGAGATTAATGGAACTTAAAGTGTGGCTGCACTATTTGAGGTGCTGAATTGCAAGAAGTCCGTGTCGATTCTCTTGCCAGTTTTGCCATCAACTTCCTGGACAATCTGGATATTTCCCCTGAATTCTCCACTCAGATTACAGACAGTCTAAGCGTGTGGCATAACTCCTCCTTCATACGGTAGCATTCCCTTCTGGATCATAACAGGGCTTGAGTGTAGTCTGCACCTCACAGTGCCACTGAAATAATAATGACATGTATATGTGGCACTTTCGGATGTTGTTTAGGGGTGGCTGGGACGGGTTAACGATTGGACTCGATCTTAAAGGTCTTTTTCAGCCTAAATGATGCTATGATTCTATGAAAACACTGCCTGACTACCTACTTGGCACTTCTCACACCAGTGAATAGGGAGCTTCTCAGGAAAGACTTAAATCACAGACACTGGAGTAAATTATCATGTCATTTAGGTATCATTTCTTTTACAAAATGTACTGAAGAACATTTACTAGTGTGTGACGAAGTGTCATAAATATTTAAAACAAACCCACATTTGTAAGGGAGAAAGCAGATTCAGTTTTATGATGCAGCATAAAACAGGTTTTTAGCTTTGGCTGCTGGCTAATTTGGGGAATACAATTCTCAGTGAGTGTCCAGCTTGGTACTGCAACTTGGGAAGAGTCTTCCCTGGTTTCAAGGGCAAGGAGCTCAGCTCTGCAATTCTTCTTTACAGTAAATAATACTTATTCACAGGAGCAACCTCAAGGGGCCAGCTCAATGTTACTAGAGCAAAAGAGGTGAGCAGGGGTGAGAAAAAATAGTTCTAGAGGCTCAACACCACGTTGCTCTGGAAGCTGTGGATTCTCAGTTCTGACAAGTGAGTTAAGCTTGCAATGGGAACCTCTTGTACCTGTTTTGCACTGGTTCATATGATGGGTTGGTGTTCCAAGCAGTGTGACCTGGAATCTTACAGAGCAAGTGGAAAGGGGACACCCTCTCTGTGCAGTTCTGCCTCGGCACGGAGTAAATGAGCACTGAAAGAACATCTGGTGGGTTGAAAGCACTGATGTGAGACCAGGACACAGACACACACATATTGTACGAAAAATGCCGTGTTTTAGTTAATACACAGAAGAAAAAATCTTTTATTCTTTGTGTCAGTGCAACTAAGGGTGGACTGTTACCATTTAATCATCACAGCCTCAGTGAAATAAGGATTCTCTGTGTAATTGCTGAGCAAGAGTGGTTCCTGGGAACTAATGCTTGGTCTAAACTCCATTCCCAGCTCCACCACGGGTCTCTTCTAAGTATCAGCTGCCCGCAGCACAAGGAGACAGATCCTACGTTTGACTGCACGGCCTTGAATTTACCACCCGAAGTGGAAATACTGAGGCTTCGCTCTGATGGAAACGAGCGTTTGCTCATTGGCGCCGCTGTGCGTATCGCGTAATTTGGGTCAGGAGGGGCTGGTGCCACGGGCCGGCTGAACCCAGAGTCCCCCCATTCTGCTCTCCACACCCATGGCTTGGTTCAAGCTCTGCTCTGCACATGTGCAGCTGTCCGCGCTTCCTCAGTGTGCGTGTAAAAACACACGGATTATTGGTGGCAATACGTGACGGAAAGGGTTGGCTCTCCAGGCGCAAAAATCAGCTCCCCCTGTACAGCCGAGCCAGAAAACAAGAACCAAGTTAGATCACCTCAGGGAGTCAGCTCCAAAGGGGTGTCAGGAGAATCCATTTCCACATCGTTTTTTTGGATGTGCGGGGGACTGAGTGAAATAACTATTCAGATGCAAGTCAATGTATAAAATTGCATTCTGACTTTTAAAAGAGAAAACAAGAGACTGTTTTTATACTCTCAACTGACAATGATTGTAGTCCCTGTGCTCTTTTCTCTCTTTCACATGAGACAAGAAACCATCCCACCAGCTCTCTGCAGCCACAATGAAATTTCAGTAGGAGGGAAAAAAAAATCCTGTGATGCTGAGTCTAAAATATTGGTTTTTTAAAAAGTTTAGTTCTTGTTTTGTAAAAACCTTGCTAAACCTGCCCCGCCATTGTTTGTCAGATGCAGAGCTAAAGCAGAAAGACATGCAGCAAAAAAGGCATTATCAGCTTTGGACTACAGACAGGAAGATTTGGCAACGCTTTCACAATCAAACAGATCAAGAGAGGTAATTTAATGGCCCAATCCAGAGAATCCATGCTCATCAAATTGTCTAACTTCATTGGAAAAAATGTTCCAAGTCTTTCAGTGGATTACTCAATAACTAGTCTGGTGCAAATCAGTCTGGAAAGGAGTCTGCTTTGTTGCAATCATTTCAAAAAGACAGAAGGAAAGTATGGGGAACTACGCTGATACCTCAGCCAGGGAGGGATTTTCCTCTGGCTACACCTCACAAATGTCTCAAATTTTGACCATTCCTTTATCACCATCCTAAATCCTTTGTGAAGCCCTCCCATTAAGACTGCAGTTCCAGAGTGTGTTGCAGGGCAATGAGAGTTGTGTGTCCTTACAGCTGCTTTGTGTGTGTAGATCCAAAAAGGTCCAGCCAGAATTTTAGCCAGAATTTTGTCTTCACATTCTTGGAACCAATTTTCAGTGGAAACTTGAAGTTTCCTCACTCCACAGCAGTGTTCACAAGCCATCATGGAAAAAAAAAATCTAATTTAAAGGGAATATAAATATATATATAACTTGATCCAAGAGCTTTATTTTTTCTTACTGTAATGGACTTGTCCTGACCACTATCAGTGAGGAGTCTGACTCTATGAGCCTCGCTGCATTGTGACTTCTGTGGTGCCAAGTTGCCATCTCCTTTCCCCACACAGCATAGCAAACACAATGTTGGATAGTCACATCCAAAATATCATGTTTATGGAAATCGAATTGTCATGGCAACAGAAGAGGTCTTGCAAGTATCTTAAAAATAGCAGATTAACAAAATCAATTTATGAAATCTAAAATCCACTATTTTATGAATGCTCTTAAACAGATACAACAAATGGTTTTCTGCCTACAGAAGGCTTTCCTTTAATGCCATGATCTCACTTCACCATACTGGCATGTGTAAGAGGTATGCATGCAAATAAATACATATTTTAAACTTAAACCAGCAAAACTATTTCAGCTGGACAGTGTCATACTAATGGGATCATTTAGCTTATTTCAGGTAAAATAATTTCATAAGAACATCATGATTCATACTTTGTGAAATTACTGAACTTTTTAACATAGTGAACTTACAACAGTGGCTTATTACAATCTATGTATTAGTCTTTAATAAATCTCAGTTCTTCAAAGGCTTATTAACAATAACATTAAAAATGTACACTTTTTGAAAACAACATTCTTATTTGGTCCAACTGAATTTTTTTCCCCAACACAATCACAAGATTCATTTGACCATTTAGCCCTTTTGCATGCTTTACAAACTTGTTTGTGTTTTAACTAAAACAAAATTATTATCCACGATCTCAAAGCATTTTTAAGTTTTGTGTGGATATTCACCAATGCTTGTGGCCAACTGAGAGTTCAGCCCAGATAAACAGCAACCTGGTGAGAGGCTGGATGATGATCTGTCACGTTTAAATTCGTGTTCCCAAAGATGGCCTTAGTCCTCTGCACAATTCCTTGTATAAGCATTATTCCTGAAGCTGGAAATGTAGTACAGGATGAACCCCTGCACAGAATGCGATTATGTTTCCAAGAGTTCCTCTACTGATTGTATTCACCATCTCCTCTAATGAGATTTGACCATGATCCACTCCAGGCATATCCTTTGGGTATGTTTATACTGGGATTTTTAATTTAAGTTAGTGTATTGCCCATCAGTTTTCATCAACCACCTCATTTATACTTGCTGTATTTCATGATCCTATCCTCAAAGACGTGGATGTCCATGGTTTTGTCTAATATGGCAGAACTGTAAATTAGTTAGTAATGTATCCTCTTTTTTAAATGTAAAAGCTCAGTATAATATTGCCATTCTACAGTGCTGAAAAATCATGACTCAGATTCTCCAAAACTGAGAATTAAAAAAAAATAGCAATTCATTCTTTCTTCCCACAGCCTCCTTTTTTTTTTTTTCTTTTGAGACAGGATCATTATTTTCAAATCCTGCTCCACAGCCATAAGAATTACATTTTTTTCTTTTCCTGAAAGCAAAGATTCTCATCTATTCAAGAGCCTCAGGGGACAAGGTTCTAAGGAAACACCAAATATTGTGTGAGTTGGGGTTGCATTGCCAGGCCTTTTGAGGAGCTGTCAAGTAGTTAGACAGAAATTGTTTGGACTGTAACTCCTTTGGAATGGAAACACTGAGTCTGAACTGCCTCTATTACAAGGCCTACATTGCTGAAGGAAGGAGGGTTGACAGCAGCTTCTAAGTGGTAAGATGGAGAGAGAACAAACTGTGGAAATGAGTATTTTAAATCAAATACTGAAGTTCTGCCCACTTATTTTTTTCCTTGACTCCACACAGAATGAAACAAGTTTATAACATCAGAAATCAACAAGTGAAATATGACTAGATAGAATGGCATGTGATTTTCTTCTCAAGTTCTTCTAGTATTTTCATTTTGGGCCCCCAGAGATAACATAAATGTTCAAAAAGCCTGCAAAGGGGAAGGGGGATTAACTTCTTCCCTTAATGAAAAAACTCCTTATCTTCAGCAGAACCAGGGAAACTTAGGTTTCACATTCCTGCAATCTCTAAAGCAAGGTCAACGACATGAACTTTTCTTTCTCCTGTGAGGCTGGGCCCTAAGCCTGTCAGTGTTTAAAAGCCATTTGGACAATGGCTTTAATAACATGCTTTAACTTAGTCAGCCCTAAACCGGGCAGGCAGCTGGACAAGATGATAATTGCAGGTCCCTTCCAAATGAAATAGCCTGTTCTGTTTTGTCTCTGACCAGCATCTTTGCACAGTGCTACGGCCAAGTCTGTGCACAGCCACTGTGGGGCTGCCGCTGCGTCACTTTAAAGTCGTAAAGTTCCACAACGAAGACAAGTCCTAAGACAGGAGAAAGGATGTTATACGCCAGATTGACTTTATCTTATTAGAAACCTATTTTAAAAAACTATTTTGGAATTCCCTTCACCACCCAGTCACTTGTTTCTCCAGAAAATTCAAAACTGGACACAGATTCCAAAATTCACCTCGGCACCAGACACTGCCAGCCGCAGCCGTATCTGTGTTCAGGGTCCTGCACACGGTTTCACAGGTAAGGAAGGGCCTGAGGAACCTGCTTTCTGCTTCCTGCTCCTCCCTTCATGATCCTGAACAGCTAGAGAAACTCTCAGTGTTCTTTTCATGGTGGAGAGATTAAATGGCAGTGAGCTGCTGCAGGCAATGGTGCTTTATCAGGCTTTGTAAACCTCTCCACCACCCATTGATTCAAGCAGGAGAAAATTCACTTCGTTCCTGCTATCCAGACTAGGAAAAATTCACCTGTCAAAAGCACTCTCCTCATCCAAGTTACTTTTATCTTCAAATCCTTTCACTCATTTTCTCTCTTGCTGCAAGAAATTCCAATTCTTTTGCCTTCTCACTGAATCTCTGCAAATGTACTTTTCTCCTTCTGGACTTGACTCTCTGTTTCTCTCCACGTCACACCTTTCATCTGGAACAGCTTCCCAGCCACCTTAAAATTCAGCTGGTTTACTTGGCCATTTAACAGCTCTTCTCTGCTGTCTGCTCCCACCTTCATTCTCAATCTTCAAGTACATCTGTCAAAACTGCATTAAATGACAAACAAGATTACAAGATGCTGAGCAAACCCCATCTCCTTATGTGTTCGTTAAGTAATGAGTACCTCCACAGAGCTGCTTCAGCAACAGCAGTGAACAAAAACCACTGAACTAAAACGTCCCTGGCCATTTCTTCTGTCTTCAGTTTTGGGGGAAACAGAAGGCATGAGGGAGGCAGAGGAACTTCTTTGCATTTGAGCTGGTCTGGCACTGACAGCAATCCAAAGGCTGCAGCGCTGGGTTAGCGCACAGCCTGACAGCGAAACAAACCAAAAAGTCATTTTAAACACAAGTGGAGCTCAACAGCTGACTTTTACCAACTGTAACAAGTGAAGAGCAAAAACTAACTGAAGGACAGAAACAATGCTAAATATTTGGATTGTGACTTGAGCCTGTGGTCACGAACAAGGCACCAGAGTGCTTTTGCTGTGTGTGCCCGTAATTGGTAAAGCGTCTGTAAAGCCAGGGTCACAGGAGGAGGACGAGTATGACAGCACTTACATATGTGACCACGGCTGAGCAAATTCAAGGAAGGAACCAGTGTCATACACAGGAAGGGGAGGAAGAGGAATATATTAAATATTCAAGCAAGTTTGGGCAAAGCAGAACAGCTTTCTGCCTAAAATACAGCAAGGTGTGCCATTCAACACTGGATTAAAGCAGATAAAATATCTTTTTTTTTCTGATCAGATACACCAGCTGGAGTTGTTTCAGTCAAGGAGCTACAAACTTGAAACACTTTGGCATTTATTCAGATCACTAATTATCTGTGAACCTCTTTTGAGTTTTCCAGTATTGTTTGTCATTCTAGGTGGTCCAGACACTTCATGGAGCAAAAATACTCCAGACCACTCAGTGGTGGTAAGATTGTGGAATAACTGTTCAATACCATCAACCAAGTAAGTTATATAATACAGTTGGATTTCTCACTCAAGTCTCTGTCATAAAAATAAAATAAAATACAATGAAATGAAATAAAATAAAATAAAATAAAATAAAATGTTAATGGCCTTCTACATACCGAAAAGAACAAAGACCTGCAGGTGCAGAAACCTCAAATTCGGCTGTTCTTGTGCCCAACTTTACCTCACTGTGAGGATAATCTACAGCTGCTACCACTGGTACCAGTAATGGAGCAGTAACCTGGATGCACACATTTTATTGCAGGTCTCATTTCCCACCTTGCACAAGCACTAGAACAAATCACCATAAAGAACTTCTTGACCTTTTCAGTGGAAAATACAAAACCTGACAGAGTGAAGTCTACTGGCAATAGGTTTGCTTTGTTAAATTGTGCTCCCACGAACAAACAGCATTTTTCTGCACAGTACCAGCATCACAGGCTGAAAGGCAATGTTCGCTAAAAAAACTGCAGCAGTAAAGTTCACAAACACCAATTCACACAAACACTCAAGAAAACCTTTGTTTTCTGCAAATGGGCTTGCAAATCACACAGATTCATTGGTTTGCACGTCTATAAGAAAAAAAAATATTAAAAAGGATCATAAATGCCAAAGGGAGCTTGAGGTTTTAATGCACATATGTCTGAAAGCCCAAATTTCTTTTTTGCACTGTTTGCTCTACTGTAGATAGGAAAATGTAATTTTTCCTTGAAATTCTTTATTTCAACAATGAAAGCAGTGGATGTTTGCTTGAGGCATCTATTTACCATTCCAACCACAAAAATAAAACAGGTATTGGTAATTTTATGCAGCTCTTATCCCTTCAACTTTCTCAAGTGTTGTGCTCTGTTCTTCTATTCAGCTCTTTGGAGAACTCATTCTGCTCAGGAGAGCCTTGGTTTCTGATGAGAAGATCTTGGCTTCTATAAATCGAATATTAAAGCCACATTCACACAGCTGAAGGTACAGTGCTCAAACTCTATCACGACGGAACAAACAGACGGAAGAAGACTCGTGATACGGAGCTGGCACGCCCGGGAACGGGAGAGCCGCACTGTGGAGCCGTGGAAGAAAAAAGTTCAGTGGGCTGGGAATCACCGCTTCTTTCTGCAGCTGCTGTGAGAGGCTGGCACTGCCGAACTCCTCCACGGGCTATTTCGTGGCACATGGGTGGCTGCTCTCCTATCCTGCGCTAACATAATTTTATGCTGCGTATTTCAATTACTCCCTGCATAAAAATAGAATACATGTATAACGCAGGCTGCGATCCAAAAGTCCACCCCCTTCCTGACAGGAGGGATTAATCTTGGAGAATACCTCAGACTTTCAGATCATTTCACTCACTTCTCACATTTCCCTCAAGTTGCCCCCCTTCGTTTACCCCCTCCCACACACGTGATGTCGAGAGAAGGAAGAGCGGAGAGGAAGGAGGGCAAGATTCCCATGTATCAGCTCCGGGAATGACAAGGAGCCAGCTCTTCTCCCACGCTGACTGGCACACGGCAGCTCCAAGAGAACACAGTCTGCCAGCTAAAGGGCACGGCCAGCCCCTTCTCCCTTTTGCCATCTGCAGCGCGTACGGGCTGGAGGTGCACGCCGCTCCATCCTGCGGGAACGGGAGAGCGGGATACACCTCCATCTCCGCTGACAGCAGCATCTTCCCTTCTCCAGAGCTCATCAGTGCATGATTTGGCCCTGATGCCTCAAGAGCCTGCTTCAGAACCCCAAAGGTTTCAGAAACCAGAGGTTGCAATGCCTGTGGCAGAGCTGGAGCGCTGGTGGCCAAGGCATGATGGCTTTTGCCACAGCACCCGCTGACTCCTCCCTCTTCTTCCTCTCTTTCTACCCACTCTTTTTATGAACCTGAGCTTGGGACACCTTCATTACAGCTCAGCCCTATAGCCCTGTTAGACACAGATGAGAAAGACGGCATTGGACCACGGAAAACTGATCCAGAACATTTCCGAGTGGTTGCGCCTGTCACAGCGAATGGAAGGAATGTGTCATTTCAGGGCTATTCTGCAAAACAGGTTACAAGTAGATGGGCTAATCAAGATTTTTTACACTGCATTTGGTCTGAATTTTAAGTTTTGGCAAGGCAAAAGTTACGTATCTCCTGGGTATGAAAAAATTCTTATGAATGACATCTTCTGTAGCATGTATGGAAAGAGTAGTTAAAACCTAGTTTACAATGCGTCTTAAAACCTGCAGTTCTGGGTTGTTACATAAAAATCTGAAAATTAACCAACCAAAAAAAATAAACTGACTGTAAACAAAGAGAAAGTGTTACTTCTCCTGTCCAAATAGAGTACTACTGCAAAACATAAATAGCACAAAGGAAAAATAAACCAGATATTTAAAATTCTCAGATTTCACCCTCACACGTGACTTCCATACACAGGAAGGATAATTTAACTAAAAAATAGAGGCTTTCAGATTCTGATAAACTGCCCAAGGATTTGGAGCCTGCATCGGCATGCAATTTCTATTTGGATATCACTGCTCTGAGGCACGGGCCACTAATGAAAACCTCAAATGCACCAGTCTCCAAGCAGTGGAAAACTCGATTTATTCAATGTTGCCCATTTTCTTGTCTACTCCGGTGGTTTCTGACCCTTCCCTGCAGTTGCACTGCAGAGTCTACACATGAATGACAACCATATGCAAAACAGCTGAGGGATTAATTTAGGGACTGAGAAATAGAGGACTTCCATTAACACCTAAACACAGTCACACTCTCCAACTAAGCAGGCAGAAATATACAGCAAGCCTGTGAAACATCATTTTAACACGTTATAAATCTGGACTACAAGAATTAGTGGGAATTTTGCCATTTACTTCGCAGGGAACAGGCTCACATCCTTGATGTGAGTACTTCACACCACTGCAAATCTTATCTGTTTTACAAGAATTGCTCAGCTCATTGAGATGGCTCAAGTGCAACAATGACACAAAATCCTTTTTTACCTTGAGCATTCCTGCCAGTAGATTCGTGATCCTCCTGTTTTCCCTCGTGTGTGGGCTATGTGATATATGACAGGATATGGCTGACACTGTAAATAGCTGTATTCTAGTCAGGTGTATCATCTCAGAGTAAGTTTCCTCTCAAAACGCATGTGATATTAGCAGCTTCATTAACAGAATGGTTCATTTATGTACAAACTAAGTGCCATGCTTTGCATACTGAGCTTGGGATGCATCTCCAAAACACTGCATTTTGCCAGTCTGTGGGGATGCCACAGGGAAGGATTTCTTTTGATCTGTAGTTTTTGTTTGTTTTGCTACTTTTGCAACAGGGTACCAGGAGAAACAGTGGTACAGCCAGCCAGATCGTAACGCTGAAATCAGCACATCAAAAGGAAAATAAGTTTTAAAAAAAACTCCGCCCATTAAAAAAAAAAAAACCCAAAACAGAATTAAAACCATTTTGTGCTGGTCCAGCCCGTTAGTGGTTACACAACCAGCACGGCTGCATAGTGCAGATTCAGCTTCCAAACACACGGACTGGGAAGGAAGGGAAGGAAGGAAAGGAAGGACCTGCTGTCTTGCTCTAGGCACCTTCTGCGAGAGGGAAGGCACAGCACCGGCTACCCCCAGCAGACCCACAGCAGCAGCAGCCAGAGAAGAGCTTCGGGCACAGAATCACACTTCAAGCCAATTTCAGCATGAGGATGGCTTATGGGGATCCGTCCTCCGGGATGATGGGAGAACACTGAGGGGTTTTCTAGCGCGCTGTGAAAAGCAGCACGGTGTGAAGCGTCAGATCATTCGGATAAGGAAAAGGGCGTGGTAAGTCAGGCTTTCTTCCTGTACGTCTATAGTGAAGATGTGGTGTCTTCAATGCCAAGAGAAAACAACATTCACTTGGAAAACTCTGGTTTTGAACTTCTCTCTCTGAAGTAGGAATCTAAGCCCTAAGAAACCTAAAACCCCACGACAGCACTCAACTCCAGAGTTTCTCTTTGATTCATCACTCCAGGTTCTTCAGGTGGCTGCACACAAGGGATGTGCAAACAACACACCTGAGCACAATGCATTGCATCTGGAAGCACACACACCAGTCCTTCCACAGGAAAACTCAGAGGTATTTCAAAAGGTGCAAGTTTTCCTCTGGAATACATCCACAGGTTCAGAGCAAGCAGGCTGGAATAGCAATGGCTTGTACATGTTGCACACACTATACCACCCACACTCAGGCAGTACTTTAATCAGGAGAACTTTAAGAATTTCAGATTTGTTAAAGAATTAAGCCACCTGAAACACATGAAGCAATTAAAAGCAGGCAACAGCCCTTTAAAAGCAGGGCTTGGTGGAAGATACTCCCATATCACAAGGAAGGCTTCTGTGGTGGCCACAGTAGCAGAAACAGCAGCCAGGAATGGACCATGAGAGACCTGAGGTACGGGTTAACGAGTTATGGATCATTTAGTTTGGTTTTGGTTTTTTATTGATGTGGTTACTTTGCTTTCAGCTAGAGTGTTTGTATTTAGCCTTGTGTTCTAGGGGCTTTTGCAGTGTTCAAACTCTAGGCTCCTGTTGCAGTAAGCAATTCCTAGTTAAAGAGGAGGAAAAGGAAATACAGAAAAGATGCAGCCACATCTTAGGGATGCGTTACCTGAGCTCACTATTGTGAAACTGTGAATCTCCAGTTTCTCTGGACAACAGTTCTAACATTTTCCAGGGGTCTCCTTAGAAAACCCGGGACGCTGGGCTCTGAAAGCTCGCCTTAGCTAGCGAGCGATGCGGTCACCGTGAGCCTTGGTCCTCTGACTAAAATCACAGTTCGCGAGAGCCCGAACAGCTGAACCCCTTTTACACCGCACGATCCCCGCCCGGCGAGAACGGAGGGGTCGGAAGGCGCAGGGGATGCTCTGTCCGCGGAGCCGGGGACCAGCCGTACCCCGCCGAGCGGCGGAGCGCTGCCCCAGACCCGCTCCCCGCTGCCGTCCGAGGGAAACGCGAGCCTCGCCCGCTGGGGCGCGGGCGCTGCCCCGCAGCTCCCCGGGAGCCCCGCAGAGCGCTGTCCCGGCCCCCGACGCGAAACTCTGAGAAGGGGCTCCTGCCTCCCTCCATCCCTCCCCGCGATGCCGTCGGGGAAAGTTGCCGCCGCGGCGGGGTCCGGCAGCCGGGGCGAAACAGCCGCAGGTGGGGAGAGGGACCCCTCGGCCCGGCCGCCTTCCCTCCCTCCCGCAGCATCCTTACCCAGCCCCGGCACGAAGGTGTTGAGGAAGAGGCAGATGACGGCCACGGGGAACGGCATGTAGGGGATGGCGGCGCGCAGGGGGCCCTTCTTCTCCCGGACCTGCACCACCACCCCGCTGGAAGGGGCCGTGCCGCCCCGGCTGGGCTCCGCGGCCGCCGCGCTCTCGCCGTCTTTGGGCGAGGGCTCCATGGCCGGCGCGGCCGTGCCCCGGCGGGATCGCAGCTCCCTCCGCCAGGCGCGCTCCCGCCGCCAGGCGCGGCCCCGCCT
>VWPU01001747.1:0-34970 GCA_013398955.1 Callaeas wilsoni | reverse complement strand
GCGGGGCGGGGCCGGGCCGGGCCCGCGGGCTGCAAGCGGGGAGCGGAGCCGCTGCCGGAGCCGGAGCCGCGCATCGCGGCGGCAGCAGCAGCAGCAGCCTCGTCATCGCCGTGGCCTGTCAGACGGAAGCACCTCTTCCCCACGCAGGTGGGGAGTAAAGAAATAGAGCGATTCTTCTTTTTGTTCTACTCCTTGCGGCCCACGCAGAAAACACCGGGCTGAGGCGTGAAATCCAAACGCTTGGAACCACCTCGAGTGCTCGGAGAGTTGAGCACTACGGACTTCGAGCACGTGAAGAAAGAGCTCAACTATCTGTGATGAAATCCTGAAGCTCAAAAAGAAGGTATCGAACACAGCCCCTATTCTCAGCCACTTCATGGAAAAACTGGAGTTAATGGAAGCTGGAAGCCAAGGCAGAAAAGCTGAACTGATGGGCGTCGAAACGTGTCAGAGGAGAGCGGTATCCTGAGCGGAACAAAGCCGCCAGAGCGAGCCTGTGGAGAAACAACCTGAAACTGCAGCAGAAACGTGGGTTACTTGGAACTGAGACACCGCTTCAGGACTTTGAGGAAAAGATAGATACTGTAGAGCTACTGGGTCAGCAGCTGGAAACGCAGAAATACTACTATGCTGGGCTGACCCCTACTTGTAGGGGATTTCAGATAAAAAGCCAGAAAGCAAATTCCCATTTCGTTGCTGAGAATGGCTGAAGAAACTTGAAATTATTATTATATGGGAAAAACAAGTAAAGAAAAGTAAATCTAGTTTTGAAGAAATGTGTGTGAAGTGTGTTAACTCCTGTAACAGATACAATATAAGAACAAATCTGATTTCACATTCTAATTCTGCACATCAGGAGGTACTTCAGCGAAAGGAAGCGGGACAGCTGCTCACTGGATAAATCAGAAGCGTGGCTTTGCCTGCGTTCCGCATGTTCCGTATGTACCCTTGCTGCACAGCTACTGCCTTCTCTCCCCTCTTCTATTTGGTCCTTCAACCACTTTTCACTTTAGCAACAGGAAGCTTCTCCACTTTAAGTTCTGAAGTTATGCCTATGTCAGAAGTAAAACAATACTGCCTTAACTTGAGCCCAAAAATGCTTTGTGATTATGAAACTCGCAATAAACTAAGATTTCTTCTTTTCAGACAAAGCCAGGATAAGGTATTTAAGCATTCCTGAGTTCTGTGCATGTCACAAAGATGTATTTACAACTATTTTTCATAATAAATTTATCAGACCTCGGGCCTAGTCCAGAGAGAGGCGTATGAAAAGGGATAAAACCACGGGCACAGTTAACTATCAGATCTTCTAAATGTCTCAGGAATTTAACAGGTATTTTAACATGAGAACTTGGAAAGCATCAGCACAAAGTCCTCCACCTTCAATACACAAATGACCCAAAGTCTTCTTTTTGAACAGGTAAAAACTGCTAAAGCCACCTGTAAAGAGAAAGACAAGTACTGGAATTTTTAATATCTGAATTACACTGACAACAATTGATTAAGATAACTTTACATGACTTTATTTAACAAAACCATATATTTACAGTTGAAAAAAGTTCCAGTTTGATACACATATCTAAACAAAAATGTGGTAACTACATAACCCAATTTAAACATGATGTACAGGAGATGTACCAACACGTCTCTATATATCATTCTTGTTTTAAAACATTCAAAAATAAGCTGTTACAAGGTACTTTTTTTTTCCAAATGAAATTGTTTACTAAATGAAATAATATTAATGATTGACTGCAGATTGAAGTTGCAAAACTGCTTTATTATAAAGTGCAGATTGTAAAGAATCCCAAAGCTGGTTGGAGTTTTCTGGTTTCTCTGATCTGCTGCATGTACAGTGGTACTTTTGATGTATTGCAGCAGTTTTATTTTTCTTTGAACCCACGAAGAAAAGAAAGTTTGCTTGATGGGGACATTTACTCCATGAAAGAAAATCTCATGCATCTTGTTACAGATACTTTCAAGCACCTGAACAATAAAATTGTCAAATTTTTTTACGCAATTCCCTGAATTTCTTAAAGAAGATTTCTGTATTAGCTAATTAAGAGATTTGGTATACTGCAAGAAACTTGAAAAGCTCAGTGGCAAGAAATTCTATGCCGTTACTACTCATCTCTGTTTTTATCAAAATTCAAGCGTTACCTTCAAATCAAGTTATTGAGAAGTTGAAATAAATGCATGTTTAGGCAGGTGATTTTTTTTCACATGTATTTTGTTTGAAAACAAACTGTGCAAAGCTCCTTATTGCATTGCTGTTTCTTCATTAAAGAACATACCTTATATACACAAAGAAATCATTTAGAAAATATATACAACTTCTAAGAACAGATCAAATCACAAAACAAAGTAATTACATTTGCAAGTAACAAACAGTGCACAAGTGTTGCAGCAGGCCTTTTCCCCACAACTATGCCCACTGTCACTGTTACATTCAACATCTTATTGAGAAGAGAAAAAGAACGGGCTGTCGATGGCTGCCAAGATACCTACTAGCTAAAAAATGCATTTTTAACCAGACAAATGAGCTACACTTGTAGACTTGCTTTAAAAGAAAATACAAATGTATTTGCAATGAAGACTTGAATCACAAAGCCAGTTATAGTACCACCTAAACATGTATATTGAGGAAAAAGTGATCTCTGGGTTTAATAAACTGTTTAAAAGCATAGTGCAAATGTTTCGGATGGTAGGCCTCTCATATTCTTCATGGAAAGGCATATTTGTTGTAGTAATAGAAAAAGTAATATTAAAAAACACTTACTGACCTTCCTGCTTTCTATTGCACTTCAAAGCAATGGAGCATACAAGTACCAGTCATTGGAGGACAAATTCTGTACAAATTCTGAGTGAATTAACATGTTTCCTATCACATCTTAATGTCTATTTTCAGTAAGTGATGACCTAGGTGATGTCTCGTGGAGGAATTAAGATGACCAATGAAAAACCACATCCATTACACCAGGTACACAAAGTGGACAGGAGAAGAGGTCAATGAGGTATCGGACTTGCAGGCTGTATTTGCATTACACATCTTTCAAAGTGATTATGAGTCCTCACTTACCAGGGAATCTTATTCTCACTCTTCTTAATATTACAATCAAATTATCCCTCATAGAAATAATGTCTGTACCAAAGGACAGTGTTTTGATTATGTCCCACAGTCCTTTACACTGTATGTTGAGTTCAGCAGTGTGCAACTATTCTTCTTGTTTTTATTCAGACAATGCCAAAATAATCAGCATAAACCAGCTGAAGAGCACTGGGAAACCACTGACCATACAGCTGGAGGATTTAGTAACGCCTGTTCACAGTTAACACAAATATTGCTTCAGTTATGTTTCCCTTTTCAAGGATCATCATTAGTATAAAATGGATTTTACACTATACACTATGCAATAAACATTCTTGTAAATCAGAGGCACTCATGATTTGCCCTTCAACATTCACCTGAATGCAGAGAGGATCTAAGATGTATGAGGGATTTATGTAACGGTAGTTTGCTGCCGCTGTAACTTGCTTTCATGTATTAGAGGTCAGATAAAACGGTCAGAAATGACAGCTTGTACTTATCCTGATGGTGTCTGGCACATTTCCCAATCAACTTCTTTCACTTGTCACTTTATGGATCAGCTCCACATAACTTTCCCACTGTGGCAGCACCAGCAGCTTCGGGAGATCCCACAAAACCTTTTCTTTTCAGCAGCAACACTGGCGAGCATTAACTGCTCCCCTACCGCCCTTCCTCCTCAGTTCTGCCAGTGAGCAAAGCTGGGTTTAAAGTAACTATCAAAATTGCTTTTAACCATTTCTCACTTTATCTGCTAAGTCCACAGTTTTATCTCCATGACTGGACACATGGCGCAGGAGTCAGTAACTGGGAGGCAAGAACATCCCAAACCAGCAGTGCCACAGGAGAGGGACACATGGAAACGTGTTTAGTAGTATGTAACCTTGGCTTTAAACAGAGGAAAGAGAGCACAATTGGGAAATGATGCCACCTTAATACTAGAATCCTCTTGGTGAGTTTGGAATCTAGTCTGATGAATGGAATTTCCTCCATATGCATCCAGATTGGAAAAATAAATTTCCAGGGCATCTTGAAGAATAATTAGTTTTGCACTGCTAGTTTGACTTTGTTCCAAGCTTACTTTCTACTTAACTTTTTCTTATTAAAGAAAGGAATGTAGTTCTATGTCTACATGATTTCTTTGGTAAATGGGACCCACAGCCTATAAAAGCAGAAGCATTTCTAAAGAAATGGTCCTTAAATCATTTAAAATTCCAGCACCAGATATCTAAAATCCAGATCCAGCTACTGTTATGGGTATTGGAAATATATCCTGCCTAAGAATGAAACAGGGGAATAGCTGTCAAAGCAACCAACATTGCTGAATGTCCAGTCTTTTAAAATATCAAAGAAAAAAAATTTAGAAAACCCCAAACCCTTGATGCTATTTTCTTTCACTGCCCTCATCAGCAGTACAGAATGTGTAATGCTCTCCACAGCATATGCTCATACCACTAAAAGTTTAAGGCTAAGCCTAGGTTTAATTTATATGGGGTTTATCCCCTAATTTCGTTTCTTCTTTTTTTTTTCCACTCCTCCTCCTCATTTTTCTTCTCTCCCTCTTAAGGCTATTCTACTACTAAATATAACTCTGTACTAACACTTTGATTTGCAGGCTCATACATGTCAAACAGTAATCAATACTTTTTCCACTTTAGTTCTTTTCCTGGGAGTCACTGGAGGCAAACCCAACATTAACGTTTGAGTGAAGGACTTCCTTTTTCCATTTCCCGGTTATCTTTCTGCAGAGCAGTCAGTATCTAGACATTTCAAGAAATGAGAGAGAAGAAAAGCATTAGATTTAAAAAATTACTCAGTAATTCGTTCTGAGGAGGTTTTAGTTATGTCTGAGCAATACTATTTTAACTATCAAATGTAATTAAATTTAGAGAACCTCTCCACTGACAAGAGACCGCTTCCGTAAGTCCTTGTGACATGGTGGATAGAAACAGATTTAACAAAGGTTTAAAGTCCATCTCCTCCCAACACACATTTTTGAAGCCTTGTATTTGGGGTACTTGGCAGAATAGGACTCCTATCTCTCATTCCCCACGAGGGAAGAAGCAGCAGGCTGGGAATTTATCTGGAATGCAATCCTCATGCACACATGACATGTTCAAGGAAGGTGAGACAACTGAACAACCTGTGGAGCCACTCCTGCTGTGAAGGTTAGAAATCCTCATCTGAAAGAGAAAGCTGGCAATCCCCAGCACCTACAGGCACTGCTACCCCAGAAAAGAACCATAAACACCCAGTTGCAGGTGAATTGCCCCAACCACTGCATTTAACACTACCTTTCGTTTCCTCTGCAAAAATGCAATTGGATAAAATGGGCAGAGCTCTGTTATGGAATGACTCAAAAAGCAGGCTGTATTGCTGCTTTGACAAAAAAAAAAAAAAAAAAAGGGGAGTTTCCACTCTCCAACATCAATGGATGTTACAGCCACTTACTGATTTCAACATTCAGGCAACACATCTTTTTTTGTTAAACTGAAATTTAGTTGAAATTACAGCAATGAAACAATTTCTGAAATCACATGCTAAATCCCAATAAAGAAGGCAGAGATGCAATCACTTCTGTAGAGCCCAAAATTAGGCAGACATCTTCAAGCAGATTAAAATGACTGTATGATAGTGTGTCCTGACAAACTGTCATCTTCTCCCAAAGAGTGGATTTCTGCTTTTAAGTATCAAATTGTAATGTTGCCAGCAGCCTTTGTAATTAATAAATTTTCAAAGTTGTGTGACTTTTTACTTCATAAATTTCATTCAATATTTAAATTTTGAATGTTGACTGAGCTGTCCCTTTCAAGAGATTAAGCTGAGAGAATCCATCAACGCAATGTATGCTAAAAGCATGAAGTGAGCTACACAGTCCTACCTACCCATAAAATCAAACACTAGCTCTGCTAAAACATTCTTCCAGATGTTGCCAAACCCCATTTTCATGAGTGAAGTACAAGCATCAGTTAACAAAGATTGACATCCTCTTTACCTGAGCCCATTTTTTGTTCCTACTTTGCATCTGAATGGCAGCAATAGATGTGAAGAATTCTTCTGAAGGCAAGTCCTCTGGTAGCTTTGTTAAAAACTGGGCTATATGAATAAAGTCCATTTTGGTCAAAATATCTTCAAAAAGTTTTAGTATTCCCAGTGCTGTACGGAATAAGAACTCTTCTCCATCACGGCAGAACACATCCCAGACACGACAAGCCAAGTCCAGTGGCAAAGATTTGCTGTACAATGTGAATATCCTGAAAGGCAGAACAAAATTTTCAGAGTTACTGGACAAGAAGTCTTGGATACTCACAGAAGTACACACACCAGTCATCAGTAAATTTGAGGCTTCTCAAATATTTGTAATTGAATATTCATTTTTGTATTTCAAAAGTACTTCTGTTAGTTGCAGCATACCAATCCATGAAACAATATAAAATTGTACAACCATTAGGCATGGTCTCTAAGTTTGATTTTCTTGGATCACACCAGAAGAAACAATATACATGGTTTTACAATGGGTATGCAATGACCACAGCTATAATCAAAGGTCTATTTAATCATCACTTCAGAGTTGACAATTGATGCAGTTTTAGTTGCAAAACCTCAAAAACCTGAACCTTAAGACAAACTGCAATGGGAATTTTGTGGTTCAGAAACAAGAGATGAGTAAAATTAACTCTTGTGTTCCAGGCTTGATTGACTGGCAAAGTAATAATAGGATGAGTTTCGGAGCAAGGATCAGCTTGAACTCTCTTGAGTTGAGCGAAACAGGCAAGGCAGGATGCCCAGAGAAGTGAAGACAGCAGTGATAAGATGGTGGCTCAGCGTGCCTGTACAGATGTGATCCCCAAAGAGAAAGGGTAATACCAGAAGCAACAGCCTCCTCCCAGTTGCTAAGACTGTATTCTCATTAACTACCATGAGCACATTTCTTCCTTCACCAAAATGCTGACAGCCTTGCAGCCAGAAACAAAAAGCTGCTCCTTTCTCTCTCCTTTATCCAACATCTCGCTACACAGCAGAGCGGGAGCATTGCCACCAACAGTGACCTAACAGCAAGCGATGAGAATTCAGTTTACAGCTATAAATGGGATCATTTTACAGCATATAAGGGGAAAGAGTTACAGTGGCTTTTTCCTTCAGAATTCAGAAAGAACTTTTCCACAGACCCACTGCACGAAAATCTCTGTAAAACTGCAAAGAAATCTCTCCCCGGCAGAGGTCAGCAAAGGCTCAAATTTCAATCAAACCTTCCCACAGCTTTTAACGAGAAACTGCATTTCAAGTATGCTCAATTGAACGGTAGTTTTCGTGTGTTTAAAACTACGCTCTAGCCCCTCCAATTTTTTTGGGAAATTTGGATTCACATTAAAAAGATAAAATGGAACAGATATATGCACACATATATATAGGTATAGAATATGAAGTAATGTATTTTCACAGAAAAGTCTAATAATCAAAGGTTTTCTGCATTATCTGCTTTTTACTATATAAAAATTTATTTGAATGTGTCGTTAAGTATATGGCTTCCGTGTGGATCAGCACACTTTAGAAAAAAGGGAAAAGATATTCATTTTATAAACATCCAGATGAAACTAACATTTGCACAAATTCAGGTGACAAGTGAATTGCAGGTTTATGATCCGTAGGCATTTACTGTTTTTTCTATTTTTACATCTCATTGCAATCTTCTTATAACAAGTGGAAACATTTTAAGTCCTGTTCTCCAAAAAGCTAAGTTAGAATTATAAAAATAAACAAACAAAAAGTGTAAGTCTGGGATGAAAAATCCACACACTTGTTCATCACACATACATGAAGGTGTAAGAAGAGCACGATACAAGCTCCTTCTTTGAGTTACTGGCTGATCCTGCCCTGCAGACTTCATATACTTTGTACACTCTTTCCATCTCTTTGTACACTTGATGCCTTGTAGAGGCTGACCTGGAACAGAGGCTGGACAGAGTGAAAGGATAAAGGGCAGGTATTTATTGAAAGGCCTTTACAGGGCACACCTTGGGCAGTGCAGGAGTCTTGCAGAGACTACACCCAGGATGGACGACAGTCANGACAGGACAGATATAAGTGTTGTCTATTTGCATATCAGAGGTTAATTGCCCAATTACAGCTTCAGGCAGTGGAGTCCCATTCTCTTAGTTTGCTCCCCCTCAACTCACTTTTGTTTACATTTCTTGGGGCCTGAAACAGTGAGGTGTCCTTGATTCTCAGGCCTAGAGAGGAATTGTTGTGTCTGACCAAAATGGGAAAGCAGTTGCTCACACTCTATATGGAGCTCAGAGGTACACACTAAAGAATTGCAGGATTACAAATACATGAAAATATAAAAGCTAAAATCCTAAGGCATCACAGTCACACACCATATAAAGCCGTACTGCCACAAAATACCTACATGGCAGAGTTAAGGCTCTTGTCTGTACACACACACACACAGGAAACAGCAACAGGTTTTCAATTTAAAAGGAATGGTGTAATAGGAAGCAATTCAACTGAGTCCTTTCCTGGCGACCAAATAGCAGGCAAACATCCAGCCAGAAACAAGTCCTGGTTAAAGGTAAGTAACAATGCCAACTTTTTGGACCTGTTTTTATTCACAAAAGCCATTATTCTGTCATGATTCACAGCTAACCCGAATAACCCATTTGTATTAAATCTCCAACTATGCAGAAAATTAACTGTCAAAAGAAAGAACTATTTATTATAACAGTACTTTTGTATGAAAGGATTTACTCGCATCAAAAAAGCCGTCACATCAAGTAAGGTATTTGCCATTGAGCTCTTCATAATTTGGAAGGAAGCGCCATTTGCAGGAACTTAAGACAATTAAGTTTCATTAATATTTGCATGGAATTGATGCATCAAGCCCAAACAGCAGAGACTGGGCCCCCTAGAATAAGCAGTGAAACATCAGTAGGAATCACTGCTTAGAATGGATATAGCATTTCAACCCTTCAAACATTTCCTTGTGAAAGACATTTTTTATTACACATCTGAGCTACTGGTCTGAAATGCAGCTGGAATTTATTGGAGTAGTAAAGCAGCTGCCAGACTGAGGCAGCTCCAGCAGTGTCTTTCTGCAGCACTGGCACACTCCTTGCACATGACCTGCTGTCGCTGTACTGCAGGATGATTTCTGTCTGCAGCTCTCTTCCAACCCACTCTAAGTCACAGGTGCAGACAACACAGCTAACTCACATAGAGATGTCCAGTGTCAGAGCAATGCAGGTGCAGGCTCCTGGCCTCTCTCTGTTTGGAAGAGGAAGAAAAGAAGCACCAGATGCTCCTGCTCCTCCCTAGCCTTGTTTATGATGAAACTGTACTTTGAGGTAGATGCATGAAATCCTGGCTGGTTTGCTGCTCACAGCAAAAGTGTATGACCATAAACTCATCAACAGAGCAAAGCACTGCTACCATGATAATCATAAGCTCCATGCTTCTTTCCTTTGCTTTTTCTTCCCTCCTCTCCTTTTTTCTCTTTTCTTTCTTTTTAAATTAAAAAGTCTTTATAAGATATGAGCGAGAGCAATGCAGACAGGTCAGATTTTGGGTTGGCAACTCACACACAACACTGATGAAAATCAGATCTTACGTATTCTTGCACTACATATTCCTTTCCTATGTCTGTAAATTTTAAAATCATTACAGTCTAAAAAAAAGTGGAAGTGTTTACTTTGTTTCTTATTTGGAAAAAAGAAAAGCAAATACTATTTAATATAAAATGCTGACTGCAAGAGAGCATTTTGCAGGGGGGGGCATGGACTATGCTTTTCTCGAAGTAACAGAAAGCAAACTTATACATACTTTACTGGAAGTGCCCACTAAAAACAGCCACACAAAGTGGCTCGGACCTTTATCATAACAAGCACATGGTGTCAATAGAAAGTTCTTGTTCACGGAGCACAATCACAGTCCATGTAATGCTAAAGAACCACTGATCAGTACAAACACAGCCCTTGGCTATAATTATTGCCAAAATCATTTTCCTGAGTAGGGATAAAGAGGTGTTTGTACAGCAGCAGCAGGCCATAAATAGACAGCATGTGTCCTTGGCAAATCCACATTCTACTCTGCTCACAAGAGCCTGCAGAACATCAGCTGACAGAGTGAGAGGCCAAAACTGGGCTACTCACACACACTATTTCCCCTCTGTTCTTTGTGAACGTAACTGCACATTGCTCTTTATGTTTTTTCCCATACTTGATCCCTTTATACTCACCAAAAAAATTAAAAACTTGTACAGCTTTTGAATTCTTTCTGTAAGATTTATCAGTTGGAGTTTAGGCTTAAAGCACATGGGTCCTTTTTAAATGAAATGCCTTACTTGTGGCAGGTATCCCCCAATAATCATGTCACAGCACCTTTAATTAAACTATTCAGTCCTTTGAGTTTTCCCCACCATAGAAGGCAGCAGTGGAACTAAACTGGCAGGGGCGGTCTCCTCCCTAAGTCCTCTACCAGCTCCAAGAAAACCTGCACAGCTGGGCCCACATACAGCATTTCTTTTTCTTGGGACATATCTCTTTAAAAATTATTTAAGCACACCAATTTTAATGCTGTTCCCTGCAGCACGGGTTACAGGAAGAAGCACAAAGCAGACTACTTGTCTCCACTATAACTGTGGCAGGAGCAGGAGGGTTTCCCAGCAACTGTTCTGTGCAGCACTGGCTACTGGAGCCTCCCAGAGCTGGCACCAGCTGAGATTTACCGAACAAATGCCTGCACAGTCACCACACCAGCCACTGGAATAGCAGCAGGCATCCCTTTGGAGCTCAGAACAAATGTTCATTTAAATAAAAGTAACATCAGAGCAAGGCTGTTGCACAGAGATTTTTACCTACAAGCAAAACGTCTGCCTATTCAAAGTGACACTGTACCATATTCTTCCCTGACTTTAAACAAACTGCAGCCACACTCTTAATGGCAATTTAAAGAAAAAAAAAAACTAAATTTGCTTCCTACAGGATCAAAGTATTTTGAAATAGAACATATGTATTTTGTATGCACACACACACACATGAATACACTTACACATATATTTAAGTAAAATATGTAAGTTTTATATAAATACAACCTGCACTGTCTAACAAAACTAAGGACAGAGTGGTACAAGCTGTGTAATTCAAGACGAGTGTGAAAAAGTTTAATACAGTATCGGGCAGGTCTGCCTCGAATAGCCAACGTTCCTGTGCAAGACTACAGTGCTGTAACTCACTAGGGATGGGAAGGAACACAGTAAATTGTCCTTGGAATTAAAATAAACAGCTTGAATATGGATGCAGGTAGTCAGAAAGAAATGCTAATTGTCAGTTCACTGATACAAAGACCTTGAGAAGCACCATCCACAGTCACTCCTGACTGAAGTCTCTTTCAAGTGCTCTTAAGAACACCCACAGAGCTAACAAAAAGGGGACCTGATATGCGTCAAGACTTCAATAACACTTCAATGCAGATTTCATCACTTCAGTTCTTCACTTACAAGTCAGTAATTTTTTCTTTTTGGTTTGTTTTGGTTTTGTGTTTGGTTTCTTTCCCTATATATGTACTAAGAGAGAACAACTAATCACATAAATGTTTACTCAAGAAAATACAATAGAAAATATTCTATCAAAGCAAAATTGCTGAAGGGAATGTAAACCTTTAACCTTCTGTAAAACAGTCTTTTTTTCTAAATATCTAATTTTTGGCATTGTTTCTCAGGATTTCTTCTTTACAATGTAAAGTTAGACAATAGCGTGATATTAACACACCTCTACCAAAAGGATGTTCAATTTTAGTTTCTCCTACATAACAATCACCTTATTTATGACAGCATCATATCCAACAAGTAATCCATAGTATCACAGAATACCCTGAGTTGGAAAGGACCACAAAGATTACAGAGTCCAATTCCTGGTCCTGCACAGAAGCCACCTCGAGAATCACACCATGTGCCTGAGAGCATTGTCCGAAAGCTTCTTGAACTCTGCCAGACTTCGTGCTGTGATCGCTTCCCTGGGGAGCCTGTTCCAGTGCCCAACCACCCTCTAGGAAGAAGAATCTTTTCCTAATATTTAACTTAAATCTCCCGACACAGCTTCATGCACTGTTACCAGAAAGAAGATATCAGTGCCTGCCCCTCCTCTTCCCCTCACAAGGAAGTTGTAACTACACTGAGGTCTCCTCTCAGTCTCCTCCAGGCTGAGCAGACCAAGTGACCTCAGCTACTCCTCACATGGCTTCTCCTCAAGGCCCTTCACCATCTTCACTGCCCTCCTTAGGACACTCTCTAGTAGTTACCTGTGTTTCTTATATTATGGTGTCCAAACTGTCCCCCTGACTCAAGGTGAGGCCTCCCCAGTGCAGAGCAGAGCAGGACAATCCCTCCCTGGCCCAGCCGGCAATGCTGTGCCTGATGCCCCCAGGACAGGGATGTCCCTCCTGGCTGCCAGGGCACTGCTGGCTCATATTCAACTTGCCAGGACCTCCAGGTCCCTTTCCATGGCACTGCTTTCCAGCATCTCATTCCCCAGTCTGTCCGAACATCCAGGGTTGCGCCGTCCCAGCTGCAGAATCTGGATAGGTTACTGTGAGAGACAGTATCAAAGTCTTTAGTGAAGTTTAAAAATCTCACATCTACCCAAATAGGTGGGTAACCTTGTCATAAAAGGAAATTAAGTTTGTGAAGTAGGACTTTCACCTTGTGAACCTGTGCTGGCTGTACTATCCTCCAGGTGTCTTTCAATATGTCCCAGAATAACCTTCTTCATAATTTTACCAGTCACTGTAGTGACACTGACAGGCCTTTAGTTTCCAGAGACATCCATCTTGTCCTTCTTGAAAATCAGGACAACGTTTGCCAGCTTCCAGACAAATGGAACCTCTCCAGATTCTCAAGACTTTTCAAAAATCATTGAGAGAGGTCTTACGATGATATCAGCCAACTCTCGGGTGAATCCCATCAGGCCCCAGCAGAGACCATGAGGCTGGAGCAGCAAATCCCACACAAGTTCAGGGTCAAATGGAAGTTTACCATCCTCACAGCCATGGTCTTTCAGCTCAGGGCTCTGGGACCCCCAAAGCACATCATCATTGTTAAAGACCAAAGTGAAGACAGCATTAAATATCTCTCCCTTGTCTGTGTCTCTGCTGGTCAGGTGACCATTCTCATCACATAACAGGCTGATGTAATTTCTGGACTGCTATTGACATTACTGTCCATTAAAAATACAATAACCTGGTGATTTCAGTGTTGTCTATCCAGTTACTCTCCCACATATTTACAGTCATCTTATTCTGATGTCCCTTTTATTCAATTGCTTCCTTTACACACAGGCTTTTCACAACATTGAGGCAATACAATTTCAACATCTTTCCTCTTATTACTGAACACACCAGCCTCTGCTCTCTTTCTTCCCTTCTATCTTATCCTGGTACTTTTTCTATTCTCTGTGCATAGATCTACTTCAGTTTAATATTCTCAGCCTTCTGTCATAAAATCCTTCTCATGGTTTCTCCCATTAAATGTTGGGAGAAATGAGCCTATTCATTACAACCCCCAACAATTCCCCTACACATGATGCATTAAAATTTAATCTCAGTGTAACAGCCATGTAACAAAGTCCATGTTACACCCCTCTCTGTGCAACAGGCATATACAAATCACACAAATCAAGCAAAAGCAGCACGAGAAGTCCATTTGGAGCTGAATCTACCAACGGATGTTAAGGACAAGAAGGGCTTTCCTGCATCAGCAGGAAAAAAAGATTCAGGAAAACATGAGTCCATTGTTGAATAGGGCAAGGAACCCAGTGACAAAGAACATGCAGACAGCTGTGGTACTCACTGCCACCTTCATTTCAGTCTTTACTGAGACTTGTATTCAGGAATCCCAGGTCTTCCAGACCAGTGGAAAAGCCTAGTATAAGGAAACCCTACCCTAGCTGGGGGGGATTGTATTAGGGAACATTTAAATACATTGGGCATATACAAGTGTGTGGGAAAACTGTCTGGTGTTATTGTGAGGCCACTCTCAATTATCTTTGGAACATCCCAGTGATCAGGGGAAGTTCCTGAGGACATGAAGGAAACAAATGTCACTACTTTCTTCAAGAGATAGGATCCAGGGAACTACAGGCTGGTCAGCTTCATCCCCATCCCTGAGAGAGTAATAGAAGGAAAAAGTCCTGGAGATTATTTCACAACATATTATGGGCAAAAAGGTGATTGCGAGAAGTCTGAATGGATTTATGAAAGCAAAATCATGCCCAACCAGACTTGATAGCTTATCCAATGGGATGACTGGCTTGGTGGAAGAGGGGAGAGGAATGGATATTGTGTATCTTGATGTAAGGAAGGTTTTCAACACTGTATCCTATAAAATACAATGAAGTATGGGTTAGATATACAGACAGTGAGGTGGACTGAGAACTGGCTGGAAATGTCAAGCTCAGAAGGTTGTCATTTAGTGGCATGAAGTACAGCTTCAAGCCAATCCACTGGTAGTGTACTCCAGGGTTAGATACACATCCAACACTTTTAAATGTCTTCATTAAGGACCTAGATGATGGGCTAGACTGTACCCACAGCACGTTTGCAGGTGATATAAAACTGGGAGGGGTGGCTGATACAACTCCACAGTGACCTTGAGACACTGGAAAAATGAGCCAACAGGAGTCCCATGAAGTTCAGCAAAGGGAAATGACAAGTCCTGCACCCGGGTAGGAAGTAAGCTCAGGTACAAGTGTATTTGGAAAGCCAACTGGCTGCAAAGCAGCTTTGCAGAAAAGGACAGGGAGGTTCTGGTGGATACCAAGCTGAATGTAAGCCATCAATGTACCTTTGCAGCAAAGATTGTTCACAAACTCCTGGGCTGCAGAAGAAACACCACTGCCAGCATGCCAAGGCAGGTCATCCATCTACTTGTCACTGACAAGCCACCTCTGGGCTTCCCAGTACAAGAGAGACATGGATACACTGGAGCAAGTCCAGCTCACCATGAATGTGATGAAAGGCTTGGACATGTGACACAGAGGGAGAGGCTGAGCAGCCTGGTACTGTTCAGCTGGGAGAAGAGATGGCTTGGACCTAAATGTCTAAAAATACTTGATAGGAGGATGAAGACAGAACCAGACTTTTCCCAGTTGTGTCCAGTGAAAGTACAAGAGCCAACAAGCACAAAATGAAATACAGGAAATTCCATTTAAAATGTAAGAAAATAAAAAACTTGTTAACCACAAGGTTGATTGAACACTGGAACAGAGCTGCCTGAAGAGACTTGTGGAGTCTCATTCCCTGGAGATACTCAAAACCCAACCGGACAAGGTCCTGAGCAAGCTGCTCTAACTGACTGTGCTTTGAGCAGTGGGTTTAGATTAGATGATCTCAGAGGACTGTTCCAATACCTCAGAAATTCTATCATCCTATGAAAATTAATGTATTCGAATTTCGAGCTTATATTGGACTGATTTACTTTAAATGCATTTTTGTCTAAGAGATCAGCAACATGTTGAGTGCTCCCAACTAGGTCTTAAAGATCAGGGTACTGCCAAAGAGGTTCAGGTAAAATTGCATTAACATTACAAATATTTTCCAAAAGAACAGCTTATTAATCTCAGGAAAAAATCCAGCTGTTACCACTTCTTCTTTATTCTTTTACTTGAGGTATTTGTCAGATACCTGAGAACAGAAGAAGCTGTCAACAATGTCAGGGCAAACCAATTTTTCACAAAAAATCTTTCACATCATCACAAAATTGACAACAAAGTCTTGCTGTAAAAGAGACATTTTAACTGCCCCAAACTAAAGTCTGAAAGGCACAAACGCAAACTCTCAATTTGGAGTGCCTAATACCACACTTAAATTTGGTAAAAGTGCAAATAAGATCTTTGTCTTTTTTCCTCTCTAAGGAAAATGTTCTGATTATACTAGAACTTAAAAGGAAGACAGTTTCATCTAATAAAAAGACTCTAATTGCCCATCTGCTAAGTGGAATATATTTTCTGTAGCTTTGAATTTTATGTTGTATGGACAAATGTTTTAATTACGCTTTTCCTAATCTGTGCAGGACAAAGTACACATTTCAAATGCAAGACTGGCAATATTTTCTGAATAGACAACCCTGGTATGCACCTGCACATGCAATAGACAAATTTCCCCAGAAGATCAATCCAAACAGGCACTAAATATGGATAAACACTGCTATCCAGGAGTATTTCGAAATAAGCTTCCAATTTAACCCAAGTTAAGTTAACAATAATAAAAGTTAGGCAAATGTTAAACATTGAAGTATGTGGGAATGATTTGGATTGACAACTCAAGTACTGAACAAAAAATAAAGCCTTTATCTTAGAAGAATATTAAACCAGGTAAGAACATTCCAGTTTCTGTCATGAATACTGACACGGAGCTGTGTGTCACACGAATTAGTAATTACTCTTTCAATGTCTTACCAATCAATTAGATAGATGTCTGGAGTTAAGTTATTTTTTTTGAAGTGGGCAAATAACTTTGGCAGATTTTCTTCAAAGAATACCTCAAATGCGGCAAAGTAAGTCAACATCTGGGAAAATATAACAGGGAAAAAAGCAGTTAGCTGTGTTATTAATCGGCTTAGATGTATTATCTGTTGTAGGATTAACACTCTTCAAAAACAGGATCAATGAATTACATGATACTATAAAGAGCTACACATTTACATAAAAGGCAGCATCTGCAAGCACTAAGAGTTTAAGATCCACTCTATATATGATTCTCATACTAAACAATGTAACATTTGCTTTGGGTCTTGGCCAGTTTCCTTTGGAAAGAAAAATACCAGCAGGAGAGAAGTTTTTTGCTGATTTCTCAAAATAATTATAACAGAATGGTGTTTTATGCTTGTGGCAGTAATTTAATATTATACTGAACAAAATCCAAGACCCAATGGAACATAATGAAATACAAAACTAAAATAATGTTAATACTCCGCAGCAACAGTGAAGAGTCCAGTATATTCCAGTCATAAATCACATTCTAATACCAAAGCTATTCTAATAGTCTAATACCAACGTAATAACATACATTCTACATTTAGATAATAGGCATTTCTTTTGCAAAAAGGAAGATACGAGTTTCACACAAAAAATTCAAAGACTGGGATAAAACACCTACGCAAGAGAAACAGTTTGTAACTCTCTGACATCCTAACCCCTGAACTTCATCGCTTTTAACACAAAGACTTTTATGCTATTTTAGAATTTGAGTATTTAGTCAAATTTCGTAACAGAGAGCATGTTAAAAACAAAACTTTCAATTAAACTAAGAGTTAAAAACAAAAGGTTATTCAATCACCCTCCCTAATATCATAGGGAGAAAAGTTAAGCAAAGTCCTTGAATGATTCAGTAATACAAATTCCAATAAAAGCAATAAAGAAAGGCTGTGATTTCTTCAAAGTACAAGTTGCAACAGCATACTTCTCCCCAAAACATCATGACAGTAGAGGGAAAAGGGATCCTTTTGGAGACTTCCATGTGAAATCGTTTTATAAAAGATGACAAGTTTATTTCCCAGGTTTTTTAAATGTCCTTACAGAAGTATTTCCCATTTCCTCCGAATGAAGTGACAGATGGTGGACTACTTTTATTAACAGTGACAAATAAACACCTGAGCCTGGTAGTCAGTATAAGGCTTTAAGTCAATCAGAGATAGGTGTATGCTACAGAAATAACTGAAGTTACTGAACTCTCTAAACCATCATTTACTGAGAAACAGCTTCATGTCAAACATGACACCAGAAATCCAGGAACCCACTTTAGAGAACTGTACCCCTGAAACAGCTTCCCAGCGTGGATTTTTAAATGCTTAAAATCCAAGCACCTATGAGACCTGTAAGTATAAAGAAGGAAGCAGGTAATGCATCAGACAGTCCTACTTTCAAAACAATCTGCTGGCACCACTGTAAGACAGTTCTACTGAAGTTCCTAATTTCAGAAGTACTGCAGAGGCAGGACCTTATATGTAACTGCTACAGTCATTTCTATTGACAGCAATGATAAATCTGTATAAATTACTACTATTTACACAACTAACCTATGCTGGTATTATTTTTTATTAATTTACTATAAAACAAATCAGCATTTGCTTATTAAGCTGACACAAAAAGATAAGGGTAGACTACAGATCAGTATGTTCACCACAGAAAGCAAAAACTATCTCACTCAAGTGTCACTAGTCTCTTTGAAATATTAGATGACATTTTCCTTGTGTTGTTAAATCATGGGTTTGCTTCACATGATGTTAATACTTCATGTATCACCACCTCTGTGCTCTGTAAGTGCACATTTATCCCATAGTCCCTATTTGGCCAGGCTAACAGAACTGAATAGCACTGTCTGAGAGAATACCAAACCCCACTAGCTCAGCTAAAATAATATTTATCTTATTCTGTCCAATTCAATTCCAAAACCATTTTCACAAAAACCATATTTATACATTGAATGCATGAGCATGTCCTCCTTTTCAAAGTACGGTAATGGAGATAGCTGATACTGCTCCCAGCAATGCTGTCTCCCCTGTGGTACCTTTTCTCATGGTATTTACAACTGATGAAATTCAGGGACTGAACAGAGAATGCTTTTCCAGCAGGAATACTGATAGGATTTCTAGTGTCTACTTTTTAAGCAACAACAGTGACTGTCGTCACCATGCATACCCTTGCTTTATTTCTTACATTTGAACTCTTAAGAGGCAGATCCTATTTTCATAGTGCTAAGAGGTGAGAAAGAAATACAGAATGCCATATATTTTACACAAAAATACCTTTAAAGTAAATTAAAAACACATTTGAGGAGATGTGTCTTACTTTGCTAGTGTACCTGGTAACCTGGAATTTTCTGGCAATCAGCTCCCAGTGAAAACTTGAGGGGTCAAAGGTTTCTTTCTCTGAAAAGGAGCCTGTGAGACTCAAACATAGCTGCTACAGGAAGATATGGAAAACCTGGTTCTCCCTGCACCAGTCTGTTTTTAGCAACCTACTAGCCTATGATAAAAAGTGCCTTCAAGACACTCATATTAAGGCGTTTTCAGCTTTCAACTGCAGTGCTGTTGAAAACCACCTACAGTAATATTCTCATAACTATTCTCTGAGCATCATAAAATAGCTACTCAACAATTTCATTCACATGTCTTGTTCAAAAAGGTTGATGGGGTGATCTTCGGTTGGGTTTGACTTTTTTGAAGGGTTCTGCATATGTGCGCTGGGAGTTTTTTTGTTTATCAAGTGTGTTGCTTTAAAATAAATTCTGATTTCTTTTCCAAGCTGCTGAAATAATCAATTTTTATTTTTTCAAACTTTCTCTACACATTATCCACAGCATGTTGATTACAGGTTTTTTTTGCATACTTACAAGGCCATGGTCCACACGGAAAAACGCCATCTGACAGGGCTTATTTAAAAGGTTAGAAAAAGCAATGAAGGCATCTGCAGTATCCAAGTTCAAGATCAATACAGCTGCTATGAATGACATGCCCTGCACCTGAAGAAAGGAGAAGTGTTACCCTTTAGCAATAACTATTATACTGCCTCATTTTGTCCTTGTGTTCACTAGTACTTAATGCACTCACTGAGCTGCTGCATCTTGAGAAATGTTCAGAAAGCAGGATTTTTTAACCCACATGCCCCTTGATATCACATGTTCAGTGCATGGAAGCTAACAATTCCCATGTTGCCTTCTTTCAAAGACTCCAAGTTAAGCTCCTAAGATGGGCTAGGTTGACAGCACTTACAAATATACAGAATAAAGATTTTTTTGAAGAGTAAGTTGTTTTGAAGTAATGCCTTTTTCCCCCAGAGATGGGTCATCTAGATCCTTATCTGTGGAAAGCTGGACTTGAACCCTAGAGACAAAGCCCATACTTCTGTTTTTCAGTAAATTACCAGCAGTTAAAGACAACTTCACTGACTCATTTGATAAACAAAACCATTTTAAGGTTATACTGTTGTTTCATGTACCATAAGCTCATGATATTGTTCCCTTTCTCTACAAAGTCTGTTGTGGAATCCAGGTGAACCTCTTTCACCCTCAGGGTTCAGTGCTGCCTTTGCAAGTCACATGGAGGAAGGTGTGACTGTCATTCCTGCAAACCTGAGGAACAAGCTCCTTCCCAACACAACAGGTTGTTGCTGTGCCACATGAAGCACAGCAGCTGATCTGCCCTTTGTCTCATTTCCCAGCAGTCATGTTCAGCAGCTCTTGCCAAGCATTACATGCTACCTATGGAGTAGGAACGTCTCCTCTCTACGCTTGCCTTGTCTAAAACTGCTCCTGAATAAAGAATAAGCCTCTCTGTATAACTCTGCTCTGCATACAGAGACTAAATGAAATCTACTCAGTCCTCTCTTAATCACTACTTCAAACACTATGAGTGAGCTCATGTAGCTTCAATGGGCATTGCTTTAGAGACTGGTCCAGAAGCTCACAGAGCTAAGGCACAGAAATGCCAATCATTTCTATTCAACAGTAGTCTCAGCAAGACTGATACTAACAATAAGGACATAACTACACCTTTTCTTTGATTCCTATTTTCAAATTATGTACTTTTCAGTACAAATATGAGTTTTCCAATTACTTAACCTGTAAAAAGCTTAAATCTAGCAAAATAAATGTTATACACACTTCTCAAACATGTACTGGAATAGAAAAAAGCACACACAAACCCCCCAAGTGATTTAATACTGGTCTAAAAATGACTGATTAATACAATCCTCCCTCCCCCAAAAAAGTATCTCCCTCCCCACCCCTGAAAAAATGAATTCTTCACTTACATAGCCTACATCAGGTCTGTAACAAGTATAGGCTCCTAAAATACTGTGCAACGTGTCATGGTAAGGACCACCCTATAATTAAACAAAAACAGCACAATACATCTGATTCTACAACAAGCACGTTAAAAAACCTTCCGTGCTACAGATGGTCTCTTACTTCTGACAAAGGACATATTCTTTTCCAATGCAGTTTAGAATATCTGAACTATTCCAAATAATTTTAGCTTTAACAGAATGAAACAACTCTCCAAACCTCATTTATTATAAATACATACAGTTCATCCAATACATTGATTACATATTAAATACTTATACAATAGGAATGCAAGCCTCAGAGATTCCTTACAGCTCAGCAGCACTTCGGCAATAGCGCCAAGGAAGTAGAACAATAACGCAAATCACATAATTGTCTCTGAGACTGGAGGCAGACTTCAACCATGAAGAAAACAGTCAAAACAACAATATGCCGTAACACAGAAAGAGCATATTGAGAAGGACATGTACAGCTAAAAAGAATTTCACATTGCTGACTATTAGCAGTTGCCATATCTCGCACTGAGTACTGTAACTGACTGAGAATTTTCAAAGGAAAAAGTTTTTTGCCTAAAAATGTTGATTTATCATAATCTAAACCTTTTACAGGGCTGCTGGAATTTGTGCATCGTTTAATCAGATTTTGTCCTTCTGAGTCACTAAAGCACACCAAAACCATACAAGTTAAATCAGTTTTGCATCAAACCTAAAAAAGGCCAACCAGTCTCATTTGTTTGAGGTGTTCTCTCTCACTGTGTATTTATAGCCAGCAGTGTTCATTCACTGACTTTGGAACACTCACCTTCATCATTTCATCAGACAGAAACGAGAATGAACTAGGTTAGATAAATCATGATGATTACCAAACAGTTTGGGCTTTCATATGTACCTTGATGCTAGTCTCTTCTAGATTATTTCTAGTTTTCCAAAATCGCTAGGAGCTTTATCCTCTCAAGATGCATGCTCCTTCAGAACTCAATGGCCTGTTCCAACCAAGGGACAGGGAAGATTATGTAAACTTAATTTCCCCGAGAATTAAAGACAAAAGTTAACATTGCTTACTTGTTGGAATATACACAGATTAGGAAATGTTCTTGAGATATCCAGTTTTATTAACTCCAAGCTTGCCTCTCTATCAGCTGCAGAAAATCCAGCATCTGCAAAAGCCAAAGTTACTACATTTATTACAAAGATCAGTGTACACTCGCTCTTGTTTTTATCTTCCACTAAGAGTTACCTTTTGCACCGTTCATTTATTTTGATGTGAATGCTTGGGAATAAGGCTATAGACAGAACAATTCCTCAACTTTCTCCTTAGCTTGTGTGCTGAATTATGTCCTGACCTAGAGCAACCCTACAGTGCCCAGTGACCCTCAATATGTTTTGAAGTGAAGCAGGGAAAGATGCAGGGCAAGGCAGGTCAGGCACTTTTCCTGTATCTGCTGACAAATCATTAGACAGACACAAGCCTGTTAACTTGTGATCCCCTCACCTCCAACAAGGCTTCCCAGTGGATCCTGAAGTAGATGCCTCTGTGGAAAAGCTGTGGTGGAAGAGGGAAGTCCTAAAGTGGCAGCCTGCGATGGATGCTGCCTATCTCTGCTACTCTGAAAGCTCTCCTTTCAGATTCATGTTTATACAGTCTTTGTAGATCTTGTTACTGACACTATAATACACTCTCCATAACTGAAACAGATCTCATACAAAGTATATTTCTATAGCATTAGTCTTCTTTCTTATACCAAGATGTCTTATTGGTATTCTGCCTGTTCTGCTATAGTTGGGAATTACCCACTGCTGTTTACTGAGCAAGCTGTCACTAGACAATGCTTGTACTAATCACATGAGCATCTACACTCCAGAAAATGAAGTGCAAGAGGAAGCTGGAGACGTACTAGATGTTAAACAATCTTAAGGGAACAAAGTGGGGATTTCCAATCAAAAATATTTTTCTGATTATAAATGCCAGTATGTATGTTCTCCTTTTTTTTTCCCTCTGCTCAGCATAATTACTTACTGAAGGCAATTTCAATCATTTTCATGTAGTTTTATAATCTCTCAAAACCAGTCAACTCTTCCAATTAATTAGTAAATCTCAAACTACTTTGTCTGCAAAAAAATATTGCTGCTGTCTGAAACACACCAATGACCTGAGCTCAAAGCTGCAATAAGGGACTAAAATGCAATTTTCTGCTCTAACTTGAGTTGCGATTCCAAAACTATAGATGCAGAGAAGTATTTTAGTGTTGCAATTCAAATGATAATCCTCAAACTACTATTTGTAGTTTTTCCACAAATTTGCATCAAAATAAGAACTGTATCCAGAGACTGTTTATAAAGAAAAACAAACAAGTGTGTTTTGTACAACACCAGAATTTCACTGAGAAGAATACAGCTATTTCTTGCTTTCATGAAACAACATTTTCTTTTTACCAGAACACAACTTTATAGCTGCTTTTTTTTTTTTGTTTAAAACATGTGATTTAATTTTAAGGAATTATTTTACAAACTGTCTTATTCTGTAACACAGCATAAATCATTTACAAAAAGCATACCTTCACATTCTACTTCAGCCCCTCCTGTGCTAAGCGATCGCCACTTCTCTTTGGCACGAGCCAGGCAAATATCATACAGTTCTGGAAAAAGAAAAACACAAAACCAAGTCCACTATTTGTACATGCTCACGTCCACTAACCACCCATCACATGGGCAATGCTGCCCTAGGCATTAACATTAACAGAGCTTCTAGTCAGGTTACAGTTTTGAAAGATGTGTTCCACTCACCTGTAACTTCATATTAAGTGAAAAGGAAAGGCAATCCAAGTTGCATCTTATGTTCAAATATTTGCTTTTTCTTGCAGAGTACTGATGTTCAAAATTACAGTCTGAATGGATAATTAGGAAAGTCTAGCAAATTACATGTAAGAACTACACCTTGTGTAACTAAGCAGTGCATAGAAAAGCAGCACAATACAGCAGTACAGACAGCCTACCACATTTCCATATTGGAATTAATTACATATGTTAGTCTTTCAGAGCTGTATTTTTCTGTACTCAGAAATAATAGATTATTTCTATTTTCACAAATCGAAGTACAAATCTTGCCAGGGTCTTTTAATCTCTTACAAACCTGCTGCCTTGTTTCCAGTCAAAGGAAGCACACTATACACATACTCACAGGCGTTTCAAAATTAACAATTTTATGTTTCAAAAAGTAAAAAAAAAACTTCAGTCATTAATTCTGACCATCTCCATCCAATATTAAAGCAAGACAGTGACAGAAATACTCAGAAACAATTCACAGCAGCAGTCCTAGAACAGCTACAAGATTAAAAGAAGCTGTATTTTTGAACAAAACACATCAAAGTACACAAAAAAAGCATAACTAGATAGCATTTCCTCACACCCACACCACAACACATACAAGAATGTCCCCTTGCTATTTCACTTTGTAAAAAATGTCAACAAAACAGCAGCCTCACCATGGGTGATGTTTAACTCGTTTCCAATTGCCAAGCTCCAGACTTTGCCTCTCACACTCGGTGGAATGCCCTGCCACCACAGCTCTCGGACTTTACGGGAACAACACCTGTTTAAAGTAAAACAGATTATTCTAAGAAATATTTTGTTGCCAGCTGAATTGCTAACGTATCTTCCTACCACTGCTGATGGGATTCAAACCAAAATGAACATCAATGGCCCAAGAAGTCAAATACAGTTGGCACATACCCATTCTTTAGTACTATTTTGCTTTGAACTGCAAAGGAAATCTTACTTCCTTCCAATGTAATGGTTTTATATTGACAGAAGCACTGCAATCACCCATAATCTGCAGCCACACTTGATTAGCAAAAATCAAAGGGAAAAAGTAAACAAATGGAAAGGAACTCCATACCTATGCCACTGCCTATGCTAAAGACTGGATAGCTCCATACAAGACTAAATATAGGAACGAGTTATGGAAGTCTGCCCTCTGTCATCATCCTGCTGTGGAAACAGACACGCGGCTTCCCACCTATCTTTGCAGTTCTGTGCCTCTGGAAAAATGCATGAAGATGTGACAAGGACTAACTTTTGAGAGCTTGAAAGACATTTTAACAGAAAATAGGCTTTGAAATGGATGCAGTTGATATTCAGCAATCTGAGAGCCGGGGAGGAGGAACAGAATAGCACCTAAGCATCAATGAAAAGTGGTAAAACCACAACAATCTCTTAATTTTTGAGTAGATTCTGAAAACTAAAATGTAAAACAGTGAATACATTGGGGAACTTCTGACTTTATAAACCAATAAAGGAAAAGGTGACCTAATTTTTACAGTAACCATAAGAGATACATCTTCAAATACTAAACACAAACATGTAAATCTACAGTCTGTTTAGACTTAGTTAATTGTACTTCAGTTCTTCAGAAACACATTTTCTAACAAATTCTATCCATATTTTTAATATATATTCTCAGGATAACTGAATTCCATTGTTAAGCAAATCTCAATTCTGAGTGCTGTTGGTTTATAGCTTATGTTGTTGTGGTGGTTGTATTTGGGGGGCTGGGGGCTGTTTTTGTAGGATGACTAGCAAAGACCACCAAGGTACTTCATCAACTGCCTGTGCTGTGTCTTTGGAGGTAATCTTCCAGCATTTAATGTAAATAACTTTTTCCCTATTTCTCTTTTCCATCATTTGATTATCCCAGCATGTATACCATTCTGTAATTAAAGAGGCTTCATAAACCATTCACATACTTCAATCTACATTGACATTACATTAACAGCTCCAACAGTCAAGGAAAGCTCATTTCTGATAAATGAATGATGTTCAAGTATTATGCCTTATGCTTTTACATTCTCTACCACAGATCACTCCTCAGTGCTTCACAGTTTCTGACTATCGTGAGCCTTCATTAAAGACAAGTAATAAGATTTAGCACTGCAACACTTCCAGCCACCTCACAGAAATACAGACGTTGTGTATTTCCTTTGGAGCTGTCCAAGAATGATTTTATAATAGAAGCTTCCAAGACCATTTAAAAATTATGCTTCCTAATTTTTTAACTTCTCTTCAGGACATAGACTCTGCAATTTTTAATTAAAACTCAATATAACATACTATCTTACATAGTTTCCCAGTTGGGTAAGATTTCATTGTTCCAGGTTAAAACAGCATTGCCAATGCTCTCTTCCAGTTTACAGCGTTCTTCCAGTTGTTTCTTTCTCTTCTGGGCTTCTTTAAGCTCTGCAATAAATGAATTTCCTTTTTAAGTTAATAAAACCAGTAACTAAATATTCAGTTAGTCATGGCTATGCAACCATATAAAGCACACTGTATTCGCCCTGAAGTAAGTGGACTGCTCAAATTCTGAAAATCTCCCAAGCACACAGCAAGCTGAGCAGTGATTGCAAGAAAAACTGAAACTATAAATAAGGTTCATTTTCAACAGATGGGACAAAGTGAATCAGATAATGTATGGTTTCTTCGACTCTTCAGATCTAACCACACTAGTAACTTTGAATTAGCACCTCAGGCAGCCAACAGCCTCACCAGGTAAAACAGGTCGGAGTATTTCCTAATAAAGCCCCACCCCTTTTTAAGGCAGACTCAAAAATACAGGCCAAATGAATATAAATTTTTGTTTTCATTTTTCTATTACAATTTAGGCATACTGTCAAGAAATCGCAAGAGCCACATTTTTAATGCTACTTCACATACGGATAATCTAAATGTCATACATCCCAAATGGAAACCTTCAGTTCATTAACAAGAAAACATTTCACGTCTAGTTTAGATGTATTTTGCAGTTCTGAATTATCACTCACTATTTCTTCCTGCATTATCAGCTACTACTTTTTCCACTGGCAAATTTGTTAGACACGCCTTTACCCAAGGCAGGCAGGCAGTTGCTATAGCAGGACGTGGCTGTGCATTCACACACTGCCTACAGCACGAGGAGGTGCTCACCTGGCAAGCAGAACAGCAGTACCATGAACAAGGTCTTTGGAATGGACACATTTTACCTGATGGGTCCGCTTTAAAGCCCCACAGAAGCTGTGCCTGAGCAGAATCATAGCAACTGCCTCACACTGTTTTCAGCTTTGATACAAGCTCTTTGCAAGCCTGTCAAAACGCAGGCTTTCAATTTTTCTCTAACCAACAAGAGAGTTTTTACAGTCTTTGATCTCCTGACCTCTAGACAATATATCGCTCTGCAAAGCTGTTCACCTGGAGTGGCTTTAGGGAAAATGGGTTTGTCATGGTGTTTATCTGGACAGAATGACATACTCCAGTTCAATGAAGAGAGCACAAGGACCTGGTACATCGCCTAACAATCATCCCATTTTTCCCAAACCACCCACCCTACACGCAAAGAAAGAACAGGGAAACTCCTTTTAACTACACAGAGCAGTAGATATATTGAACAGGAGTCACGTGAAGTTAGAACTTCACTGGTAGGTGTATGATGTTCAAAATCACAAGAGCATACTTCTATTAGTGTGTCAACTGCAGAATGCAAGTAAGTACTGTGTTCATATACCCTTTCCACTGTTTCGTATGGTTCAAGGGTCTGGTCAGCTGGAAAAAAATATTTCCAGTAGCTCCCATTGGATGCAAAACCCAAGTCTGAATTGCCTATTATTGCAATGCTTGTTTTTAATTAGAAAACCCAGATGGTCAAAAATATATCAGCCAAAAGAAACCACTACCATCACCTCTACCTCATGTTCACGGTAGAGAGTGTTACTAAGACACTTCTGTGAATAATATCAGGCAAGAAATTATGAGCAAATCCTTGAGAAAGCTGTAAACTTTAAGTGAGAGATTATCAAATGAACATAACTGGATACATTTTCCTATGTGGAAAATTATGTGTTTATGTACTACAGCCTGAACATGTTGTTTCCAGCACAAAACTGACAAATACCCCGCAGTTTTAAGTCCAGTCTTCACTAATTTGACCAACAATCTACTTCAATATATTACTAAGTTTTTAAGCCCACAAATAGATGTCACTCATTTAAGAGTTATGGATTAAAAAATTATTTCCTGCTGGATTCTAGGACAGTTTTCTTTTCAGCTTGGGGCTGGGCTTTTCAACAAAACTACCTTTGCTCCTCTCTCTTGAGAGTGATTCCTCTTTGAGGGGAGGCAGAGATCCCTCACATTACAGAGCAATAGACTGACATAAATGCATTCCAGATTTAGAAATAACCCTACACTTTTCTCCTCTGAAGACAAGAAATTCCATCACCTCTTTTTTTTGCTTGAACCACCATTTCTTCGTACTGTTGCCTGTGTTTCTGAGCTTCTTCTGCTGGTTTTGCAGGAAGGTTCCTTAAAAAAAAATATTTACAGTTCGCATGACTGTCTAAATAAAATTCTAGACACTTCTAAATGAAAAGCACACTCTGCTTCTTGTCAAAATATGCAGTCAAAGAGCAGAACAACAGATCCTTGGAAAGAATCTTTTTTTTGCCAGAGTCAGCAGAAGGGAAGAACACTGACCAGCTATGACTACGTTTATACACAAAATACGCTGAGTAATTTCCTTACGTTTGGTAATTTCAGCATTTTTATTATTAAACCGAACCCACAGGCTGATCTTCATAATGAGAATATACTGGTATATACAAAGCTGGCTGGTTTTGATTTGAACTGGTAAGATACAGTACTGTACTCTAAATGTTCACCTTGTCTACGAATTATATCCATAACTTTCTTGACCCACACATAATGACTTCCTAACTCAGCTTTTCCTCTCTGCTCTCTGAAACTCCATTTCTATTTTAAAGACTTAACTCCTTCCCCTCTCTTCTAGAGCAACAAGTGGCACTGGAGTCATCCTTGATATTCTCCACTTATTAATGCCAACAAGACATTTTGATTTGTGATTAAGGCTCTGCCATACAAATACATGTGTTCATATGTCAGAACACACGACCTTTCAGCTAATCATATTCGGAATTAACATAACCATACGTATCTCTTATAACTACAGGATCACCAAAACATCAAAACAGGAAATGACTAGCTATTTTGTTCTTCTGTATTGTAGAACACTGTATTTTATTCCTAGAACAGTTTATATCTTTGGTTAATAGAAAAGCTATGCAAAAATTCACTTTCGCGTTCCTGTAAAGGTGTCACACATCAGGCAACTGACAGGCCCCAACACCACTAAGTTAGCATGAATTACAATTTATGTAATCACAGTGCTTGTAACGTACACATAACCATGTGATACTGGCCTGAGTACTTTTCCAAATCAAGATTGTTACTAGAAAAACAAAAGTCAATTTTCACATTGGGGAAATGGTGGTTTATTAACCACAGAGACCAATCTACTCTTTTTCCAGTTTCACTTTGGTAAATAGATCTGCATCTTTTTTTAAAGCCAAGTCTTTAGAAATTGTTTAAATTAGGGAAAGTTTGGAAAGGAAAACCAGATGAAGTTAAGTCAGGTTTTGCTAACTTAAATTCCACCACTCAAATTATTTGCCCTATGTCTTAACATCACCACCATACATGTGAGATGATGTTTAGTATCTATTAAAATTCAACTAATATTTTTTCCAGTTGAAGCCAGAGGCACTGTGGAATATTTATTGATTTTTTTTACTATGAAGTTTTACCTAAACCATACAAACAAGTGTGAAATCAAGAGCAGCTATTTTGGAAAAAAAAAAAAAACCTCACTCCACTTTTCTGTCTGAAGTTTTAAAAAAGAAACTACTTAAAGCCTAATAGGTAAACATAAAAAAAAAAGTATGAAAACTGTAGGTAAACAATTTTAAAAGATTCCTTAGAGAGAGTCAGACTACAGCACTGCTGTCCAGAGAAGGTTTTTTTTTCCCACTAGACAAAAGAAGTGATGCTTCAATTTTAAAAGTAACTTTCTGCTAGCAGTTCCTCACTCTATCAACAGTAGGAAAGAAAGCAAAATCTGAACATTCTCCTGTAATGTAACACCAATCCCACCTGTCTGAACACTGTACTACTCAGATTATCCCACAAAAAAGAGATTTTTAACAGACAGGTTTTAAATACAATAGATAAGCTAGTATGTTTTGTTTCCAGTTGTACATAATAAAGCCTGCTATAACAAATAATCACTCTTTTATTTTTCTGTATCTCCTAATGTCTTGCCACATAGTCCATCAGCGAAGCCAGAACGTTACTTGAGTAACCCTACAATTAGACTACTTTGATATGAGCATTTTTCATACACGCTTGTTGATGAAAACATAGATCTGTGTTATGCCAGTTCTTCACACCACTGCACAGCCCTACTGAAAATGCAGATGTCATGCCCATAAAGCCAGATCACATTCATAATCAAAAATTGACTAAGCATGACTGAATTTGTGTAATTCAGGAGAAAAACATAGAAAAGCAGCTGCCAGTAAATGGCTTTGGAGTCAGTCTGCATATGCAAAAATCTCCTTGCAGTAAGAGGTATGAAACAACTCATCAAGTGCTTGACAACCCTTAAAATGTGATGCTGAACTCACCGCAGAGCAAACACTACACTGCTTCATTATTTATGGAGGTGTGGTCTTTCTCTGTGTAAACAGGACACTGTATTCTTGCTTCTCAAATTCTTAAGCATATACCAGCTTTGTTTTTATGCTTAGGTCCTCACACAGAAAATAAAAATCCCTTAATCAAGTTTAGAAGGTAGAATTACTCAGAACTAAACCTCTGCTATCCTAATTAACTCCCTTCATAAAAAGCCATTGCTTTTATTATAAAATAAAGTTTCCTCTGTTTAAATAATTTTTCTCATAATCAACACAATTTCATATTCACTAGTCTGAAAAAAAAAATCTACTTTAGATTTTAAATAATCTGTTTAAGTTAGCGTAAGCAAATAGACTGAGTTAGAAAATCTTTGCTAGGTTAATTTTAAAGAGACCCTCACTGTGGCACTTCCAAAACTTACGCTGGTCGGTCCTCTAAAATAAGTGCTGTAGTGGAGAGTGGTTCAAAATCAAGATTCTTCCTCACATTCTGTTTAGGAGAGAGTGGTCTCTGAGCTCGTCCAGCTTTTTCTTCATATTCCTAGAGAAGAAAAAGACAGGGCAACTTACAAGAGTGGAGAACACCAAGATGATGCACTTGAGAATTTAAAAAGGGATCTACAAAAGTCTTCAAGATAATGCCCAGCCCTACTGCAGTCTCTTTGAAGCTTTTCAACTAGAGCAACCTCAACACTGAAAACAACGACAAAATTTATATTCAGGAGTGAGTTGATGTTTTTTTCCATTCCTTCTATTTGTAAAGACATCTTAAGTTCTTCTGGCTGGCTTCCTGCTTTTACAAAGTACAAGTAAGAAGGAGTTTACAAACAACAGATACTGAGGTAAAAAAAATAGGATCTATTTAAATTCTTTTTTTCATTTACATGGTTTTGAAATTAAAATAAAAAATTACCACAAGCAAGCTCCATGTCTTAAAATCTCATTGTAAGACTTCTCCTATGCAAGCTGTTTTCATATGCAACAGCTCAACAATGGGGAGACAAAAAAAGGTTAAAATCACTGTTAGAAAGTCCACACCAGGTAGAACGCCTTGCACAATCCCAAATCACAATAGAGCATAACTTGTGTCTGTAATCAGACACTGACACACTGGAGCAAGATTAGCAGAGAGGCATCAAGATGTCAGGGTCTGGAGCAAGTGCCATATGAAGAGAGGCCAAGAGAACCAGGCTTGCTCAGCCTCTAGAGGAAAAGGCTTTGTAGGGAGGGTAGGTGAGCACTGGGACAAGTTTCCTGAGATGTGACAGAACTCCCAACCTTGAAAGCATTTCAAGCTCAGGTGGATGAGCCCTGAGGACCTGGTCTAAGTAGACTCTGTCCTGAGAGGAGCGTTACCCCCTCAGAGGTCCTTCTACCCTTAATTACCATACCACCCTGATCTATAGGAGAGGACTTGGCATTCGGGTACCATTTTATTTTTCCTTTTCCTACAAACACTGGTTTAAAAAAAAGTATATTAAAACCATGACCTAATGGGATAAAACAACCTTTACACAACTTCCACCTACTTCAGTGCTTGAAGTATTACAGCAAACATGAAGTATGCAAAGTATCAGTGATACACAAACAACAAACACGGTCAAACAGACCTATGGAAAAATCACATCCACATTACAGTTACTTCTACATTCAACTTTATAATGATTCTTGCCACTTCCAAAACTCAAAGGCTTTCATGCACGGCTTTTTTATACCATTTCTATTCAAATAAAATTTAGAAAAATGTTAATGTACACTATCAATGAGCACTATGAAGACTATTCCAGCCGTGGACCTTTTCCTGCTAGCACAAAGAGCTCCTCAGATGGTACTGCTTTCTCTCAACCTAACCTCTCCATTTCATCAAAACTTCCTTGGGCAATAGATGCAACCTTTCCAACACAATGAGGTTCATTCAGCAGCTAATACAGGATCCATCCCTTCCAGAAAGGCCGTCTCCAATCACACCTTAAAAAAAGGGATGGATGAAAACAAGACATGATGCAATGAATGTGGAACAACATGGCCTTGGTCTTCTACTCTGTGCTGTACACTTTGATTCTAGTTCAAGCTGCTTCCATGGGACTCATGGGTACAGGTCTGTGCAGCCCTCAGGACACAGAAAATCCCTATTTTTCCTTGTCTATTAACTGGGCACTGCCTCAACAATCAGTCCTATGATGACTACATTGCTGTAATGGGAAACATGGTCACGAATTTGGAATGTCTGGCTCATTAATACCAGCTAATACTGCTATGCATGACATCAGTTTGAAAACAAGGAAAAGAACCAAGGAAAATGCATTTAAACTATAGACTAGTACTTAGCTTTGTCAAGTAAAGGGACAGTGCTCATGCTGACAAAGCCATTCACTAAAAAAACCTCCAGAAAGAAAATAAGCAAAAAAATACTGTAAAAAAGGTATTGAGATAGAGAGCATATTCAGAAAGCACAGGCAGTAGTCTTATATTGGGCACTTGCAACAGCAAGCAATGGAGTGACCAGTAAGTGCACCATCATAATGGGCTTCAACTGCACCAGCTGTGCTGATAGGAATGAAGCAAATGGCTTTTCTTTCTCCCAGTTTCTATAAGGAGACTGATTTTTTTAATGAGCCCTTTTTCACAAATTAATGGAGTCAAATATTAACCTCTCTTATTCTCTAAAGCATCTCAGAATTTGACATTAAAACATACGCACTCAATGTTTATTATAGCAGAAGTTCCAGAAAAGCTGCTTAATTTTGACTTATAAAAATTATATTCAGGGTCTTCTTTCACTGAAAGCCAACTGGAGAGCAAAATTGCTCTTGGAAAGTGAGAAAAGAATGTCCACACTGGGCTGCAATGGGAATTTTATTCTGTACACCCAAATTGATTTGGAAATCCGTTTCAGCTAAGCACAAAGTTCTCCAGACCAGCACTACACGTCTCCTTACAAAAATTTCTTGGTTAAGAAAATGTTTTATTTCTGAATATGGCCAGTTACAGTATCAGCACATCAGTACAATTACGCAAACCTCTCAGAAGAGCCAAAGCCCACCCTGCATTTCAGCAAGTATTCACTGGTGTTCTACTCAGCACTATCCTACAGTAAAAAAGCCAGACCAGCACAAAAATGGGAGTGGCACATTTGATCAGATTACAAGTATGTTTCCTTTGTAGCAATTTCATCCTTTTCAGTGGTAGCCAAAAAAGAGTAAAAATGTCCTCTGGTGATATTATCTACAAGACTGGTTTTTAATCAGAGAAAATTAAAAAAAAAAAAAAAAACCAAAAAAACCAAAAACCTCCCAACCCAGTTCCCTCCCAAAAATCTCACAAAAACCAAACACCCCAAAATTCACAGAAAAGCTCATGAAAATTATCTTTTACTCCAGTGAGAGGAGAATGCAATTTGAGACCACAATGTATGATACAGTAATGAAGCACACTGAAGCCTCCACAAACTCATATTAAGAGTATCTGCTGACTGAGCAAGTACAAGTATTTGCACATACAGGCATACTGCAATAGGCTGAGCTACACAATAGCTCATTTTAAGCTTTTTCTTTTAAACTAGACTCGAATCTCTCACACGTACAAATAATTCAGGATCTGTTTAAATGCTATGCTGCAATTAGGGGTTACTAATCTGATACGGTTGCAAATTCATTTTAGGATCAATTTAGGATGAGCTGACCGTTTACAATTTAAAATACAGCCTTATCACTGGGATCATTTAGGCTTTCTTCCAGGTTTCACCTTTAGCTGTTCACAAGAGCTGAACTAGGGTTTGAAGATGTTCTATAAGAGCGTGTTGTAGATTAAAGCACTGATTTAAATAATCCAAACCAAACAAAGAAAACCCACAGAAACACGCCTCCCGAAACCAAGTTTAATTCTGGGTGGAACCTGCCAGCTTTGCAGTTGAGATGCAAGAAGCTCAGACTGTAGTGATCCTCTGCGATTCTTCAAGAAAGAGAAGCCAACCTACAAAGAGATCCTCAACCACCTCTACTGAGAGACGCAAATAACCCTCTAGAACACAGGGCAAGTGCTGAAAAACCAACAGTGCTACCCGGGAGAGCGCTGTACGACTTCCCACACGCCCGAGTCTCCCCAAGCACCAGCAGCACGGCAGAACTGAACGTACAATAACACAAACTGCTCTATCAAGGTCATCTTGTTTTGGCCCTGCGTTTAAAGGCAGCCACTTTCCGACGGAGCCGAATATGAAATGGGTGCCGAATATGTTGAGAGCCGGAGCGGCAGACACCAGGCTGCGGGACTCTGGCTCCACGGGCGGCAGCACTGCAGGGCAGGAAGGATGGCCGGCACAGCCAGGGGCTCCAGCCTGCAGCCCCCACGCTCCGACACCCCGAACACCCGGCAGGGCTGCGCCGCCGCCTTCCATCCCGGCAGAGTCTCGCCTCGCACAAAGAGAATCCCCTTCCCGGTTAGCTGCTTCTCCCCCGGACCCGGCGAGGCGACTGCAAGGCGGACGAGGCCAGGTTCACCGACATGCGTTCAAGTCCCCGCCCGCCCCGACCCCCGCGCCCC
>VWPU01001746.1:0-24725 GCA_013398955.1 Callaeas wilsoni | reverse complement strand
AAACCGTTCTGTGATTCTAAAATACCTGTGGGGGAAGCAGAGAGAGAATTCCATTTACCTGGATCTCTCATGACAGGAATATTCTCCATCCTCCCTCTCCTGTGCTGGACAAGCCTGATTTCTCTCCTGAGTACAAACCTCTGCCTTGTGCACGGAGGGAGGTGAGGATCTTATGGAAAAAGGGGCACGTGCTCATGCAGTGAAGGGATATGGCATGCACTTTTAAGGTAAATTGATGTTGCAAAGCAAATACAATGCCATGAATAAGCCATACTGCACAAAGAATAACGTGGTGGGAAAAACCCAAAGAACTGAAATGAAAGCTGGTTCTAAAGAGCAGTTCCTAATAGCTGAGTGTAGGTGAGATCCTGTGCTACTCTAAATCATCAGCAGATTTTAGTGGAGCAGCAGTGTTATGCACCAGCTGGGACCTGCTCTTTGCCTCCTGTTATTTTCTTGCATTTCAGTTCAAAGGAAATGCAGGCAGATTTGCTTATGAACACTATTCTTCATTAGCAGACAGAGAAAATTAAACTGGGCTTCTTCATTGTTGCTCCTGCTGCAAAATTCTGCTGTATTTGTAATGATATCCATCCGTCTCATTCCATTTCTGATTTGGATGTCACATCTGTTTTTTTGTTGATTCTCATAAAATATTTACATCCCTGCTGTAGCACTTAAAACTCTCATTGTATTAGGGAATTCCCGTCCTGCCCTGCAGCAATTACATCCATTTTGCTGCACACTGACTCTGCTGTTGTTCCAGTCTTGTTTGTGGAAGGGAAATTGGGGTTTCTTGCAGAGGTGTTAGGTGGCATTCGTCAGCTTAGGAAGGATCAGTGACAACTGGAGATAAAGAAAGAGGCATTTTAGAAACTGGAAATGGATTCTGGCAGATTATATCACTACCCCACATTTTCTTTAATAGGAAACACAAATTCACTCAGTGAAATAAAATATGAAAGAGATCCAAGTTCTTTTTTACTGAATTGCCTTCATTATTTGGCATGTAGTTAGAGAACTCTGCTTTTTTTTCCCTACCAGCCTGAAGGGCAGCTCATTTTGTAGAGCTGGAGCACAGTGAAGAGTGGCACAGCACAGTGCAGGGGCCAGCAGGAAACAGCTTCTGCCTTTCCAGAACAGGTTTTTTCCCCCTACCAATAAAGAATGGTCTGAGTGGGATAGGGAGGTGAAGGGTCACTCTGTTCCCCAATTATCTATAAATCATTATTTCTACCACCTTTTAAAAATATCCATTTCCTCAGTAAGGTGCATTTGTAATGGGAAAAAAGCTGTGTGTGATGAATAACCTCTTCCAACAGAGGAGGAAGTGCATGGAAATGATGGAAATGATGGATGTGAAGGCACAGGAGCCACGTCACCATGAGTTTGTTGCATCCGAGCTGCTGTAAGGTGCCGGCAGCTCCTCCTTTGTCCTGGGGCTTTGAGCACGTTTCTTTTCACACCTGTTTGAGCTCTGCCTTTGCTGCAAACCTGAGCTACCCCCGTGTTTCTCACAAGGAGGTAACAGAGAAGAGCAGTGAGGCTTTCTTAGGCATTAAAGCAACAGCTGTGCTGGTTTTGCTCTTAAAAATACAACATTCACTCATCTTACTCTGTGATACTTTATACACTTCTTCACTCTCCTCCAGACTCTGCAGTACTTGATGAATTCTAAGTAACTGATTTGCAGATTCAGCTGTTACAATTGAAAGCATAATTCCAGCAGGCTCTTTGGTCACTTAATCCCACCCACAGCAAACTACAGCCAGGGCACTCCAGGCTGCTGTTTGTCCAATTTGTAATGTGTATAATCGACATCTGACATTGCTTGTGTAGGATTCAGGACATCTTCAGCCTCTGGTTTCCACTCCTGCCCTTAAACTGTTTGAGAATACAGAAATCGTCTTTCTGTTTTTCTGGTGATCTGTGCCTTGGATTGACTTGGTGAATATTGGTTGTGTGAAATATTGCTCCTTCAATTTATTTCGTATTTCAGTGCATTTTTCAGTCACCCCGAGCAGCTGAGATCCTGGAGTTATGTTTATAGCTATGCTGTTCACTTGGTTGTTTTTTTTTCTCCTGCCTTACATGAATAAACCATGATGTTTCTGTGTTAAATGTTTGGAGACCTTCCATCTCCCCAAAGGAGAAAAGCCTTCCCCTTGCTTGCCTGATTTCTGGTTTGTGTCTTGTTCTCTGCCAGCAAACGGGACCTCCAGCAGTCAGCTGTCCACACCCAAATCCAAGCAGTCCCCGATCTCCACGCCCACCAGCCCAGGGAGCCTCCGTAAGCACAAGGTATTACGTTTCTTATACCTTACTACAGCTCCTTCTGCCTCAGTCCGTCACATTTGTGGGACACTGAAGTCGTGGCCATATCCTCTGGAAGGATAACAACAACTCCTGATGTTCAGACAGTGCAGTTTGTAAGGGTTGTCCCTTTGGGCAAGGGGGAGAACAAAGCATTGGCTTGATTCCTCCCCTGGAGTTGTTCATGTGTGCTGGAGACCACCCAGAGGGATCCGAGGAGGTAACTTTAGCATGAGCTTTGCCACTTACTGAAAAAATCATTGATGGATGTGGTTTCACGTAAACCCTCCTGTCCTGAACAGCCTCAAGTGTTGGCAAATCAGGCCCATTAAACAGCAAAGCCACACAGATGTTACTGCAGCTCTAAGACATCACTTTAATGATGCTCCTCAAGAATTTAATTTTTAAAAATTATTTCAGGCCATGCTGTGTTTGACAGGAAGCAGGTGATGTGGTACATCACCTTACAGCTGGTGTGGTAACTGTCCAGCGTGGCTAACAGGTAGCACAGCATCCTGGCAGAGATCAGGAAACCTCTGCTGGCTCATGGATAATTCATCTATTGATTTATTTAAAAGGTACAGCAGCTGTCACAGCTTTTTCAGTTCCTGTTATTCAGGGCCATTCTGTGCTGACTTCTGACTTTCGTTTCCGTGGGCCTGTGCATTTCTGGAATAGCCACAATGCTGCTCCCAACAGTTTTCACTTGATGCAGAAACTGGAGCTTGGACACAAATGCAGGTGTGAGAGGAAGTCAGGGGGTTTCTCTTTAGTAACCAGAATGCATCTCTCAGCCCAAGTGTGACTTTGAAAGCATTGACTCAAAGTTTTTGAAGAGTACTTAAAATATTCTGGTTTTTAATTTTTGCAGTCAGCAGCCACATGGAACCCACCCCACGTGGGCCAGATTGCAGGGGTTGAAGTAATTCTGTTTAACAAAAGCATAGCTGAATCCAAATGAAAACCGTGTTTTCCTCAGGACCTCACTCTGTTCTCAGCTGCTCAGTCTAAATTTGAGGATGCACACCAGTTTTAACACAGTGTGTCCAGATTTATTACTGATTTATAACTGAGGACAGAATCTGGCCCGTGGTCTGAGTTCCTCAGGTCAGCAGAAGTAATGCTGCAAACTGCGTCCTTTGCTTCAGCATCAGGGACACAAAATATTTTCCAAACTTTCCATCTCATTTAGAACTGTGGAGATGAGGGTTTGCTGCTTGGTCAAGACAAGTAAATCTCACCTTTTTAATGTTTTATGTATGTTTTCAGCTGGCTGATTTACGACCTCTCCAGTGCAGCCCTGAGACTATTTGTAATAGATGGCGACTGCTGAGGGCAAAGCCAACCCAGCTATGATTTTCTCCACTAAGTTAAGCCAATCAGCAAACACAAATGCAGCATTTTAGCTTACCAGGATATTCATGCATCATTGTATTTCTCCCAGGAGCAATTTCCTGCTTATGATGAAATCACTTTTCTTTTTTCCCCTTAAAGCTCAAGTGATAAATGCTTAGGTTGAGGTCACCACAAAGTCCTGTTTTACCTCTTCTTATATCAAGATTTCTTTGAATTTCCTTCCTGAGTATTCGGGGTTTTCTTCATTTTGCTCACAGTTACTACCTTTGTGTGGGTCAGAGTTCAGAAAGGTCCCAGGAGAGCTTTAGCCCTTGAGTTGGTTCCTCTACCTTGTCCCACACAGAACTTTAAACAAGTGGAATAAGATGGTTACCCCAGAAAGAGACACTGGAAAAGCTTTAGATTGAGCATTTGATCCAAATTATAAACTTGGGATTATTTTCTTAACCTTTCCAACTGATTAGAAGTTACTTAAAATAAAGAATAAACCATGGAACATGTGGTTTTCCTGGAGATTTGTCCTGAGGGCAGCTGTCAAACCAAGGTAAGACTCTTTCTTGTGGAATTAGGTTTGAAGAGATGTGTTTAAGGCAAGGTGCTGCTCTTTCATGCATGTGCTGGAATGGGCACATTGATCCAGAATTAAAAAAAACACTTCACATACTTATCTGTGGGCTTCCAAGCAGGGGTTCAGAGATGCAGCGAGGCAGGAGTCCGGAGCAAGGAATGAATTATTTATTAAATTTACAATACCATTTATATATTCTAGTTCCATAAAGCAATTGAACAGTGCTCACACTTCTCCTAGGGTGATTGGTCAAAGTCTCAGACACCCACTTAGAAATGTTTTTTCCTAATATAATGTACACAAGGTCAGAAGATACCAGATATGAATGCTATTTACAAAAACCCTTTCTATTGTTTACATAGCTTACACAGCAAAGGAAAGGTTCTCAGAGAATGAATGCAAGAAGAGAAAATTTCCCTGCTAACAGCATTTCAGCATCCACACTTAGCCCTGAACAGTCATAAGGAACAGAGATGCTCGTGCTCCTCTGTGCAAGCAGCCTGCGTTGATTTGAGCCTTGAACTGCCTGGATTCTGGGGAGCCCAGCCCTGTCACCAGTGCCACCAGCCTTCCACCCTCTGACCTGCCCAGAACTCGGCTGCTTCCTTTTGCGTGGCCAGGGCTGGGAGCTGATGGTGAGGGTTAACACTTTCTCCTTTCTCCCTACAGGACTTGTACCTGCCTCTGTCTTTGGATGACTCCGATTCCCTTGGAGATTCCATGTAGAGCGCCACGAGCTAAATGTCCATATTGCGTTTGGGATACAGCAAAGTACTTCTGCCAAAACAAGCAGACAGGTGACTGGTGCTTTCACGTCAAAGGACACGCGGTTATATGTCATTTTTGTTCTGTGATTTATCCTCTCTGTGCCACAAACCAACACCTACCAGTCTATAGAGATAGAGGGATACCATTCTTCTGAGTTACAGGGATGCAAAATGGGCATTGTGAGAAATTTGGGGCCGACGTGCCAACGATTCTGTGCATTTCCCGTTTTCTTCTATTCATTCTTCTTCTGCTGCAGCCATGTGGTTCTCCTAGTGATAGTGAAGTAGCTCCCCTGGAGGTGTGCAAATGGACCCCTTGCTGAGCAGTTTGCAAGCTGGAGTAGAGCAGATGATGTTCTCCACCTGTGCAAACTGCCAGCCTTTGCCAGCTCACCTGCTCCTCATTCACAGCCCCAGTTTTGGCACCTGCATTTTACCGAGTCTTGGTTTTATTGTAGAGGGCAGGAATGGAAATGACTTTCTACTTTGATGCTTAATATGCCAGCAGAAGCTTGGATGAGATTAGGAATGGTTGTGTCAGATGCTAAGTAAGGTTAGTACAATAATTCAAATTATTCAAATATTGTTTGGGATTTATTTTAATAATTAAGCAAAAACCCATCAATCAGCTGAGTTATCTGGAGTAGAACACCTTCCACATGCAATCTGAGGACGCTGCTAGCTGGTAACAAATATTTATACCTCCCTATGGTATCTCTCTATCTCTGTAACAGTAATGCCTTGTGAACAGCCAACACTGAAAACACTGTGAGAATTTGTTTTCAGGTTTGACACCCTATAGGTCACTTTTTATAGCAAAAAATCAATACACTTTTTATAAAGGAAAACCTTGTATCTGTGTTTTGGGAGGATTCAAGCTCCTTCTTTTTTATAAAAGCTGGTGATTTTCTTTTGTTTAAAAAACACGCTCAGAAAAAAAAAAAGTACAAAAAAAACCAACCACAACTGCAGAACAATAATAACAGCAACTCAGTTTAGAAATCTTGTCATCACTGCCAAAACAGACACGTGTAGGGGGGGAAAAATGGTCAACTCAAAATATTGAATGTTTTGATAGTTTTTGTAATGTTTAAGACTATGTATTTGGTTTTTTACACGTCAGTATTCCTAACTATGGCCAGATTCTTTACTTATATAACAAATGAAGTTTTGTGGTGTTCTAAAACCCGTATTTTAAGAAACTCTTCTGAGAAAAACAAACTCACTGTATGTAGAGAAAGCTTTTGCTTTTATTAGTCAGTAACGCCTCCTCCAGAACGCAAAGTTCATCTCCTCACGCGGGGCTGGTGGGTTTTACTGCGCCGAAGCTCTGTCCGAGGCCAGCTGCCATTGCCTCCCTCCCTCATGGAATAAGCTTTGATAAAACTGATTCTTGCAGAACTTTACCTAAATGAAATCTGTGCAATCGAGTCTTTCTTTGTTGCTCTATTTGCCTTTTTTTCCACATAGACACCTACTCCCTATTGCCTTGCAACCCCTTGTGATTAGGATGGGTTTCATCCTTGTGATGTTTGATGCTCCATGGATGCTGGGTTGTTCCCAAAGCCGCTCCACGTTTTGTTTTTCTTGCATTGCTGGGATGAAACAATCTGTGCAGGCTGCATCTTTCGAGGCTCATGGGATCACACTTGTAATGCAACTTTTAAAAAGAGATTTATCAGAGAGAGGCCAGGATTGGGAATTGTCAAGGGGTCAGAGTTATCATGCACCAAATTTGCACCCAGTAGTTTTAGTGCATGATCGTTTACACCCAGAGTTTTGCACAAGAAACCATTTGTTCTCACTGATAGCTTCATTTAATTGAATAACTCTCTGACTGCACAACTGCTAAATGGTCATTTTAAATATTGTAAATAGAATCCTGGGGTTAGTTCAAAGGCTAAGGGCTCGTGTTGAGGGTTTGTGGGGGAAAGGATGGTGGTGTGGACAAAGCTTGGGTGCAGTAGTCAGCACACCTCTCAGCCCTTGGCATTGCTGAATTTCGTGTCTGAATGGGAGCAGGTCTCTGAGTAACCCTGTGCCTCAATCTGTGTGTCTGTCCCTGCAGGGACAGCTCTCTTCTACCTCACTGGGGGTTGTGAGGCCAAATGTTGGTTAACATTTGTCAAGTGCTTTCAGATCCTCTAACAGAAGGTGCTGAAATATTCTGGGTGCAGATTTGGTTATGGGTGCTAATTTTTGGCTGTTTAATCCTGTGAGTGCTACTGTAGACACTGGTCACGAGCAAAAAGGACTTTTTTAAGCATAAGGATGTCAAAGGCCTTAGTTATGCTAGTAACAATATTATTCATCAGAGCTTTTGTCTTAGAGAAAGCTTTAGTGGGACAGATAATTTGACATGCTTTTACCCTCTCCTCTGTTGGTGGAAGTCTCAAAGTCCCTCCCTGAGGCTCTGCCTTTCCAGGGACCCTGAGCAGTAGCCATGGATGGACTGGGACCGCAGTCCAAGGTGTTGTCACACGGTGACAGAGGCCACTCCTGTCACAGCCAGGGTTAGCCCGTGCTGCCACCTTTCCTCAGATAAACCAGGAGACCAGCCACGCAATCCCATCCGGGTTCTCCTGCTGCTCAGTGCAGGACACTCACCACACATCCGCCAGGAAAGCCAAATCTTTGGTGTCCTGGGCTGCTCTCTGCAGCCTGAGCTGCTGGTGGTGGTGGGAAAGGAATCTGGGAGATGCTGTCACCCAGTGTCTGTGAGGGCAGTTTGTGTACGAGAAAGCAGGATCCCGAGGGAGGAATGATCCTGTGTTTGGATGGCTGTGGAGAAGGGGTTCCTTTCCTTCCTGCCAAAGGCTGTGTTTGGTTATTCGGAGATGCTTTTCCTGGTGGAGCATCCCTAAAGAATCACTGAGGTTCTTCCTCCTGAGCTGCACCTGGTGACACATCTAAAACCTGATCCTGCCAGCTCTCCCTTGGGAATGCAGCTTTGTTTGCATGAGGATCATCCCGTAGTGGGGCTGAACCCAGCAATTCCTTCAGGGAATTAGGGGGACCTTGAAAAGGCCTAAAAGAATTTTAAAAAATTGTTCAGTGGGAAAAATAGCCATTCAAACCAGCAGAAGTCACAAAGAAAACAGGGTATGAGGTCAAACTCCCAAGTTTTAAGAAGCAATTTTCTGTGTAGAAATGCCTGGGCAGTAGAAGTCAGCGAGCATTTCAGCTGTAGCATAGAGTAAAGTCTGTATTAATGCCAATATTGCATGAGTTCTTGTACAGAAATGCATGTGGAATGTTACATACATTCAGAACTAGTTATCTTTGGCTTTGTAGGATCCCTGATGTAGATTTGAATACAAAGAGAAACAGTGCACAGGCATTAGACCTTAGTTATTTAAACATAAGGACAGCCCTGATTCAGGAAAGAACTTAAAAGCTTAAATTTTAGCTCGTACTTTACTCCTGTTGACTTTTCACGAGATTAAGCTTGAGCTTGATCAGAAAGCTTTCCTGAGCTGCGGTGAATTAGTAATTACTTCTAATATACTACAGCAATTCCAGACCCTGCGAGATCCTGGAGCAGATGATAGTAACTCCACTATATACTCCAGAGTTTGCCTTTCATATATTTTTTTTTTACATTTACAAGCACATAAAGCTCCACATGATATGAGGATTTGCCATATTAATTCTGCTATAAAACCCCTGTCTAATTTGCCTCATGAGGCTGCCTTTAGTGCTTTCAGAGACTAATTGAATCACTGAGACTATATTGTTTTAAAACAATACAGTATTTAAAAACAAATTGGAGAGGCTCTTAAAGTAGCAGGGCTTTGTTTCTTTGAGATCTGCCTTTATTCAGTATAATTTAGCAAATCTGCATATAAAGATCCCTGTTTCAGACACAATCATTAGGAAGGAATAGCATAGACTGAGGGGTTTAGCATTTTTACACTCAGGTGATGGTCTTGACTGTAGAAGATGAGAGCAATGCAGCAAAACCTTCAGCCTAGGGATTTTTATCACTTGTAAAGCATTTATAATCCTGAAGTTTCTGGTTTAAAGCCTCATCTATTATAAGATTTGGAGCTAGTTCAGTTCCACCAGCTAAATATCTTGAAGTGATTTGGAAAGAGTTTGATAATGGGATTTTACCTTGGTTTGCTCTGTGGTGGGAGTTGGAAGTAGCTTTTCCCCACCACTGTCTGTGTTTCCTATATCTGCACATTATTTATTATCTTCTCAGGAGCTAGAAACACTAATTGTGTTATTTTCATAGACAGTAGAAGAATCCTGCTTAGAAAACAACTGCCACATCTCCTTCATCTCCGCTAACACGCATGTAGGCATACAGAAAACCACACACTTGGTCGAGCTGCTATTTCTCTCTCATTTGCTTGTTCAGTACTTTTGAAGGGGAAAAAAGGAGGTAGAAGCAAAAATTGTGGCAAATAGCAAAGCAGCGTTACACCCAGGCATTTCCAATGGGAAGCAAGGGCATTAAAGTGTTCGTTTCTCCTTATCCATACGGATAACGTTTTCTGGGATGCCTTGTCTTTGGTTTGACATGCCTTTGAGGTCGGTGCTGCTCTTCCTGCTGCTTCCCAGCACACCCTGTGGGAGTGCTCTGGGATGCCAGGCTGGATCCCTACACAGACGCTGTTCCAGGGACAGCCATCCCTGGAAGTGGCATCTTCTCTGCAGGGGCACAGTGTGGATTTGCCAGTCTGAGCCTTTCCCAGTGTGCTGAGAGCACCGGAGTGGTTTTGTCGCTGACCTCAGTGGTGCCCCACAGCCATGCAAAGCAACCGAGAGCTCTCTTCTGCTGTAGTACAGGCAGAATCATTTTTAGAGAAAGGAATAAAAAATAGCTAAGTAAAGTAGGTATAAAATTAGTCTAGAAAGTGTCTCCTCAAGCTAAGACAATCCATAACCAGAGAAAAGCTCTATAGGGGTGTGTTTGCCACACGCCAGGTGCTGATCACGACCACGGCGGAACAAAACAGCTTCTTTTTCCACGTGGTGACTTAGGCTCCAAGTTGTTTTTCTGGTTGCTGATGGAAGCAGGCTGGGACAGTGTTTGGGACTGGTGAGGTTCTTTGTAGAAGCAAACGGATGGCACGAGATGAAGATCTTTTTTTCTGTGTATCTAAAGAGTCAGGGCAGTCCGTGCAGCAGGACAAGTGCTTTGCACAAGACACCTGGGAAGAGATCCAGCTGAAACCCCACCTCGGTGTAATGAGAGCAGGAAGGTGAAGACTCTAAGTGCCTTCTAAGATGCTTTGGGCTTCAGAAGCAGGACTGTCCATGTGCCCAGCAAGGCCTAGGGGACAACGGCCTTGACCAAAGGAGACGGGGCACACTAATTCTCAAGGTATTTAGCCCATCTCTTGAAAATTGCTGTCTCCAGAATCATGGATTTCTTCTTGCTGATGCCTCTGTCCTATCTGCATGAATCTGAGCCTCTCCATAGTATCTCAGGAAATGTTAAAGCTGAGTCTTGTGTCTCACAGCTGCTCCTCCCTGTGGAGTGAACAGGGCTGGGTTCTGCTGCAGTGGTTGTTGATTGTGCTGTTCAGATGTTCTTCATCCTCCTCCTCTGCTCCTGGCTCGAGAGCCGGTGTCTCCTGGTGCCTGCAGGTGAAAGGCTGGGAGCAGCAATGCGTAGACCCCACTTTGTTTTCTCCTCTGGAACAGTTCTAGTCAGTGATGATTGAAGGTCTGAGGCCAAGCTGGCAAACCTACATTTTAATAGGGAGAGGGGAGATTTTCAGGGAGTATAAGTAGGTGGATGGAAAGGCTTTTTCCAGCAGTGCCATTGCAGAGCTGCTCTGACAGGATCCCAGTTGCAGGGCATGGTGTGAGTACTATACCTGCAGGTGAAAATGTGGAGTTTTGGAGTCACAGATCACTGTCTATCCCTCAGGACACTGCTTAGAGAGGGTTAAACACATTGACACCTATTTTTGGCCAGTAGATGAGCTTCTGAGCAAATGAGAATCAAACCTAGTGGATTCAGCAGTGTGGTTTCAGAGCCATTGGGGTTTCAGAGCTGCTGGGGTGGCACAACTCTGGACAGATGACTCCTCCTCGTGCCATGGTGTCCCAGTGCACAGAGGGCTGGTCCCAACACTTCCCTCCACCTGTAGGGTGCTTTGAGATAAGCTGATACAAAGAGCTTGCTTTTAAAATGTATTCGTTACTCAGCAAAGTCTGAACACCTCACAGAAGCAAACTGTGTCTCTGGCAAACCTCTCCCAGAACTCTGGCTCTCTCAAAACTCTGCTGTAAAAAGGCTTAAGTATTTCAGTCAGGATGAAGACAGACACCTCATTTTTAGTTCCTCATCAAAACCATGGGGGAGCCATCAATATCCCTGGGAGGAAGGCGATATCCTCATCCAGCAGCCCATTTCTGTCCTGCCTGAATACAGCCCCCACCGCCCCTCTTTTTGTTAGATGTATGTGCACATATCAGGGGCAATTCGTGCTAGCAGTCAAAATATGGGCCTTGTGTTTATAAACAGTGAATAAATCTATTTCAGTGGCTTTCTACCAAGAAAACAGTGAGCCAGGTGTTGAAAACCTTGTTTAGAAAGTGTTCATGGCCAGATGTCTACGTGGGAGAGAGCTGCCCTGCAGTGTCCTTGCTTGGTGCGCTTGAACTCACCTGTTGTGACTCTTGCTCTTTATCTCCATGAACTCAGGACTCTTGAGCCAGTTTAGGGGTTCTCTAGGTCTGACAGTTTATCACTCAAACTGAAGAAGAAGGAGGATGCCCATAGGGAATTAACAAAACTTTGCAGTAATTAATCTGTCAGCTGAAAAAAAGAAAGTTGACGTCATCAGGGAAAGGTGCCATGATGGAAAACACAGGAAATTAAGGGAAAAGCATGTTCCTTAGAGGAATGGGGGGGATGTTTGTTAGGAGGTAGGTACCGAGTCATGAAATGAGCTGGAGCTTCAGAGAAAATCCAATGGCAGGGAGAGCGTGAGGCACAGCACTGGACACGTCAGAGCCGCAGATGTGTGGGAATAATGAAAGACAAAAGCCAGGAAATTCTAGGGACAAACTAAAGAGAGCTCTGGGGCTAGCTGAGGATCTGTGGCTTAGTTTGGACAGAAGAGCAGCAGCTCCTGGCTGTTTGTTGAGAGTCACTGTCCCTGCAGGTCCCTAGGCCAGGGGACAGGTCCCTGTCACAGCAGTGTCTGTCCCTCTCCCCTTGGCAGAAATAAGGCCAAACTTGGCTGCAGGCAGAGAATTTGGTGTGAAGCTCCTCCCCTGCTCCTGTTTAACTCTCCTGCCAGCATGTGCCGTGCCTGAAAGTGAGGAGGAAGATCCAGCCCTTTGCTGAAGGACAGCACCAAGCTGTGGTTTGGGTTTATTTACGCTCCTCCCTGTCAGATCCGAAATAGCAGTCGATGATCAGCACACCCTGGCCTGGGGAGGACAGCCCTGGCACTCCGGGGAATGTAGGAGAGTAATGAGGGCACCTCAGAGCCTCCCGTCCCCTCCCACGGGGCTCAGCAAACTCTGGGGAAAGAGGCAACCCACGTGCACCAGGGTGAAGAGGCAGGACAGACTCCTCGGGGAGGTTTGCTGGGCCTGCTGTGCGGGCACAGGGCGATGCTGATGCTGCCCAGGACATGCCCAGCCTCTGCGTGAGAGCTGCTGCAGCCACACAGCAATGGGGAGGCCGTGCTGAACAGGGGGACCTGTGTTTAACACTGGTTTTCTCAGGAGATCTTTTTCCTAAATTCAGTTGAGTTACAGTGCTTGTGAATTCCATCCTAAACCACAAAATAACTGACTTAGCCAAACACTTTTTTGCTGTTTCGTCTCAGATTTTTTTTTTTGTTGCATAAAGATTGCACCTTTTTGTTTCCATAAGTTCTCAAACACTCCATATAATGCAGATGAAACCCAATACACCTAATTTTCTGCTTCTTTAACCAGGCAGAAGCTCCTCTGTAATTAACTTATGAATCTGTTGGGTCCAAGGTTGGTCTCCTACTTCAAAGATTGATTAGTGTTGCTAATTCTTGTGTGGTTGATTACTTGAGTGCAGATTCAGTTTCCTGGGTGACAGCTGCAGCCTTTGCAGAGAAAACCTCACTGACCCCAGTTAGAAAGTGATCTCCTCTATGGACCTCAAATAGCAAGGTATAGATGAGAGATATTTTGTATAGTTTAATTATAGTTAATGATAAAGCTGAAATAGTTTGTTGAAATATCTTAAAAGTTTTAGAATTAAAAATTAAACAAGGAACCTCAGCAAATCAGGGCCTCCTCCGTATTTTTTGCTTCTGAAGAGTGTTAGCTTAATCTCACTTTACTCTCACTCAGTCTACCAATAGACATGCCCTGAGCCCAGCAGGTCTATGGAACTAGAAGTAGTATTTCTATTTCTAACAGTATTTTTCTACTCTAGTCCCAGCTAGTACCAGGCAGAATACAGATTTATGGTTGGCTTGGTTTTTAGAGAAAAGTATTGCCAAATGTCTCTGAAATAAAAAGGAAGGTTCGGTTCATTTTAGGTTACTCATCTAAATTCAAGGCTGCTTTTGAATTTTATCCAAGCCGGTTCTTCCATCTCTCTTTGCAAGAGTTATATATAGGAAATGGAGCTAAATTGGAGTCACATTTGCACAGTGGGGTTGTTGCAGAGCACAGTGACTCATCTGGCACGTGCAGTCAGGATGGAACACGGTGCTGGCACCTGGTCAGGGAGAGCCAGAACCAAACCCTGCCTCTGAATCCCTGAGTTGTGGGAAACCCATGCACAGGGTCAAACTTGGGAAATCTGTAAGGGACCAAACGGATCCCAAGCTTGGGTCCAGGCCCAGTTCTTGACATGACAAATTTTACCTTCAGAGAATCCCTGAGAAACATTTTGTGGGGTTTATTTTTGGTTTTGTTTGGGTTTTGGGGTTATGTTTGGGGAGCTTGTTGTTGTTTTTTGAAATTCCAGCATGGCTGCTTTTGTCCATCTGCTTCCAACCACTGCAGAACAGGTATGGATGGACTTGTAATTCACTTTCCTTAGCAGGTGGCAGGTGAAATCCTGTGATATTCTGTTTCCCTCTCATGCTGACCATACAGTCACAGGGGGGTTGCAGAGCACACAGCTCTTTTTCCTTTTTCTCCCTCTCTTTAAGACAGAGGAACTTTTTCCAGATTTAGTGTGATGTCTAATGATGCATCTGCCTAAAAAGAAGAATGTCTAGGGAATTAATTGCCCTGCTAATTGGCGTTTATAGATATGGTGAAGCAGAAGTATTGAATGTAAGAACAAGGAAGCCTGTGAGTTATAATTACATGCTGAATTCTGACACGTGAAATTGTTGTTAGTTTGCTTCTTATTTAAATGATGGGTGATCCAAGCAGCTTTAGCACCGTGGCAGTCCTAGTACAGCTGTGATTAGCAATTAGAAGACACCCAGGGTCTTTTGGAAAGAGGAAACCTGTCTAGCTAAATCTCTTCTGTTCTCTGAAATGACACATTCCCCTCCATGATTCTCTGGAGTTTGTGACACTGTCTAGTCTGGAAGCACAGGAAAGGAGGATCAGCCTGCTGGCTTTGCTGTCACTAGCCTTTGTCTGCTTTCTCAATTGCAAGTCCTGTCCCAAGCTGAGGTGAGCAGCTCCCAGCCCCTCGGCCTGAGCTCCTCACGCTGCTCTTGTCTGGAGAGCAGGAGCTGCCTCTGCTCAGGACCCCGCGCTCCCAGAGCTGCAGAGCCACCACCCAGTGGTGCTGAGGGACAGAGATGTGCAGCTGAACTGGAACCTGATCACGGATTACTGTCTTAGGTCATTCATTGAGTTTGTATGATTTCCTCATTAATGACAAAGCTGCAATATAATATAACTGAGAGGCCACGATGTATTTTCTCTTGTCGTTCAGTGGGTGGGGGTTGGAGGGGCAGCTGGGTTTAAAGTTTAGCTGGTATACTTTAAACTCTGTGTACATAACCTTGGAGGACACGGGGGTGGGAAGGGGTCCGTTGTTATTTTGGCGGGGTTGGTAAACTTCAGGATGGTTTTGTTTAAAGAATAAGGTATTTAATTAATGACATTGTACAAAGAGCTATTAATTTAAATGGTGCTTTTGTTCTCCTACCCCAGATCCATCTAACCTTTCTTTTTGGCAAGCCTGCAGCAATGCTGATCATGTTGACTTTTGTACCTTGGGGGAGTGTGTGGAAGGCGAGGGGAAATGCTTTTCTCTTCAGACAAATAACGTTGCCCATAGTTAACTTCCTGCTTGGATACATACCTTGAATTCCCTTTATGCTGAATTTTTATGTGAAGGTCTCTTCAAAGGGGCAGAACAAGCAGAGGTTATTCCAAAAGATCTCAACTGTATCATCTTGTAATATATTGCAGCTTTATGCCAATGATTCCTTGCTTACCTGTACACAGTCCATGCATGTTTTGAACTAATTTTGCATTCTCCATTTGTGGTGAGTTATTTAGCATTTTAACCACCTTTTGTGCCATTCAACTTGTACAGAAAACATTTTTATTGACGTTTTAAAGGGAGGGGGAAGAAAATAAAAAGACCCCTTCTGCTCCCTAGTTGTAGGTAGAACTCAGTTACTTAGCAAACAGATGTAGATGAGTGGTTGTAGTGTTAGAAATGTTGGCTTGCTTGTGAACAAGCTCTTGAGAGTAAATGCATGGTCCTGTACCTCTCTTTTCTTAATTAGCTCTTCCTTTCCTCCTGGAAAGATTCTCTCACTCTCTCTTACTCTTTGTCTCTCTCTCTCGTGGTTGTAAAGTACAGATTTGGGCATAAATAAAACGATAAACGACCAGGTTTGAAAAGCAGTTCTCAACAGGTTCGCTCGGGGAACGTATTTCTCGCAGTGCCTTGCCTTGGCACGCCGATCAGACTCCAGCTTCCAGGATAAAGCAGGTGGACATCAGTCCCCCGCTGCCTCTGCTCGAGCTGGGGAGCAAGTCCAGCCTTTGGAAGTTTGGCTCTGGTGGAGGGTGAGGTGCTGCTGGGCCACTGCAGCTGAGGCAAGAGCGGCGTCGGCCGTGGCCTCCACTCCTGGTGGTGGTGGTTGTCCCTGGGACTCGTCCCACGGCCCCTGATTTGCGGAGTTTGCACACACTTTTGATTTTCCTGGATACGCAGCGAGGGGGTGGGGATGGGATATGGGAATTATGTTGTCGGGGGGGTCTGTAGACAACTCCTTCTCCACACTCCCGAGCTCTGAGTTGAGTACAAGGGGCTTCTCGTTTATTAGCTGTGGTTCTGTTGGCAGTGGAGGACAGAAAACAGGCAAAGTCTTGGGAAAGACGGGGTCACTCACAAAGAGGCATTTTGTAAGAAATGGACTTAAAGAAACCCCAAAAAGCCGTGCCACAAAATCACGAAGTGTACCTAGATGCACACCTCTGTTCCCTATGGCTCTTCTCCCTTAACAGAATTTCCTTTTGTTAGAAGATTTGACTTTCTAGGAAAAAATTCCATTTTTGTGAGGTGTTGTGAACTGTTTTTACTACTTGTAATAACCATCCCGGGTCTGAGTATTCTTGTAATGCAATGCCATGCAGCAGAGAACCTGTCCACTTTATAGCTTTGCTCTCAATATTTGTTACTCATTGTTTTCTCATCTAAATGTACATTTGCAAGATGTGTGTAATGTCATTTTCAAAAAATAAAATTTGGTTTCAATATTTAGGCCGATAAAAACCTTTCTGAGGCTTTTATTTGTCAAGTGTGTGTTGACTGTGACTTGTGAATTATAGGAGCAGTCATTCATTTTGATATTTCAGCTTTCCCAAGTCTGCCCCACTTGTATAAAAGCAGAGAAAAAAAGAGACTGGGGAGGAAATATGATGTTTCTGAATTAATGAAGGCCCACATCTGCCTGCCTGAAGCAGCCCAGCGTGTGCAGAACCCATCCTTTTGCCTAAGGGATGAGCTCCGTGTGGGCCCCACTCCGGGAGAAAAGGGGCAAATAATGGCAGCTCTTCCCTGTGTGAGCACTGCAGATAAAACTGCGGATTCGAGGCAGCAAATGCGGCCCCCATCTGAACTCTGGCCTGGCATCAGGGCCTGGGCAAAGCCCGGGCGTTCTCACATGACTTTGGGGAAGTTTGGTGAGATTTGAGAGCTGCACTGTGTTTGTTCTGCCTTCCCACACAGGCCTGAAAAAGCTCCAAGTTGTCCTTTCACAGCCTCTCTGTCAGAACCACAGTGAGGACAAAAGCTTTCTTCCCTGTGAGCCCTGAGAAAAGATAATAAGGCTTCGGCTACCAACCCATTGCCCCTCCTGGCCGAGTGCTGGCAGCCACTTGTGCTGACCACTTGTGCCTGGACAGGCCAGAGCAGCACAGACAGTGCAGTTCTGTCTTCAGAGAGAGACCACATGGAAAAAACTGCAGTTCCCACCATGAAACCAGGAGAAAACCACTCTCAGGGCAGCCTTTATCCGAATGTCCATGGGCTGAAACTGAAGGAAATGTTATCAGAAAAGCAGAACGAGTTGTTTAGAAAACTCTCTGCTTGTGTCTCTGTGCACTGCAAGAGCCAACAAAGCACCCTGGTGTCTCTTCCAGGAGCTATGTGTTGGATGCGGTCAATAAAATCCAGGAGGAAGTGCTCCTGCCCATGCAAAATGTTCTGCAAATGGCAGATTTAAAACCTGCTGTGTGCATCTATCACAGCTATTCCAGGGACTCCAGAGAGAATTAAAAGGAAATCTAAATGCTGGTAGTGTGGCACCCCCAGCCAGCACTGCAGGGGCATTGGAAATGATGCTGCTGTCTTAGCAGGAATTCCTCTGGCACACAGGGAATCATGCCAGATTTACTGTCGTGTCAGCGAGAGTAAAATTCAGCTTCCACAGCCCGGCCTTCCTGCTGCATCAGCCTGGATCTAGACAGAAATGTACGTCAGGGATCCTGGAATATGTTGGTACGTCAGAGCAGCAAAAGTGCTCCTGGAAAGTCTCAGGCCAAGTGTGTTGGCCCTGTGTGGTGTCAGTTACCTGGACTGAAGTAGATTTCTGGCCTGGTTCAAAACCCCTTGGCTGCGGTCTTCTTTTCCTGGTTTGTGAAGACAACACGGAGGAGGCTTTTAGATCACTGGAAATGATGCTCAGGATTTGTGTCCAGATTTTGGGCTTTTTGAGCCCGGGGCATCAAATCCAGAGTTTGACCCCGCTCTCTGCTGCTGCCTTTCACCATCTGCCATCAAATCTTGTGATTTAAAAAGCTTTTTTCAGGTTGTCACCCCAGGCTGGCTCTGTGCTGTGCTCCAGACAACACACCAAGCAGTGCTGGTCCACCTTTAAAGCAGAGGTGTCCCAATGGATGGGAGTGTCCATAAGCATGGGGGGATTCTCCAGGGAGCTGTGAAAACCCCTGGGTGGGATAAACACCCCGGTGTCACTGCTTTAATTGTGTCACTGCTTTAATTGTGTCACTGCTTTGTCAGCCTCTCCAGGCTGACCTGCATCTTTAGCTGCCTTAAAAACTTATTCATAAGCTTTTAATATCCATATAATCTGGACCTGACTAAGAGCTCCCTGGCCTGATTTTGGCTGGGAGAGAGTTAATTTTCTTCCCAGTAGCACCAGCTCCAGGTGTTGTGGTTTGGAGTCAGTGTGAGGATAATGTTGATAACACACTGTTGTTTTCAGTCACGGCTGTGCAGTGTCTGTGCTCAGACTTTTCATCTTCTCATGCCCTGCCAGTGAGGAGATTGAGGGGCACAAGGAGGTGGGAGGGGTCACAGTCAGGACAGCTGACCCCAAATGACCCGAGGGATATTCCAGACCATCTGGAGTCATGCTTATCAAATAAACTGGGGGAAAGCCATCCGTGGGCTGGGCAACTGCATTGTGCATCACTTGCTTAGTACACTGTAATACTTTTTTATTATCATCATCATGATTAGTTTCTTCCTTTCTGACCCATTAAAGCGTCTTTATCTCAGCCCAGGAGTTTTCTCCCCATCCCCTGGGAAGGCAGTGTGCAAGTGGCTGTGTGGGGCTGGGGTTAAACCAGGCCACCCGAGATCCTCCCCCAGTGTGACAGGGTGCAGGGGCTCAGCTGGGCAGCACTGCTGGAGCTCCCTGGCTCTCTGATGCGGCCTCGGTGGCTTTGGGGACAGGGCAGGGTCCCTGTGAGTGCCACAGCCCATGGAAGAGAACACCAGAGAAAGCAGAAGGACCTTCCAGAGACACTGGGGTCTGCTCAGGTCTTCAGGGCTGGTGGAACAAGAGAACTTAGCTGCTCTTTTTGGGGACAGGAGGGGGACAAAGATGCCATTCTGACACGGCCTCAGTTTTGCTGAAAAATAAGGCACCAATGCCAACATAAGCTTGAATTGGCACAGGACAGAAGCCTGGCTGTACTAACCCACAGCCAAATCTGCCATCAGCCTGTAAATGGTGATTTCCAGTGCTGCCTAGAAAGGTGGCTAGCACCTAGAGCAGGCTGCAGCAATGAAACCCTCATTCTAAATTAACACACGACCAGCCTGGCCTCTGGAGAGCCACGCAGTTGTGCAACCAGGAAAGAAAATCTTCGGAAAATGCCATTCTGTCACAAATTGTCCATGCTTTAATTAAGGAGTCCTCATCAGGGAGGAAGATAACTATGAAATACATGAGAGGAGGAACACACTCGATCTATAATGAAATCAGCTGTCAAATGAGGTCGCCCACCCATGCACCGCCTGTGCACACGCAGCGGGAGCAGGAGCCAAGCGCAGGGAGACGAGGCCAAGCTTTTGTAGCTCTGCAAATGAATGGGGCACGCTTTGGGTGGGGAGGGGACACGGGGGGGTGGCAGTGCAGATACGTGCTGGAGAACTTGAGGACAAGGGCAAATGTGTGCTCCTGTGCTCCCCTCGTTGCCTTCTTAAAGGACAATTGCCTTCCTCCAGTGTCTCCTGACAAAGTACTGTGGAACAGCTGCCAGGCACACACAGGCCAGTGCAGCAGCCCCTCATGGCTTACTCCATTAAAACAGAAACTAAAAAATACCTTTCNCACACACAGGCCAGTGCAGCAGCCTCTCAAAACAGAAACTAAAAAACACCTTTTTGTCCCCTTGACACAGATTTAGGTACATAAAACCAAGCCTGCCCTTAATATCCTTAAATCTTTAACTCTGAATGACTCAAGATACTCTGCTTTTCTGGTCAGAAAAGTAGATCAGCTGTGACTTTAAACACCAGGCACCAGCCCTTGAAAAAGAATATTTAGAGCAGTTGGCTGCAACTCAGGAGACTTTCAGCTCCCGCTGTGGCCACAGGTTTCTGTGTCACTTGGGGAAACACCTGGGGCCACAGACAAAACATAGCAAGTGCCCAAAGTGGCCTTAGAATTTCTTTGGGCTCCAGGTGCCAGCAGGATGGGGATAATCAGTACTTCAGATTCCATGTGAAGAGTTTCACCTGGGAAACTACAACAGCTGCTAAGAGTTACCAGCTCAAGAAATCACCAGCACTCTGAGAGCAGAGCTGGCATCTGAAACTGCAAGAACACAGATCTTCACTAAATAAAAAATGTCATTGCATGATCAAGTGTCCAAGGTGAAACCTCCTGGGCTCCACAGCAGACACGGACTGCAGTGAGCATGGCCTGGGCACTGCAAAAAACCCTAAAGCTTGGGTTTTTAAACCCTTTTTTTAAAGGGGTTCTGTCTGGGAGTGCAGAGCTGCTCCCATGCTGGGAGAGGCTTGGACAATGTTCCTGGAGCAGCAGCATCCCACAGACCGTGACTGACAGGGCAAATGTGAGCCAAACCCCATCCAACTTCTGCCACCCTTAAACAAGGCTCTGATTTCAGGCTGTGTGAGAGGGGCAGCACTCCTGGAGGCCTCGGCATCGCCAATGGAGAAGGGAGAAATGCTAAGCCTGAGCACATTTCTCATGACCCTGAGACAGGAACGGCTTTATCCAAATCCCACTGAGAAACAAGAGTGCTACAGGCAACGTTTTAAATATTTAATGTTTACACAACACTCGGAATACAAATGGCAATTCAAAGAGAAGGGAACTCCTGTCTCTGTGAGCTCCTCGGGGAGTTTTCTCTTCATGTGTGTTTTTCAGCTTGATTGATGCCTGCCCACACAGACAGCGAATGGCAGCAGATGTGTCCCGTGTGCCCCAAAACACCCGTCCTGCTGCCACTGCACAGGGCACTCGCTGCCAGAGAAGGGGAGAGAAGCTGGGGAAGAACCGGCCTCAGCCATGCTCACACAAGGAAGCAGGATGGGCCCAGGGCCACAGAGAGCTGAGGGAGAGGAGCCAGCCCCTTCCCCAGCCCCGTGCCCCTCTGCCCTCCCAACACTGCAGAGAACGTGCCCAGAGCGACACAGGTAGGCCCTCCTTTGCCTCTCTTCTCTGTCCCTTCCTGCTCCTCCTGGCCTTACCTGCCCTCCCTGGCACTGCCAGCCTATGCCAGCTCCACAGTCCCTGTCCCAGCCTCAGTGGTTTCAGCTTCTTTAGTCCCTACCCCAGCCCCACAAGCTTTACTTCACTGCCAGCTCAGTTTCCACTCCAGCTCCACATCTCCCCACTGCTGACAGGCAAAGATTCTCAGCAGGATCTTCATTTTAGCTCCAACCCCCAGTCCCTACCCTGTCCCTGCCCCACAGGGGTTTCACCCACAGCCCTGCCATATTTATATCTTGCCAGCTGTGCTGCCTCAGCTCCAGCTCCCCAGCTCCCCTCTGCCTCCAGCAAAAAGCTGCTCCTGGTTCTCACTGCAGCCCGGGGCTGTTGACAAGGACACGATTTAGTCCCTGCCATCACTTCAGTATCTCCATGAGCTGTCACACCCATCCCAATGGGGGCTAACGAGACCTGACCCCCAACACACACTTTCTCACAGTCCCACCTCAACCGGCAATAGGGGCAAGGAACAGCCACAGAGCCCCAGGTTCCTCATCCCAAAAGTTGCCTTTGGGCTGGTTCTGAGTCCCAGGAACACCCCTGAGATTCCACCCCTGGCTTGTACTTGACACCACTGGCTGAGCTGGAAGCCTCTGGGTAGCTGCTGCAGCCCCCGAGCTGCAGCTCCATCCCCTTCCCGTGGGATTTATTTCAGTTCCACGTGGGTTTGGGTCTGCCTCCAGCCCCAGGGCTTTATGTCCCCTGTGGCCCCAGTGTTTCAGCCCCAGTCCTACAACCTTTATTTAATAAACACTATTAACTTAGTAAGAGAATAAAAAACCAGAATACTCTAATGCAACATATTAACAGAACATAAAAGCAACATAATAATGGAACAGAACAACTTTATTGCCTATATTTTTAATATTACTTCAAGCTCCAGATCCCCACGGGGCTGCATCCCCCACCGCTCATTCAGGGACAACTCTTGCCCCCACAGGCTCCGCACCCGCCTCCAGCGGCACTGCTGCCAGACCCTCACGGGGCACAGCCAGACCCTCACGGGGCACAGCCAGACCCTCACGGGGCACAGCGGGCACTGCCGGGGCCGGGCCGAGCACCGACACCGCCCCGGGACACCGCGGCCCAGCAGCCGCACGGGCCCGGTCCCGGCTCACCGGCGCTCAGCTGAGCGGGCTCTGGCCCGGCTCCTCGGCGTTCCCCGGGTCCCGCACAGCAGCACCTCCCGCCCTCAGCCTCACACCGCCCCCGGGCCTCCCCGCGCTCGCTGTTCATACTCCGGCACGGCCAGCCCAGCCCAGCCCAGCCCCGCCCCCCCCCCGCCCCCGGGCCTCCCCGCGCTCGCTGTTTATCCCCCGGCACGGCCAGCCCAGGCCAGGCCAGCCCAGGCCAGGCCAGCCCAGCCCAGCCCAGGCCAGGCCAGCTCACTGCCGCTCCCGCCTCGCTCGTCACCCCGATCCCCGCTGTCCCCTCAGGCCCCGCTCCCGGGGTCCATCCCGCTCGCTCCCTGCCGTGCCCCCGGGCAATCCCCTGCCGGAACGTGGCCGGAGAGCCCCCGCCGGCCCCTCCCGGCCCCAAAAGCACCTGCCGGGGCTGCGGTAGCGGCTCCGCGGCTCCGCCGGGTCCCGAAGCGACAGCGGCGTGAACCGCGCCTCAGGGCAGGCGGGCTGAGGGGCCGGGCCGGGCCGGGACTGCCGGGCAGAGCTTGGCGGCACCGCGGCCGGCTTGGAAGGGCGGCTGGGATGGGACGGGCCGGGGAAAGGCGGGCCGGGATCGGCCGCGCTTGGAGTCCCTATCGCATCCCGACAGTCCCTATCCCAGCCTGACAGTCTTTATCCCATCCCGACAGTCACTATCCCAGCCCGACAGCCCTTGTCGCATCCCGACAGTCCCTATCGCATGCCGACAGTCCCTATCCCAGCCCAACAGTCGCTATCGCATCCCGACAGTCACTATCGCATCCCAACAGTCACTATCATCCCGACAGTCCTTGTCGCATCCCGACAGTCACTATCACATCCCGACAGTCCCTATCCCACCCCGACAGTCACTATCGCATCGCGACAGTCCCGATCGCATCCCGACAGTCCCTATCCCAGCCTGACAGTCTTTATCCCATCCCGACAGTCACTATCCCAGCCCGACAGTCCCTATCCCATCCCGACAGTCACTATCACATCCCGACAGTCCCTATCGCGTCCCAACAGTCGCTATCCCAGCCCTACAGTCACTATCCCATACCAACCAACAATCACTATCCCATCCTGACAGTTGCTATCCCATCCCAACAGTCGCTATTGCATCCCAACAGTCCCTATTCCAGCCCTACAGTCCCTATCCCATCCCGACAGTGATTTCAGCTCCAGCCCCACAAGCGTTATTTCACTGCCAGTTCTGCCGTTCCAGCTCCAACTCCACATCTTACCACCACCAGGTGAAACTGCCCCTGGTTCTCCCAGCAGGATCTGTTTGGTTGCAGCTCTCTGAGGTTTCATCACCAGCTCTAGAACGCACATTCCAACCCCAGCCTGACAATCTTACTCCAGTTCCAGCCATTTCCTATCCCGGCCCCACAGCGATTTCAGCTCCATTCCTAGAGCCGCTATCGCAGTCTCTGTCCCAGCACCACAGGGGTTCCATCCGCTCCCCGCCACCGCTTCCCTCACCCTGGAGAACTCCTGCTCGGGATGTCACTGAGGAGCCCCTGGAGACAGGGGAAAGGGGAAAGGGAGGGCCAGGCGATGTAGGCAGGACAACGGAGGGGTAGGCAAGGCAAGGCAAGGCAATGAAGGGCTAGAAAAGGCAAGGGAGAGGGAGCCAAGGTGAGCAAAGGGCAGGGCAAGGCAGGGCTTGGCAAGGAATGGAAAGGCAAGAGAGAGGCAGGGAAGGCAAGGCAAGGGAGCAGTAGGCTGGGGAAGGCAAGGCGAGGGAGCAGTAGGCTGGGGAAGGCAAGGCAAGGGGTGTGAAGGCAAGAGAAGAGTAGGCAGGGCAAGGCAAGGAAATGGAAAGCAAGGGAGGAATGGGCAGGGCAAGGCAAGGGAGCTATCAGGCCTCAGCTAGTCCTCCCTTGCCTTGCCTTTCCAACCCTTCCCTAGCCTTGCCTTGCCTACCCCTCCCTTGCCATGCCTTGCCTTGCCTTGCCCACACCGCTCTTGCTTTGCCTTGCCAACCCGCCCTTGCCTTGCCCTTCCTACCCATCCCTTGACTTTCCTACCCATCCCTTACCTTTCCGACCTCTCCCTTGCTTTTCCCACCTCTTCCTTGCCTTTCCCACCCATCCCTTGCCCTTCCTACCCATCCCTTGCCCTTCCTACCCATCCCTTGCCTTTCCGACCTCTCCCTTGCCTTTCCTACCCATCCTTTGCCTTTCCCACC
>VWPU01001745.1:0-49683 GCA_013398955.1 Callaeas wilsoni | reverse complement strand
TAGCCAGGGTCAGCCCACTACAACCGTCTAGGAGTTTGCAATTGTTATCTCTTTTCAAGTAGTGCAGAGGTCAAGATGGAAACGGACTTGCAAAAATTCTGTTTCTTCTTGATTTCGTTTGGGTAAGGGTCAAATATTTCATTGATCATTTTTCACAAAGATGGGTATATACTCTTGCTTGCCTCTGGTGAAGTTGGAAAACAGAGATTTGTACAAATACATTTTCTGGATTATTCTCAGCCTCAACTGAGTTCAGATCAAGATTTAGCCATAAGGCCTCGTAATTTATTTTATTTTGAGTGGAGTCAGCAATTAACATAGAGATTATATGGTATTGTTGTGTACAGCCCCTCCACCACATTTTGACATACTGTCCAAGCCTGAAAGAGAGAACTGTCAGCCATCCTTCTGTGTGGCCTTCTGAGAAGATGAGCAGTGGCTGCTGATAATTGTCCTGAAAATATACTGAGAGTTTTGGACAGTTTCTTCAGAGTCCTGAAGAAGTTGCTCTGGTATAATCCTTTTCAGGAACAAAGAAAGTGTTACAAACTGTGACTCATAACCCATTACCAGAAACGGCTTTAAAGCAGGGATGGAGATCTGGAGACCTGTTGAGAATGTATAAGTAAGGAAGCTAAGAGGCCCAGTCTAAGTCTGTTGACTATCAGCTTTATTCCACTAAAAATCAAAGCATATAATACATATTTTTTCTCTTTCTTTTTTTTTTTCCTTCTATTTTTTCTTTATAGCAGGCTGATCTACCTTTGTGCAACAGAACATAAAAGTCTCTGATCCAGATTCCATCCCAATTTTACTCTGAGGACATGCAAAGAAGCAGAAGGTATGAATCTTGCACTCAGGATGCAACTATCACAGTTCTTTAAGGTACAATTTAAAGCCTGCTGGAGGCAAGGGAAGGCCTTTCATTTACTTCAATGAGCTTTGGATCAGAACCTCTGCTAGGGAGCTTTTGTCCTTGGCTTTCTTCAAAGAAGATTTTACTGATGTGTGAGTAGTGTTAATCACCCATGAACACTTGGTAAAGAGTGATCTGGTTTTTATGATATGTAAAATAACCTGCTGAAGCCTGAAATCTAATGAAGTCAAACAAAGTAAAACTTGCCTTCCATAAAGCTCAGCTCTTGAAATGTCATTTATTGGAATAATGCATTCCCCATCTGTCAGTCTGGGCTTTTTCTTGCCACAGATGAACTAATGTAGCCTTGGAGGTGTGCCATGGTTACTAGTGTCTGGTATTTTACTAGAGGGGAGCGATAGGAACCATTACTATCAAATGTTAATGTTGCCCCTCTCATAGAAACAAGAAAATAAGCATATCTTTGTCCCTGAATTTATGTAATTTCCTTTTTCTGACGTGTAAGTTGACTGTATATCCTAATTCTTATCCTTGAGAAACCACTGGCAAAAAAATTGAGAGCTTGTTATTTGATGTAGAACTAACTATTGATTTGTCTGCAGTCAGCGAATGTGTAAAACTGAAATATAAAAACCATTTGACAGAGCCTTTGCTGCTACCTTTGACTGCCATGGTATGTTAGGAATAGGGATGCAATTATAATAAAAACAATTCACACTACATATTTGTTCTCGGGCTTTTTTTTTTAACCTTATATAGTATTGTATTTATATTGGTTTCAAATCCCACCTCAAATTCTGATTTTATATAAGTAATCAGCGGCCTCCTGTCTGCCAGCATGAGGTGAAGTCTCATAGAGTTCACTAATGACTCTTTTTTCATATTTATATGTAAGTGAAACTCCTGAGAATCATGATGAAACTCTGGTTCACACACTTCATATGGTAGCAATTTATTGCCTGGCTTCAGATTTTTTAAATCTCTCTGGCACTACAGGGTTATTACAGTAAGTTAGACAGACAGGTATTCTAAGTATGAACTTGCTGTTAAGATCTCAGAAATACTGAGTGCTCTTGAATTGAAGCTTTGATGAGAAATAAATCCTTCTTGTGACACTTTTATGCCATGTAGAAATGTGGAAGTGTGAGCAACAGCACCTGGCAAGCAAGCTGTCTTCTTTAAAAGCAAGCAAACCAGCTGCTCTTCAGGTTGGAGAAGGATTTAGCAGGAAATACAAGTCTACTCAAATGTTCATAGCTCAGATCTGCAAGAGAAAACTCATACTTTATGATTTGTCCTCTGAATACTGAGAAAACCTGTATTTATATCTTCTGTATTTTCAGACACTGTGAGGAGTTCATTTTTGAAAACAGGAGTAATTTTCAAGTTAACAATCTACTTAGCGAATTAATTTCTGTTCATATAAGTTCTCTCATTTATACAAGGTAAGCAGATAAGTAATAAAATAAACTTATGGAGAACAAACAAAATTTGATAGAAATACTCTCTTTCAGGATACAGTAGAGATAGTATTCCTGGATTTGCTTTGTATGGGACCCTACTTTCCTTTCTTGCATGTGCATCAGACAGATCATCTCATGTAATAAGCCTCAAATGTATCTGCTTTCTGGTTACATAAATCAGTTGTATTTTAAGCACATAGAATAGATTAAAAATTTTTTACCCAGCAGAGCAACACTAACTAAAATGTTTCTGGGTCTTCAAAGTTCTAGACAGGCAGTGGTCTCATAAAACACTGGGAAAAAATTGTTGGGAACCAAGTTCAGGTGAGTTGATGCAAGGCTGGAACGTTTACCTGTGTACATAATTTCCAACTGGGCAAGGTATCTCATCTGATCCCTTTGGAAAATAATTTATTTAGTTTTACAGCTGCCTAAATCAGCCAGCTAGCACTCCATAGGAAACATGACATACGTCCCCAAAATAAAAGCATTTAACACTAGAGGGACACCAGACCATAGGTCTTCCTTAGCTTCCATCTAACTGCAGGAGAAATAAATGCAACAGCATGCAAGACAAACTCATATATCAACATATATCCCTCCCCATCTCCAAAAGCCTGAAAAGAGTTTGGGTGTACCACTTATATATTTTTTAGATTGTTTGGAATTTTGTGAATAATTTTGTGACAATTCTACTTCAATGCATTCAGTGTTATTCTGAGTACTGCAAGCCTCAGTCTAATGACATTGTAATACACTGAAAAGTTTCCTTTTGATACCTTGAAACAATAATTGTCAGGGATTTATTTTAATCTTTACGTAGATAATACTGTGATGGCTCCTATCCTTTACCTTTTGGCTTGGTTCCCAAGGAAACATCCCCTTTTTACATTTCATTTGCTATTGGTTTTTGCTTGCTGCTTCTGAACTAACAAATCCACATTAATGTCTCCCATCCACCTGACTTTCCTGCCAACAAAACTGTTCTTACACTCTGGTTGCAATCTCCATGTTTGCAGATGTGACAACCAGGGAATGAAAGGAGAGTTCTGTAATGACCAGAGAGGAGGCTGCCTGGAAACACTGACTGCTCTTTGCAGCGCTCCACTCGCTTATTTAAATAGTATTATACTATCTCAAAGTTTTGTAAACTGAGATATATGGAGAGATGAAGTTCCTACCTGTGCTGTACCAAAACCTAAATAAGCCAGAAGTATGTGCCTTCAACAATACTCTCTGTCCCAGACTCATGTCACACAAACACTTAAGCATCTGCTCATCTTTGCAAAACAGCTCTTGTGATTTCACTGGACTGCAGGGTAAATTTAAATTTAAAGACATCCTCATTTGCAGACTCAGGACTTATGGAATAATATTATTTGCATCAGGCTTCACTACCATTTAAAATGCTGTAGGGTATCCCTCCTGACTTCCAGCTACTGCTCCAGAATGGCACAGGTTTATCCTAAGTCCCATGTTATCTATCAGCCCAGATGTCTCTGATGCCCTCCAGCATCTACAGTGACACCTGTATTAGCCCAGCTGTCATCACACTAAAATGAGGATTTCAGAACAACACGAGCTGATGCAACAGAGGGAGTGAATAGCTTTTATAAACTCCTAGGAGTGTGATCTGCAGGCAGAACCCCATCTACTGTACTTTTTATTTTCTAAATTGCACCGATCTTTTCAGAGGACTGGAGACCCATCAAGAAACAAAATGCTACTAGATACAAGTAATGGAACCAAACAACTTACCTGCAATACGATGTCCCGTCCGTTCCGTGTGACATTAACAGTGTGGGGCTGTCCGTTGGCCATGTTTCTGTGGTCAATGTCAATGTTATATGGCTCTTTGGTGCCCCCGAGGTTGTACCGAATCTGCAGATTCCCTGGTGAAGAAGAAAAAATGTGAAAAGCACCCTCAGGTACTTTGATCTTTATTCACCAGCTATTTTTCCGTCTTTATTTTCACATACAGCTGTTATCATTTCACACTTAATTGCTCTTATAGCTGGTCTCTGCAGTAAGAGAAGAGCTGGTGTTTGAGATTATAAAGTTACTGGACTGAAACTGCCTCTAGTTTACAACCCAGAAATGTGACAGTGACCAGCATCTCCAAACCACGGTGTTTGTAAACACTCCAGACTGCAAACCAAACAAATTGGAGTTATGCCTTGAACAATATGGACAATTGGTACAAAATTGAGCACATCAAGTAACACTTTATTGTTGAGATTATTATACTTGCTGCAGTAAAATTCTTTGAAATTATACAAAGCATAACATTTTCTAAAGAATAAACCATTGACACGCATTGAATAAATGCAAAATTAAAACGGATTAGCACGGACACATAATTCACACAAGGGACTTTCTTGCTCTCACATTTAGTTGCTGTTGATGGGTGACCGTCTGGACTTCCATGGAAATTTATTATTATATCGTGAAATGAAAACCTCAGGTTATGTTGTTAGAGAAGTATAGTCAGGAGTGGTTAATTGATATTCATAACATACTGCCAGACAGATTTATCTTTTCTAAACAAAAGTGAAATATCTGCTCTTCATAATGCATTTAAATATTAGATTAAAAGGATGAATGTTTGAAAAGGGAAATGCAGCCCCACTCTTGAAGTAAAATGGATATATTCTGGCCCAAAAGAGCAGACTTAGACCTCTATAACTATACTTTAGTTATGTGATGGTGGATTTCTCTCATGCACCTCCTTTCTTCCCCATGAAGGGAAATAAATGAGTGGCATATAGAATACTCATATTATCCCATAAAAGAGAACAGTAGTAAAATCATCCTAATTATGATTTTCATGGGGCACTAAGGCACTATTTGGAATAGAAGTATATTCAGTTTATATACGGTTTTAATACTGTAGCAGCAAATGGTCCATATCCAACCTTCAACCATCACCAAAATGTGTAGGACATTATATACTATACTACATCCATATTTTAGTCACCTCAGTGAGTATCCAGATTTTCAGGACAGTACATGACACTTTCCACTGACTACTAGGGATATTGCCAGGAGTTCAGCTATTTAGGTGCCTTCATGTGGATGTCTCCTTGTCCCCAGCATAGTGATGGTTCATGGCATGGGTCCAACTGTTACAGCAGGTTTTTGGTTTCTTATGTTAGGCTGGTTTTGTTTTGTGAGAGAGGATTGGCCAAAGAAACACCACTAAACGGAACAGTTACATCAGTACCAAATCTATTAGAAGCAGAATGAAGGTTCAGATTTCTAAGTGCTTTACTTTGACGTGACAAGGGTGAAGAGACTTTCTCATTAGTTCAGAGCTTCCCCTGGATGTCAGCCCGGTATTGTCAATTGTGCCTTAAATGGAGAGAGCCCGGAGCAGTTGCTTACCAGTGGGGTTCACAAGCACAGCCATGAAGTCCGGGGTGTAGGAGCTGACGTACAGTAAGACACAAGGGGACTTGGTGGTGCTAAAGCTGAAGCTGAGCTCTTCTTTGTTCAAGTTGAGGTCAGGTGCTGTGATCTCAGGATCTGCAGAACTCAAAAGTGTCCGGCTAACTAAATCCTTCACACTAGTCCCTGGGGAGTGGAAGTTGTAACGAAGCCACATTCCTTCTTCAAAAAATGCTCCCACATCTTGAACAGACCAGAAAAAGGAGGATGGATTAAAAAAACAACAAAAAAATAGTAAGTTAAACGTGCCAACACCTTTTGTCTCAAACGTATTGCTGTGACTTGATCAATATGAATCTATGCATGTTTCTACTGCTGCGTTATTTAAGCAGAATATTTAGGTCAAGAGCCCCACTATTTTCCTACAATAATGAACAATCTCCATTTTATTGGTGGGTACTTGGATTCACAGAGCAAAGGAAATATTTCCTTTGAGACACACAGAAAGCCTATGCCTATATCTCATATCAATACTACAGACAAGAATAATTGTGATTTAGATTTATTCTTCTTGAAATTTTGTGGTAGATAATGCTCCAAAGAAGGTGATACAAGGAAAAGTGACTCAAAGGACACAGTAAACAAGCTACAGACCAGGAAAAAGAAAAAACAGCAGTTCTGATCAGCAAAGTTGAGTGGATTTGGAAGGACCTCACAGAGGAATTATGACAATTCCAGCCCCTAAAAGGACTGGACACAATGCTTATAAGTTTTCCACTGCTAGCACAACCCTTCATGAGAACTCCATAACAAGGATGCCCTCATGGGAGATAAAATTAACTAGCGAGCTTGACTCTGCTGGGAACAAGAGGCAAGAGATACCTGAACTGGAGATCTCAGGAGGTGCTATATAGAAAAAGTTTTCAAACCAATCTGAAACAAGATGTGGTGTTCTGACACTCCAGACAGAAAACAAACCTATTTTGGTGGAATTAATGCTTTCAGCTGAAAAAGCACTAGTAGTGCTTCTCATAATAATGCAGTCCTGCCTCTTCCGTAACATTAAAATCATAATTCCATGCTGATGTTCTTGCAGCTATGGCTGACTTTGATAACCTCCTACAGGAATTACTGCACAACTGGCCACCACTGGTATCATCTACTCCACTGGGGATCACTTGACTGACTTCCTATGGCAGTCATTCATTTAGAGACATTGTGGTACTGGATCAGCTGTGCTCCCTGGGACAACATTGTTAAGGGAAATTTTTAAATGATATGTGAACTTGATTAAGGAGGTGTCTTTATGAACATTTCTTAAGATATCAAATAATGATTAAAAATATTCTAATCATAATATATGAGTACTGTATCCAAAGAAGTGCTATGAGAAATGCTTAAAGACATAAAGAGTCTTTAAACAAAAAGTCTTTCATTGTTTACTACCTTTCTACATGATGCAAAGTTGCCATCTAAAATTGCCCATCTAAACAAGAAATTTATTTTTATTCCATTTTAGCATTTTGAGTCTTCACACAATTCTAAGCAAAGGCTTTATCTCAAAACACATGAAGGAAGACACCTATTTTCTAAATTTTATACAGACACAGAGCAAGCTGGGAATGAGCCTGCAGAATTCATTCAGAGTAGCTGAACAGAGAATAGGTAAGAGGATAGGGAAAATTATAAAATTATATTGATGATTCTTTACATAATTTTGCTAAATCTAGTGCTGGAAAAGCTTTATGTTTTCTTGCTACCATATAAAAATTCTCCCAAACTCAAAATATCACAATCACTGTCACCATATGGACGTATAAAACACAGAGTCAAGCTGTGGTCCTAAAGTGCTATAAATAATTCGATCATTCTGATGGATTTATAACTGCAATTTTATAGGGGAAAACTTAAATCATGCTGAAAAAGTTATGGGAGAGGCAATTTCATTTAACAACTATATTTTGCAGTAGTCTCAACTTTAGTGCTTCTGGATTAAAAGTGAAGGGCTCTGTCATGAAAAACTTCCCCAACTCGTGATGCCCTCTGCCTTTAACAATGGTGTAAGAAACAAGCATTAGCACGCAAAAATCTAAAGCAGTACCTCCAAGTGTTTGCAAGATGGGCCTAAAAAGATCCCTGTGACCACTAATTTATTCTTCAGCCCCCACTTCTGGTTCATGCAGCTGCTTCTGGGGCAGATGCCCTATCCATTATGCTCCACGGCGCTGGCAGAGCTGCAGGCCATGCCGGGTCCTGACACTGCCACTGTTGGTGGGGACCGCAGTCTCTGTGGAGGCTCCACACACACGCACGCAGCACACTGATGCAAAATTGTGTTCGCCTCCAGCCTGTTTACTGCTTGTCATGCCTTTCATTCTAGGAGTAATCTTTGGAATTGCCTGGCGCTATGCTTGCCCAGGGCCTCATGCTCTGGGAATACTGCGACCTTCAGTCCTGACCTCAGCACTGCTCTGGGGCTGAACTGGAAAGCATGTGAAGCATTTTTCCGGAACTGTAAATGTTATAAATTGCTATGTTAAATGTTCGTTACTACAAAGAAAGCTTTAAGTAAATGGTGCTCTCTGAAATGGTATTCAGATTATTCTGCGATTCTGTGAGGTGAATTCGATCATCCTTGTGGGTCCCTTCCAACTCTCAATACTCTATTCTATGACTTTGTATTCCAAAAGGGTTTCATGACGGAGCAAAGAATGTTCTGTATGTTTAACTTGATTTGTGCTGAGAAAATAAATTTCAATGTAGCTGTATTATTACAGGCATACAGGGTATTGTAACGAACCTTGAAATTCTCCTCACATGCACATCACCTCTTCTAAAAGGCAGGATAAGAGGAAGGTTCACTTTGCCTTTGTGAGTGTATAGGGCCTTCAATAGGAATATATCGAATCCTCTCAAGTTCCAGCTCGTCAAAGAGGTTGATGCACATGATTATGCTCTTTACTGAAAGAAGCTGAAATCCTTGCAGCAGGACTGCAAAGTGATCAGCAACTCACAGGACCAGGCTGTTTAAACTATTAGGACGTACTAAAATCAGCTAAAAGATAATTTTCTCTATCTTTAATGCAGGTATATGACGACTTGGAAATGCTGAGGGCTGACCAATGAAAAAGGTACCTACTTGGAGGTCACAAGTGTAGCATCTTCCTGAAGTTATGCTAGAATGAGTATGGAAATCCTTCATCCAGAAAACCATTTGAGCTGCTTGAATAAAGAGAGTCAAGTGTAGCCCAAACCCATCTGCTGAAATGTGAGGGAAGTTTCCTTGCACAACTCTCTTTTCTTCTGTAATATTTGAAATGCCATCTGAAAAGATGACTCTTGGGACATCAGGCATAAGGCGTTGTGAAGGTTACTCTGCAAACTGCCCTTTCAAGGCAGAGGCCTTAGGGAAATGAATGTGGTGGTAGCAGATTGGTTTTCTTCAGAAAGTAATACCTATTTCTACACCAATATACAGTGCAGTCACTCTCTGTTGATAGACTTTTTAAATATAAACACTTTGGGCTGGCTTTGTAGAGGAACCCAGAGCAGGAATCGTGGATCATTATAAAAAATGTTATCAAGCAAGGTGCATGTCCCCAGTGTGAACTGCACATATGTTACAAAACTGTCCACCTTCAATCTGGAAAGGGTTGAAGCTGATCCAAAACTTCCACAGAAAATGCACATGTACCCAGAACTGACAACATTATTTTGAAGGTTATGATTCTTTGGTCATCTCCAGTCTCCGTCTCCCCACTCAGCTACTTTTGCTTTTGTACACTCTCATTCTGTCTGGGATCAGGAGTATTGAAAGACTGGAGGAAAAAGCCAAAGAGCAACAAAAATCCCCATTTCCCCTACAAAATTTGCAAAGTCTCATGACATTTCTGTGCCGGTCCTGTAGACCTAAGAAAATGTAAGTTCGAATCTGATTCTCTACTGCTTTTTACATCAGTGAAATGTCAATGTTGGTTCTTCTGTTCTTAGGTAGTGATAATGATTCTGTTAGCCATACAGACACATAGAGAACTTGTCTTCTTTCTCCATAACTTTTTCCTCACCTCTGGAAAACATCACCAGCACGGCATAGGTGTGGCTGAACACAACTTCACCAAGGTTTTCTATCTGGGTGCATATATGTAAGAGGTACAGAGCTCAGCAGTCTTTACAGCAATTGACTTTGCTCTATGCTGACAGGATGGGAATGTTAATAGGAATTGTCATGAATCAAGTACCAGATATTACTCTTAACAAATAAAGAAGCTGCAGATTCATAAAAACCCCAAATCACAACCCCAAACGCCCCAATTTCAACACAGAACCTTTGCAAGAACTGGAATCTCCCTTCTTTAGTAGGACAGCTCTCACTGACTCAAACTGCCATTTCATATTTTTCCAAGTAAACTGGACCTGATTTCTGTTACCTTTTACCTGTAGACCAAGGAGAAAGTAGTGCTGGTTGCTTACTTAATGGGCATAACAGGTATACCTGCCTTACAGAAGGTGGAGACAAAATCCTGGCAATTATGAGCCTAGCAAGGACATGAGAAATGGAGAATGAAAAGACTCTCTGCTCTTTGTTTCACAAAGCTGACTGAAATGACTTCTTACAGCTGTAAACATGGCCCATCTGGAGGCCCTAAATGCCTCCTTGGCCTTGCTCACATTTGGTAAATTAAAATGATTACTCTGTCATGATGCTTGCCAGTGCTCAATGGTGTCTTCCCTGCATGGAGTTCTGGGTGTGAAAAGCAGCTTTTTCAAAATTCTAAGCAAGGACAGTCACTGGAGACATTCTAACACTTGGTGCATGTACAAAGATTCTTCAGACAAGGGAGACAGTTGAATAAACCCTCTTTCTTTTTGCATAATTTCCTTTCTTTTTTGATTTTATATGTAGTTATGAATATTGAATATAGATTAACCAGAGCTTGCTTGTTCAAATAAGGCAAAAATTGTGCTAGGGAGCACCTAAAATTGCTGCTACTTCCACACTGTGGTCACAAAATCTAAGACTTGTTTGCTGAGATACCTTCTGGCCATAGAGCATCAGTAAAGGGTCAGAATCTCACAGCTGTTGATCTGGGAGAGAAGTTGAGTGCTCTGAAGGTGATAATGCTTATCATTTATCTGGCTAGCTCACTCAACATTTTATTCTACCTTCAGGCACATTTAGTGTGTGAAATCAAAAAGTGGGGATTTAAAGATATTCTACATCCTCAAGTCTCATATTCTGGCTGCTCTTACTCTAATAATTTGTGATGCATGTTTGAACTTTCCACCAAAGTACAGCAATTGCTTGTGGACATTAAGAGAATACAAACCTAGTGAGGACTTGCTTCTTCTATATGAATGTATCAGTACTCAGTATAAAAAAGGCTTTCTTGAGCTATCAGAATCGAGGGATACACAGTGTAATTTGCACCAGTGAAACGATGGGGTGTGATCATAAATCCATGCAAAGATTCCCGCTACCTTCAGCAGAACAGGATGAGTGCCACAGGAGATGGAGTTTAGCCACCTGATTCATTACACTTTCAAGCCTTCCTAGTGGATGCCAACAGGTAGGTTCTGACAGGAAGCAGTTTGATATGCTTAAACAAGGCTGAGCTCTGAACCTACTTTTGTAATAGCCCTGTAAAGCAGGTGCCTTTTCTTCTACCTTTCTGTACCTGGACAGACGTGTGCATGCCACAGAAAGCCTAAAAATGCCAGAGGAGTTGCAGTTGCAGTTCATTCTGTACTGATTTGAAAGTATTATATATATTTGAACTGATGTCTGGAACAACAGATTCAGAGTAAGGGAATGGCAACTGGTGCCATGTATTTTCTGTTGAATCTAAATGAAAAGCCAGCTCCTTTTCTAGTGGAAATATCCATAATGGTTAAAAAGAAAAAACTAAACACCAACCTTCCTCCTGCTGCCATCAAATAAAATTGGATGGATGAAGAAAATGTAATGTTAAGTGTACAACAGACCAGATTTCATGATTTTCTGCCAGGGAATCTATGGATATGCTCTTTAGGTAACCTCAGAGAAAAACTTGCATCTTTCCAAGAGCCATTTAAGAAATATTAGAGACTGGCATTTGATGATTGCACAGTATTCAGGGTAACAACCTCGATAGGTGAGATCTGGCTTCAGTTCCTTCCTGTACTACAGGTATCCACTTTAAATGTGAGCAGATCCTTCCTGCCCTCATCATCTCGTTTGCTTTCTGCATTACCATGATAAAAACATGTTCTCACATCACAGAGCTATTGTATTGTACAAATGCCCTTTCATCTTGTGAGGTGGCAAAACTACTTCAGCAGCATGCAGATGTATAAATATTGCACATGTGTGTGTGGTGTGAGAACTCAAACCTCTCAGATGCCTTTGCACAGGCACGTAGCAGCCAGCGATGTTGCTGAGGCTGCTCTACTTAACTTTCACAGAACATCTGCGTTCAGTGAGCAATGACAATAAAGCAGGCCTGTTTTAGTTGTGTGATGAAGAAAGTTAATCACATTTTCTGAGCCAGGACTAAGTATTTTTCTTTTTAACTTATTCCCCTGATTTATTTGTTTTATGTGTATAAAATAAGGAATTAGTGCTCTTTATAGGTAGTTTATTATGGATGATAAGTAAGCTGGCAAGCTTCGTATATGATCAGGTTGATATCTCTTTAAGATGTATAAGTACTATGGGGAAGGTTTGTTTTTCTTTAAAAAGAAAATCATGGGGTTTTTTTCCCAGTGAAAGAACTCTTGCACTGAAGTGAAGTGCAATTTTCAAAGAACTAGAGCATAACTGTGAATGTTTAATAAGGCAATATCGACAGGACTGAAGAACGGAATAGCCTTAGAAAGAATTTGGTTTTTTTTTTTTGAGGATATATATTTACCCAATAGAGGCTAAAACCTGAGTCCTGAAGTACGATCTACAGGCAAAAAAGCCTGACTGCAACATTCAGACTTACTGAAGTGGGAGCTTAACATTGACAACCCAAGGAAAGATTCTCATGTAACTTTCAGCTAACAGATCATGATCATGTTGCATACAGCAGAATTTTTTGGGGTCTGGGAGGGAATGCTGCCTTGATCTTCTGGGTTCTGTGATTCTGAACTGTGAAAACTAGGAAATTAATTACCTTAAACCACTCTAACAATCACATCACCATTGCTTTCAGCAAAACAATGCGATGTTTTTGCAACAAGCAAAATAAAGAGAAGTGAATGAGTGTAACCTGGGCAGAATTTGGACGTGATCGAGTGTCAGTCTGAGAGTTGGTGGAAGGGTGCAGAGCTGCTGCCCCCTGATATGTCTTGCATCCATTCAGCCTAGTAAAAATCTGTTTTTTCTCTTTGAGACATAGAAGGAAGCAGGAAAAGAAGGAAATCTGCCTGTGACAATACTACTTGTAAGTGCTTTCAGGGTTCATAGCAATATAAAAACAAACATGAAGGAGCTCATTTTGGGCATTGTCTTAAGGACTGCAAGAATTCACACTGTGAATCTGAGCTTTACTCCAAAGAAGAAAAGAAAAAAGAGTATAGCATCTCCTTACTGTTTGTTAATGCAAATTGAGTAACTGCAGAGAAACTGGAAAGCTTTGAATTTACCCTTCCAGGACACCTGAAGGCACATGAGTCATAGCACCAGCTATTCAATTTTTTAAAAAAATTTTTGTTTTTTTTTACCTCACTCCTGGCGGGTGCAATTTCTTCTCCTACTGTAGTTCCACTGCATTTCAATACCAAAGGAGGAATGTTTTCTCCCTGGGGTACGTCCCACATCAGAATGCTGCCACATGCCCTGCATTTGACCTTTGCTTTTTTTTGTTGCTTAAAGGGAGGAAAGAGTTTGTTTTTAGAGGAATAAAAATTAATTGTTTTCTCAGAAATGCTTTTGTGATGATAGGACAGCCGTGAGAGAAAAAATAAAAGAGAATTTATGCTTAAAAAAAGGACAGGGAAAGGTCAGAAAGCAATCTGCAGGACGGCAGAAACACTTCAGCTATTCCTCAGAGCAATTTCTCTGAGCAATGAAAGAAGTAAAACCAATTGCATATGCCTCAAATACAAAACAAAAATAAAGTTAAAATAGATGTCAGACTGCATTTGTGTACTTCTTTTTGTCCTTGAAAAAAAATAGTGTAATTACCAGGCCACTACAACATCATTCACATTGTGATGTGCTGCTAATAAGGCTGGAGACAATGCAATTTCTTGTCAGTCATCAGTCAGTGGCTCTAAGGACGGATTTCATCAGCAAAAGAATCTACAACATGCAAGGCCTGCTTTTATTGTGAGGTGTGTTCATTACTCATTGTATGGTGATTTCCTTATAGCAATGTTTTTTTTTCCTAGACCTTCCCATCTCTTCTGCTAGCACTTTCAGTATGTAACCAACCCCAAAAAGTTTACTGAAGGCAAGTGATTTCAATATCAAACTAAAGCTTTTGGATAAGGTGAGTTTCCTGTGGCAAATTAGTGTCCATGGGAAGAGAAGTCTGTGCTACATTGTGCAGGTTACATTGTGCCACCTTTCTCTCCAGCTGAGTGGAATATTTTTCTGGTAATATCTCATATTGGTTTGGATGGGATGTCGGGCACTACTGATTATCAAATCAACAGACCTATTTGACCTGGAATATTTACTCAGAGAAGTGAAATAACGAAACCTAGTCCTAGTCTATCCTGCAAAACACTAACTGTATTATTTTTGGGCAACCAATGTGAATTCCTAGTGAAGGTGACAAAGGAAAATATTCTTGCTAGTGTCATATTAGACTTACCCAGCATTACAGCAACAAACATCATACTGTGGTGCAGGTTATAAAAGTGACAGAGCAGTATTCAACTCTGTCATTATAAATTAAAATTCGTTGAAAACAGACCATACAGTATCTGAAAACATGTTCATAGATGTTTCAGTGCTTTTACAGAGAGGAAAGTGTCAAAGTGTTAATGAAAAAAATGATCTGAAATATAAGAATTACAATCTCTTCATCAAAATCAATTAAAATATAATTTAGGCAGCATGTTAATTTTACAGAAAAAATTTTTCAAAAACTTTTCCAACTTTTATAAATTTTTAAAATACTTTTTTAAACTAAAACATACTTGGCTGTTTTGCCATTATTTTGCAGTTTTTATGTATGTTTGCCCTCTGTTTCTAGAAAACACATTCATTCTTTTCTCATGGACCAAGAGGACACAGTACAAGATTCCAGGAGCTGCTATTAGAAGGAAAATGTAGGACCTCCTTCTTTCACAAGTCTAGGAAGCTTGACAACACACATAAGTTGTTCCACTGCTTTACTTGATTTAAAAGGCTTGATGCAAGTTAAATTGACAATGTAAATGTAATGAGCTGTAAATGAACTGTTCTAAAGATCTCATTATCAGCATTGTTTATTGCAGAGATTTTACAATTATTTCGATCATAGGATGCCCCAAAAGCAGTCTATTTTGTGCAATTTATCCTCCAGCTTTTCCCCAGTGTCCCATTGTTCTTTCTATAGGGAAGCCTCATGAACTCACCCACACTAAATCACACTTGGGGATATTCTAGATGAGTACAGCAGTCTTCAGCACCAACAGAAAGGAAATTGGCAATTTGCACCTTGTACATAAAGGATTTAGAATGCTATTTTTAGTTTGGAACAGACTTGATGTTGAAAGCAGAGATCTGATGTCATGTTTAAATGGCACAACGCCGTATGGCACAGACATCCCTGCAATAACGAGAGCACCTTAACACGAGCCAGCGCTGCCCAGCAGCACACAGCAAGGTTTACTGCATGCCCAAAGAATCACTGCCAGAGCTCCGGGCCCTCGGCTGCACTGGGAGACTGATAAGGAGGAGTATAACATAGTATGATATTACTGCCGTTGCTATGGCAGTGCTTACAGACCAGCCAAAACCAGGGTTTGTCTGCGCTCAATTATTCCCCTAATGGTATGTTTTTATTCCGCTAGATCCACATCCAGGAAAAATTAAACACTTTAGCTTAGAGCAAGTTTTGGTGGAAGGTTGAGGCTTGTCTATCCATAAGAGGAACAAAACCCTCACAAATAAAAGTCAATGTGACAAGTTCTGGCAATACAGGAAAAGCAAAAAAATTAATTCAGTGACTATGGCATGGCACTAATTATCTTTTCTTTTACTTTTTTTTTTTTGAGTCAACACCTGATCTCTAAGAGACTGACCCAATTCCAGCCTGAATGGGTTTCCTCTACCATATAACTGCATTAGTGAACAGAAATACTAAATATGCATTACCATTATTCATGACAAACCATTTGCTAAATTAACTGAAATTACTGTATTCACATTCTCAGGAGCTGCTGTATGTACAGCCCTGAACTGAATGGACATGTTTTATAATTTGCCTTTAAAGCAACACAGCATGGTGAAAGCTGATGAAATTCCTGTATGTAAGCACAGTGGAAGCCATTACCTACAGAAGCAGCTGCTTCCCTTCTGCTGAGATAGAAATGCATCATATTTATTGGAATTTATAAAATAATCATGCCAGAGATTCAACCATATCTGTGATGTGAATATTTGGTGATGTGAAAAGAGTCTCTTGGTTTTCAGAAGGGAGTGGTCCAGTATGTCAGCAATGGACAAAGATTTGCTGTGATAGAATGAAATGAAAGTGAATATACATGGATATAAATGAAGGTGGCTGAAACGTGTGGGAAGGAAATGCAGACCATAACACAGTGTCAGGTAAAAAGACTGCCTATTTCTGTTATAAACTTTATGTTTTCTCTAAGTGTGGCTAAAAGACAGCAGAGTATGGACGTTTGCAAAATAATTCTCAGATTTTGACTTGGAAAAACTCCCTGAGATATTAAGAAAGAAGTGAAAACTGGACCATCAAAGGCCAGGTGCTGTCCCCTACTGCCAAGTTGGCTTCATGAGGGGACTCTGGTGTCTGGTGACTGAGACTGCCTGCAGGATTCCTGATGCAGAGGGGAATGTAAAAGCAGAGGAGTCCTTTTGGGGCTATAGGTTTCTTTATCATCAGGGATACTGACGAGAAGAGCCTTCACATTTTTAGCTGAAACTCTGAGAAAGCTTTTAAAATGATTAGGAAAACAGTGGATTATACAGTCAAAACAAAAATAAAAGTGGAAATAAATTAGTACTTTTATTCTCACTTTTTTGTTGTGGATCTCTCTTTCCCTTGCTCCTTGCCTTTTTTTCTCCTGCAGACCTGTGCATCCATAGTACATTGCTCTCTTACAATCATTGCTTTTGAAAATCCAGAATATATTCTAAGTATTTCCAAAGGACTGGCATAAATGTGGGAGCTCTGTGCCTTCCCTTATCCTAGCACATTCAATCCCTAACCCAGTTGGAGGTACTAAAAGACTTGGTCTATTTACGGGTGGATAAAATTTTTAAACTAAATGCTGGCCTCCCACTGTATAAGATATTCAACCCAAACATCATACCTACATGTCTAAATGACTAGGTAGCTTTTGTTTAAACCCATGTTTTTCTTCCAAAGAAGTAACCATGACATTGTGCTAGTTGGAATTTATTGTTCTACAGCTCAAGACTATGGAATACCATCTGTCAGACCTGCTACTGCTACAGGCATTCCTGATGCATTTTCTTGTTGTGTTATTTGATTTAAGCAGGTAACATATAGTCCTCATAAGAGATGTGGTTTCAAATAATCACATTTAAATATACACATGGGTGTGTAATTTGACTTGTTAGCAAGAAGAATTAAACAGGATTTACTCATTTAATTAATGAAGCTGAAGCATCGATTCCATCGTGGTTTTTTTCCCTCAGGCAAATAGGTCCCCCATACTCTGCCTCCTGCAGAGGCACTTACCTTTTATGCAGAACGGCCCATCGTAGGCAGTTTTGGAGCAGTCACAGGAGTAGCCGTTGTATTTCTCCACACACTTCCCACCGTTGGCACAGTACATCCCGTAGCTCGTGCAGTGCCCAGAGCAGCCGGGCTTCACCCCGGGCGTGACCTTCGCTCTCTCTTCCAGGTCCAGCGTCACCCCGTTCATCCTCAGGGAACGAATGCAGCCTAGGAAGCCTCGCTGGCCTCCTGCAGCACCTGAGAGGGAATGCTGAACTGTGAGACAATGCTGAATAGATTTTATCGCTGTTTTACATAAAATATCCTGCTAAGCCTGTGGTAACTTCTTTGTAAGGGCAAGGAATTGCTTTGTGCTAATGACAATAAATCAGTGAAACCTAGCCCTTTGATATCATAGCATTAGCAAGCATAAACAGTAGTTTTTTATCTTTAGTTTACTTTATACTGATTGGACATTTGAGATTCTAGCCCTACACTGTAAGATTTCCTTTCATTTCAACTTCAATGTTTTTAGACATAATGGTGGAAGAAATGGGCTTGGCTCAATTGCTAAGGTGTAGCCTTTCTCTCCTGATGATTAGTAATGGTGGGTGCTAATAATAATGTCAAAATATGCTATGCAGTGTTACATTTTTAAAAGCCACAATAGGCAAAGAAAAAAGGAGTTAAATCCCCATTGTCAGTTATAATAGGAAATTTTCATGTTAATTTCCAAGAAACATCATGTATACTATTTACTTATCAGATAGACTGATGGAACACTGAAAAACTACATTTGACAATTTGGGTTGAGATGTTTTTTATAGCAGTTTATAGGAACTGTCCTTTTTCACCCCCAGTAAACACTCACTGAAAAAACGTGATTTCAGCCAGGAAAGGCTTATCAGAGGCTGGATTAGAAAACAACAATCAAAAAAACCCAAACTAAAAAATACGAGTAAATAACAATGAGTGCTGGCATCTTTTCTGCTCATCCCTTCTCTCTTTGATTACTGCAGTGCCGCAGGTGCCAGAGAGTCCCTGAGGAGATCTGAATGCTCATCACCACAGAGCACAGAGGCTGATATTTACCTGAGTGGGGAAGAAGACTAAATACAAACCAGAGAGGGCTGCTTCAGATCAAGTACTGATAACTGGATGATTTGGAGTAGGAGCGGGCAAGGCTTGGTCTCTGCTTAGTGCACATGGCGGACAGTGTTCTGGTGTGATTCCATTCTATGTGAACTCATACACTGCAGTGATGGAAAACCTTCTTTCCCCTTTCAGTGACAGTCCTAGCCCCTAGGACACAAAGTCATCATCCCTCAAGCACTCTTGGTCACCCAAAGAATAGATATTTATTCTACAGAAAATGGAACTGGAGGCACCAAAACAATTCTTGTTCAGCATTACCTTCCAGGGCCTTGATATTCAGGTATTCATTTTGGGCACTCCAACTCAAACCTGTCCTAGGTCTGACTCCAGGTAAAGTTTAAGGCTGTTCTCTGATATGTGTGCTCCAATCACCAAGTTATATAAAATAGATGTAATTCAGAAAGAAGAAAAATCTGGTGCAGATTGTGACATTTGTTTTTTGGCAATAAAGGTACTATATATTCCAAAACATTGCTGGTGTTACAGTCAATTCAAAACTAAGAAAATCATCATTATCAACAATTCTCAAAGAACTCAGGCTAGGAAAAAAAAATTCCAGCTCTTCCTGTTTACAGCAAAAGGCTTAGTATTTTTTTAAAGGTTAAATGTTCCTTTTTTAAACAAACTTCATCTTTCAGCTTATTTTGGAACCACCACTTACTGGGATCACAGCAGCAAAGGAGAATCTGAGCTTGTAAATAACACCTGCACATCTGGTGACACAGTTTGCAGTGACACTGGGCTGATTACTAAGGCGATGAAGGCTTTAAACATAATTTTAATTCGAGTTGTTGAATGCTGACTAGCATGGAGAAAAAAGAGATTTTTTTTCTCTTTTCACTTCCTTCTTCTCTTGTTAACAGATACCTAGAGAGGCATGAAAGTGCTTCTTTGCTCAACATTTCATGCAGTTCTGATTCCAGCTAATGACACTTGGCATGTCAGCACTTTGCAGCCCTGCGGCTAACAGATGGAGAAATACAAATGGTGCTGGAATAGCCTGCTCCAAATGTAGCGGAAACCAGTAGCTCCAGAAAGCAGCTGGACTAACTTGGTTCCAGGGAATGCATTTGTGTAACACTATGTGGTGCTTTCCTACATCAAATGAGTAAATAGCCCACGGGACTAAGGGGGAAAGACTGCAGTGAGAGCTGTGAATGCAAAAGCATGGCCAATGATTAAATCTAAAGAGGCTGGAAGTGCTGCTGAGGCTAGGATGGGCACTGCAGGCTCATGTGGTCCTGGCAAGAACTCTGCAGAAGAGTTCACTTCTGTGGTGAAAAAGTGTTTGTGTGTCTGGGAAGAGACTCTCAGCAAAAAAGGAGTTTGGCACTGCAGTCTGCTGGAGGCACTTTCAGCCAGGAGATGCAGGTGGAGAAAGACAAAAAGGACAAGTTTCTAACACACAGTATTTTTCTCTTAGTTGATCTTTGTATTTCTGTAATTATGGACATGTTTGTCTTTTTCATTTTCTTTTTTTTCTATTTTTCTTTTTTTTCTCTTTTTCTTCCCCCCTTCCTCCCCCCACTTTGCTGTCATGCAAGTGCTTGAGGAGCACAGCTTCCCACATTAAGTAACTGCTGCTGGCAAGACACGAGGCAAAGGATGTTCAGCACTGTGAGAGCAAAGCCCGGCCGCCCCCTCTGCATCTTACCAACATAGAGCTGGCTGTACAATTCCAGCCGCGTGTGTCCTTCTGTTGGAGCTTTCCGGACCTCCAGGGGTAACTGGTCCACCTGCAGGCTGGCCTGCTTGACGTTCCTCTCGGCATTGACCCGGTGCCATTGGTCATCGTTGAGCGGGTTGGGAGACCTCACGACGATTTCCACCGGCCCGTTTCCGACATCAAATGAAAAGGAGACCTCGGTAGCAGCTGAAATAGCCAGCAAAAGGTGTCAACAACTTGTTTGCAGTGTTACATTGTAAACACATTCATTTACACTTCCTAAACCGTAAGGAGTCATATCAAATGGAAATATGCAGTACTAAGTCATCTTTCTGAATTTATAAGCACGTTCAGTTCCTCCTAACCTGAGTAGGAGTTCGACTTCTAGAAGACAATATCAGCAAACCCTCGACCAATTGCATTAATCTGTGAACTCCCTAGCTTTCCAGTTTACATGGGGTGTTTTTTTAGGGAATAAGCTTTTTGATAAAAAAAAGGTGGAGAAGTATAAATTTTTTTGATTTTGAGGAGCAATTAATTCTTGCAATGAACTAATAATGCTGTGGTTAAGATCCATATGACATTTTATGGCTGAAAAAGAAATGGATCTTTAGTAAGCCCTACGGTGCTCTGTTTATAGTGTATGATTCAAACCATGTTACCGTGTTAAGAAATTTTACAAATGTCCATTAAGCCCTACTAGACATTCCTTCAGGTCATCCTTGGCAAATATATAATTGATAACTACTATTTAATGTTGCGTGTGATTAATGTTATATAAATTATTTTTAATAAAGAGGTAGAATTATGACTTTCCTATTGAGATTTAGTTTATATATCTTTGGGCTGCAAATTCTATTCTGGTGGCAAAACATCAGATGAAAGGGTTAAAAGAGAATGGATTATCAATTACAGCATTCACAAATGAGGATACCAAACAAAAGTAAAGACAACCAAGAGTTCCATTTAATTTGGTTTTTCTACACACAAAGTAAAAAAGCCAGAGCTCCCTTTTAATTCCTCTGAAAGATCTCTGGTGCCCAATTAGGGTCTCTGTGTTCCAGTACAGCTGTGGTTTCTGGTTAGGTTGAATTGATAAAGCACTATTATAAAACTCTTACTCAGCAAGGCTATTAAATTGTGGTAAAAACACCACTCCATGTTCATTATCACTAACAATGCTGATAAATAGTGGGAAATATTTTTGTATATGGCCTAATAGATTTTCACAAGGTTACATGAGACTGACCTGACAGCATTTTTTAAGAAAACTGAAAGGATAGGAATTAATTTTTTATAGAAAATGTTCTTTTAACCCAAATTTTTTATACTTCTTTTTTTTCAAAATTGGCTACTTCTAAAAGAAAAAAAATGAAAAGCTGTTGTTCTTTCGGTTCTCTGCTGAATAAAATTATTTAATTTCTTGAATGAACTGCCTTTTATAAGCCATGGATTTAGTCTGTTTGGCCTTTTGTACTTTACAAGGCACAAAATCTGTATAAGCCAAAGTGTGCTGTTATAGAAATAAAGATGCTTAGTTTTAACGTTATGTTTTGTAACTTCAGTGGTTCTGCCAATAAACTCAGGCAAAGTAGGAATTAGAGTAAAGCCTCCCCAGTACTTAAATTGTATGTTGCGTTCAAGTCTATTTTCAAGCATGTGTGTATAATTCTCCTTTAATTTTGCTTTGAAGAACTGCCTCAGATCTCTTCACTGTCAGGCTTGAATTGCTTCCCAAAAGCTGTCTGTCAACAAGACTGTAAAATAAGGACCTCTTAGCAGACTTTTTCCTCTTATTCTGAGCAGCTGATGACATTTCTACTGTGTACCTCGAATATTATCCATTCAGAATTTTTGAAAACCTCCACAAGAATGCTTCTTTGCTTGCAAGCTCTTGGTCTTCTGGATAGAAGTATCCCTAAGTTTTAAAGGAAAATTATTCTTCTTTTAAAACGAAAAGTGAAGAAAACTGGCAAATAGAGATATTCCAAGTAGAAATTCTGTGCTTGCATAGTCTAACTTTATGCATGGCTTTAAAGTAAAATTTGTATCACAGCCTAGAAGACATGTAATTAAATTTGTACTTTTTGGAGAAAATCACTCCCTTTGAAATGAGTATCAATTGTACAAATTTATATTATACTATATTTAACCTTATAGTTAGGGAAGGAATAGCATTCCAGCAAAATCTTCTCATCAGAGGTCATTTTCAGTGCATGTTCCTACTGACATGCTGAAAGTTAGACAAGATAATACAGCATCTATGGACTGTCCTGATCCTTCCTCCACCAACCTAAAAATATGATTCTCATACCAAAGGCGAGGAAACGTATTGGCTAGACTGATGGACTGAAAAAACCATGAAATATGCCAATGAAAAGAGCTTCACAAATGGGCAGAGGCTGCAAATAGGATGTCTCACATGCAAGTTATATTACTGGTTCTGACTCTGCATTCTAAGTTCCATTTTCAGTCTATGGAACAAGCACTTTCCAACCAGGGACATCTTCAGGTAAGATGACAGGTCTTAACAGAAATGGATGAATATCTGACCACAGGCATGTTAGTCAGAAAATGAAGACAAAAGAAATTTCACACTCCCAAAAATGAGATGAGTGACCTGGTGACAACAGACAGGCAGAAGGCTGAGGTACTCAACATTCTTTTTGTCTCAGTTTTTACTGCCAATTGCTCTTCCCACATCTCTTGACACTCTGAATCTCAACACTGGGGGAATGAAGAGTTCAAGGTCAGGTTGGATGGGACTTTGAGCACACTGTGCTGCCCCCACTCCTTTTTCCTCTATGCCAGCTTTACTGCTGAGCAAAACGTTGTTCTTTTGGTCAGTGATCAACTGTCCTGCCTGTGTCCCTTTCCAATGCCTTCCCTACCCTCAGTCTCCTGACTTGATAGAGAAAAAGCTTTGGCGCTGTGCAAGCACTGCTCAGCAATAGGCAAAACACTGGTGTGGTATCAATGCTATTCTAGGCACAAATCCAAACCACACCACCGTATGGGATGCGGAGGAGAAAGCTAACTCCACCCCAGCCAGAGCCTGTACAACATCCAGCTTGCTCAGAAGTTCAGTGTAACTTCTTGTATAGAAGACTGGCAACTATTTAGCTTTTTTTTCCCCCAAGTATGTTATACTTTTCAGTCTCTGTCTACACATACAATCCTTGCATGATATAATCTCTTTGACTCAAATACATCTTTGGTTGATGTGATAGTGGTATTATTTTGTCAAACATTTGAATAGGGTGATGGAAAAAATATCTAACATATATGTGCATTTGTTAGTATTTATTCACAATGACAGACAAACCCAGCACAGGATTTTTTAAAAAAGGTGAAGGAAATGAGCTGCAAAAACATGACCAGAGATTTGTACTGGTCACCTTTTAGGTAATGAAGTGAGTTATCCTAATAATAATTTTATTTTCTAGTCTACCAGATACCATAAAACCCAAGTCAATTTTTCGAAGAGGTGAATAATGATCAGACTTTGAACAAATGTCAGAAATTGCCTAATTATTAAAAAAAAAAAGGTAGGTTTTAATTTATTAAGTCAGTACAGAGTTTTGTGATGAAAATTTTGTAAAATTGAACAAGAGTGAATTTTTTACATGCTCCTACTACATAAATTCACTCAATACACTGAGGTTTGTGGCTTAGTTTTACCCTTTCCGTGCCATGTGCAATTACATATAATTAAATCTGAACACGTTTCTTTCATTGATTCCATTTTCTAAGGTCTCAGGATGTTGTTAGCCATCTGTTCAGAACACAGAAGAGCAACTTTGGCAAACAAAATGTCCTTCTCTGTCTTTGTTCGGTGTTTTTTAGCTCCATTCAGATCTCACCATTTTCTCATCTTAAATCTATGAGGCATTTGCCCACAAAAATGAAGGGATACAACTGAGCCACTGAGCAGGAAGACCTGGATAGGCTGGAAGAGTGGGCTAACAAGAAGCTGTGAAGTTCAACAAAGACAAATATAAGAAGGTCCACAAAGATGATCAAAGTACTGGGAAGCCTGATGGAGGAAAGGCTGAGAAAACTCTGTTTGTTTAGCTTTGAGAAAGAAGGCTTGGGGGAGACCTTATCATCATTGTTCTGGTATTTAAAGGGTGGCTACAAAGAAGATGGAGACATTCTTTTTATAGGAAGTCACGTGGAAAAGATGAAGCGTAATGGTTACAAGTTACTCCTGGGGTCACACAAGAGGAAAATTTTGCACAATGAGAGCAATTAGCTACTGGGATGTCTCCAGGGAAGTGGTAGCTTCCTCTGCACTGGACACCTTTAAGATTCAGTTGGACAGGATGCTAGGACATTTTGCCTAGACTGTAATTTTGTTAAGAAACGCTGGATGACATGACCCTTGAGGCCCCATCTAACCTGGCATTCGATTATTCTGTGGTTCTATGATTCTATGACTGCATTGTCTGTAGGATTCCACGTTTCTTGGGTCCTTCCTTTCAAGGCTTTCTGGTAGATATGCTTTAGTTAAACACAAGTTCTGAGGGTCAGCTACAGGGGAAGGAGCACACACTTCTATGTCCTTTGCTATGCAGCAGGTCAGGTTAAATGAGCTGATAGACATTTCTGGCATTCAAGATCTGTGACCAGCTAGATCTCCTATTTTCCTTAAACTCCTTGTGTTTCAAGTATTTTTTTCTCTCCCATTTTCTAGTTTGATCTTTGTCAATGAATTTTAGGCTAGGATCTCTATTTACAATGAGGCTGCCAGCAAAGAAAGAGATGTTAACGGATAGGTGGGTACTCACAAGATGCTAAGCAGTAGGTGGATGTTCTCAAGACATATAAACCAGGAAAAAAAAGGAAGAGGGATTACAACCCTTCTCTCAACTGTCTCTCTAATGTATGCCCACTTCTCTATTTCTCTCCTTCTCCTCCATTATTCTTTCTTTGAAACACATAGTTTCATGTTCCCCCTCGTACTTTGTTTCTCTTACCTCCTCTGATGTATTTTTATACCCTTCAAATGGGACTGACTGATGTTTTAGTTGACTTACATCAAAGGGAAGAGTATCTAACTTCTTTAGAATCCTTTAGAAATCCCATTCTTAGAACATAAATGCCATGTTACATCCAGAATCAGAGTTCACTCACTTGGCTGTAAAATTGTTTACAACAATAAGCTATAAACTGTAAACTGAATCTGCCAGACAGATATTTGTTCTGAGAAAACAATAGCTTGAAAATATTGTATGTCTGTAAGGGCAACATCTGCCATACTTCTTGGACAGTTTGTTTGTAAATACACCTCTGACAAGCGGCTCACTGCCTGAATCTGTAGACAGAATTCAGTGAAATGATTCAAAATGAAAGAAAACCTAATCAAAAGAGAGATACGATAGATATTTCTAGAGCTAGTGGTCTATATATCTTTATATGAAATCTATCACCATGGTCAAGATCAGGTCTGGTATATGTAGTTATTGGAATCCTTCCCATTGCCTTTAACAGACTCTGGATAGAAGAGAAGGCATTCTAGGATTTGAAAGTAACTATCTTGTCCACCTTTCCCACTTATACTCAGATATCTGAGTTTAAAGGTAGTTTTGCAAAGTCATCTCTAAATTACCTTCCCTGGTGCCCTCATTTGCACAGGGCTGAGAGAGGCCATGCCAATGCTGACATGGAAACAGCATTGGTAGGTAGTTCCTGGCTGCAGAAAATAGGTGGAAAGGGCTACAGATGCTACCCTGAAGTGCCATATTGGAACACAGGACCTACTTTAAGGAGGTCACTTCTCAGAGGACATGACTTAAAATTAAAGCTACCAAAGCAACATAACAGAGAAAAATTGTTGATCCAAGTTGCTTGACTGCAATATAGGAATTACTGTGTAGCTTGGCTGTCTGTTAATAGTCAGGTAGTTGTCAAAAATCATGACTGTATTTACAATAATGGGACTAAGGATCTGGATGGTTTCATCATTTATCTAATTCCTAAATGAATAGTCCATTTGAACTAATGAGCAGAAGCTTCATTCATTTGACCAAATGACAGTGCACATCCATGCCCAAGACTTCAGTGATCCCTGAGCTAAGTGCCAAATGAACCAGCTCTGGAAGCTGCGCAGCTGCATCAGCATGATGCTGTGCCAACAGTAATTAGTTCTAATAAGAGACTATACTGCACCTAGGATCAAACCCAGCATAGCCGAGTGCTGATTTATGTGGACATGCTATATCTTTCTCAGAAAGAGCTCAGGAATCTCTCTAATGTAAGGACTCATCGTACAGAATAGGCACACTCTACATTTGCCTGTGGGTCACAAGTAAAATAAAGAAAAATCATGAAACTTTACACTCTTTTGAATCTTATGAAGCCATTTATGTAAGTGTTGAGAAGGAAAAATGGGTGAGTAAAGCTATTGCTTTGATTTAACATTATTTAAGACCCGCTTCTTATGTGTAAATCCACCCACAAGATATGATACAAGCGAAGCTCTCTGTCTCTCTGAACCTTTAGAACAAGCTGATATTCTGTAGGGAATGAACAATCCATCTGGGGCTGAGGGTCACCAGAGTAAGCGAGTGAATCGGGAACATCGAGACTGGAGACAGCCTGGGCTGCAGTGATCATGCACAGGTGGAGTTTGCAGTCCTGAGATATACCTGGGTCAGGTAAGGAGTAAATTTCAGTAAACTTTAGGGAAGCAAACTTCCAGCTCTACAAGCAGATGTTTAATAGGATTCCCTGTGAGACTACCCTCAGGGACAGGGAAGGAGAGTAGAGCTGGCAGATCTTTAAGGAAGTCTTCCATAGAGCACAAGAGCTGGCAATCCTCAGGAGCAAGAAATCAGGCAGGGAAAACAAAATATGGGCATGGCTGAGTAGGGATCTGCTGTTTAAATTAAAGGGATAGAAGCAAATGCACAGGCATCGGAAACAAGGAGAGGAAACCTGGGAAGAGTACAGAGATGAAAAATAGCTGTATAGGGAGGAGTGAGGAAGGCAAAGGTGAAACTGAACCTGAGCCTGGCAAGGGATGCAAATAAGAGGAAAGGCTTTTATAGGTAATTTAACCAGAAAAGGAAGGTCAAAGAGGGTGCACCCACCCCTGATAAACAGTGGTGGAAAACTGGTAACAGTGGATGAGGAGAAGACAGAGGTACTCAAGAACTCCTTTGCCTAAGTCTTCAATGACATTTCTTCCCTCCACCTCCTGAGTGGATGGACAGCAGGATGGGACTGAGGGAGAAAAATGCTTCCCACTGTAAGCAAAGATCAGGTTCACGACCATCTGCGGAACCTGAATGTGCATAAGTCTATGGGACCCAACGAGATGTCCTCCCAGATACCTGAGTGAATTTGTTGATGGTTAGTCAGGCACAACTTTCTCTTGGTGAAGCCATGTTGGCCGTCTCTTATCACCTCCCTGTCATGCATACGCCTTGACATAGATTCCAGGAGGATCTGTTCTATGATCTTACCAGGCAGAGAGTTAAGGCTGACAAGTAGTTCCCAGGGTTTTCTTCTTTACCTTTTTCCAATCATTGGGGACTTTGCCTGAGTGCTATGATATTTAAAATATCACAGAGCATAGCTTGGCAACTACAGTAGCAAATTCTCTCAGGACCATGGGATGCACCTTGTCAATCCCACGGCTCTACGTTTGTTCAGGTTCCTCAGGTGATCTTGAAGCTGAGTTGGGTTGCAATGAGAGAAACTTTTTTCCTGCAGTCACTGCCCTCATGTTCAAGGACTTGAGATGTGTGGGAAGAGAGATTACCATATGTATTGGTAAAATACTACTTCCCTGCAAAAGAGGAAGTACAGTGACTGCTATTGGCATTAACATTTTGATGATATAACTGTAAAGTTCATTTTAAATATTAGTGATTTCAGACATTCTGTAACAGTATTACTGATTTCTCTCAGTATAATTCTTGCTGCCTGGAGGAAATATTTTTAAACACATTTTACATTCAGTCATGGGAAGTCTAGAAACATGTATAGAAAGGAGAAGGGAAATTAACTTATAAATGAAAGGTAAAGGAATGAAACCATGTATAGCTGAATGGCTTTAACCATTAAAGTTTTGGAAGAAATTATAACATAATATTTAGAAAAGATAAAAATAGTAACCCAAGGGTGTTTTTTCCCAAAGACTAAAGAAACTAATTTATGGTGAGTAGAATTTATTCAATTCCTGTGCATTTTCATTAGGAATACATAACTCTTCAGCATGTCTGAAGCTTCTTATGACCTTTTTAGTTTGTTTTTATCTTGAAATTTTCAAAGTATCTTGCACACCCAAAAAAGGAAAAAAATCATATCAGAATGAAAAATAAAGGAAAAAGCTTTGTTGAATGCAGGAAAGACCACCCCCTAAAGTGTCTATCCTCATATTTTTGATCCTCATTTCCTCCACCACTTGGTGGTGGAATCAAGCCTGAAGGCACTTGATTCAGTCTCTGCTGTGTGCAGTATCTACATCTGGCAGCTGTAAACTTGCAGTGACAAGTTCTTTGAGAATGGACAGGGAATTAGATCTACTGAGAGATGCTGACCTGATTCAGCAAGAGCTGCTGTTTTCTTATGCATATGACTATGTCATTACAATGTGAGACAAGACTGCACACAAATAACTTGTTTTGCTATATATTTATAAAGAGTGAACTTTAATGCATTATTGTCCTTCTTCCTTCATGATACTTTAATATCTTCTCTCTAGTAAGATTTACAACTGGACCAGTAATTTCAACAACTGGACAGGTAATAAGTCTAAATTCTAATTTCAGTTTAAGGGAGCAAAGTGTCTTCGGATTAATGGGAATTAAATATGTTAAGATCATTCTTTCATAATTTCATTTTATGACTATATGAATATATAAAAATATATAAAAATATATTTTCACATATCTGTCTGTCTGACTGAATTACTAGCTGGTTTTTTGTTATTTCATTGCCTGTATTGGAATAGGCTTTCTCTACTGTAATAAACTTTGCCTATTGTATCCACGCTGAGCCTTGAAATTCATTATCCTTACCTGTGGTTTTAATCTTAAATATTCAGTATATACCAGTTGACTCAGAAGTACTGTACTACACTGCACACAGGCTACTGGAACCTGGCCAAAATCTCTCCAGGTGTGAGGAAGTAAAATAATAAAAAAAAAAGTCCTGGGTTCTGGCTTCTCTCACCTTGTAGATGGACAGCAGTTCCCTGTCTACTGGCAGACAAGCACTTACACACACAACTTGCAATATTTTGGAAAGGCACAGCTGTACTGGAGCTCAATATGAAGGGAAACCAGAACTCAATTACAGAACCTTTTTCATCATGAGTAAACATCTGTGTAAGGACAAAGATAAGGAGGGATTTGATTTCGATAATAACTAAGTTATTTTATCTCACTTTAAAATAATCTTGACTGCCAATGAACCAATCAAATATAAATACCAGTCTTCCTACACAGTACATTAGATTGCTTTGGGGGACAAAAAAAATTGCATTAAATTGAAGTACCACATTTTCTCATGTAAGATCATGCAAAGGCCAAATATGCCCTAAGAAGATAATTATTTGTTATCATTATTTATTAATTACTTCAGTTATGCTAATTGCACTGCATCTGTCTTGTAGATAAGCACTTGGAAACAACTCCCATACTTTTATGGTTGTATTTCAGTTGATGCAGCAATTTTCAGCCATAGGCAGTAAGAACAAAAAAATAATATTATCAGCCCTACATAAATAGGGAACCAAAGCAAAGACATGTGAAAGGACTTGTTTAAAGTCAAACATTAGATGATTAGAGCAGGACTTGAAAAAATACCCGCTTGCTTTAATTCTAAGGCAAAAAATACAATCTCAGATAGACGTTACCTCCCATCCAGCCAGCTCTCTTCCAATAACTACTTAGCTGCCTGGAAAGAGGGAAGGAACAGGAACAGTGACTCATTGAAGGTCTGTTGATTCATCTCATGAGAGTTACTAATGCTTAAAAAAGATACAGCAGCAATATTTGCTGGTCTCTTTTGTGACAGATGATTCACACAAAGGGAACTGTAGTCAGTGGACTGAGAGGAAAAGGGGAGGAGATGTGTGTTCTCCTGTCTGTAGTGGGTTATAATATACTTCATTATATCCTTTTAACTGCAGCACTTTACCATGAAACTGAATTGGTCCTATACAACAGAAGGCAGCACAACAAGGGGGAAGCAGAGACATCAGAACAGAGCTCTCCCATGCAGCACATAAAGGGTTTTGTGTAACTGGTAGTTATTTTTTGTTGCATGAAAGGCAAAATAAAAGCAGGTGGTAATGTTCATGAAATCAGATTTTGTCTGGGCATGGTAAAGCATGAGAGAGGTTTTTGGAGAGGAGAGAGTGGCTTATTTTACTATGAAAAATTGCTATGAATTTGGCACAGTTCTGAAGCTGCTGAGCAATGTGTCTAAGTGCTTACAAACAGACACAAGGATATAAACTCCCCCTCTTGAATATGTCACATTCATATGTAACAAAAATGAGTCAAAACTGTAAAATGTGCGTTATACTAAAAGCAGTAAGAGCCTGGTGCAGGTCTGAAAACTAGACATCCAAACTGTCACTCTTCCATGATGTGCTTTTATGAAAGCACATTCCCTGTGTCCCTGTCCCTTTTCTTCCTCTTCTGTGGAAGAGGATTTCCTTATTCTGTAATTTGTTTATTAGCTGTAGGTTCTGCTTTGGACTGTGGCTAAGACTTGTAAAGGTGTTAGGTGCCAGGGTGGTAGCTATTGAAAAACTTGTGCATCAGAGCAGGGTCTCATGATGATATGAATTTATTGATTTTTCTGCCTGGCTGTGTAAGGTTTTGTCATCTGTAGTGCCTCTTTTATAAGCAGTTTTTCATGGCTATTTATTTCTCTGTGGCTGTCCAGGGTCAGCATCAGGGTTAGGACTCTCTTGCACTATGCACTTTACTACCACAATAAAAAAAGGCCATCCAAAAATACGACTCAATTTTGTTTTTAGTGTAGTAACTCTGTATATGAAAAAGGGTGTGTGTGAGGGGGCAGGGTAGATGGATGCAGCTAACTGTGTCCCAGCTAACTCAAACTTTTATCAAAAGTTTGAGTCAAAGACTTTCTCCCCTGGAAAATATTCTTGTAATAATTTATAGTTGCCAAACTCCAGGGTAGATTTCCCAAGACGGAAGAAGATATCTTTGGTATTGTTTGCTTTTTATCCTTTTTGCAGCAGGAAAAAGTATCTGCTAAAAATACAAGCCAGAAGTATCATGGAGTGGTACAAGAGTGGGAAACAGAACTGACTTGTGGGAGGTAAAAATATGTTCTCAGACTTCATGGTAATTAGAGGTAGAAAACTTGACGCAGTATGTGAGTGAGGGACCTGCCAGGTTTAGCCACCTTTTGTGAACTATTTTGCTTGAGTATGCCAGAGTCTCAGGCAATGGAAAGCCAACAGGAGACCTGTTCCTGTTTCCTGATGTAGCAGTGGAAAACATAAAAGGGTGAGTGAGAGGAGTCATGTATTTATAAAGCATTGGTTTCTAAGATTTCATATTAGGAGAGAGCTTTTTGCAGTGCCCGATTTGAGACAAAAAGCTCTATTTTAAAAACAAAGTCAAGACATTTAGATCAAGAAGATATAAAAAGTCTAAATTATGCAAGATAGTGTTGTGGCAGCCTTGTGATAGTAACTGCCTTCATGCTCTTAAAAAATAGATTACCGTTTTATTAACTTTTAAACAAAATTTTACATGAGGTTTTTCTTTCCTTTTAAAATGCAAGAAATTATATGTGTGAAAAGTTTCTAAATGAAAAGTTGTGAACAGAAATACTCATTTTCGTCAGAACAACTGTAGCAAGGCAAGATAGAAAGACAGAGCCTAAACTGAATGATTTAAAAATGAATTAATTTCCATCATGATTTAAAATGATTTTTTTTTAAACTACCGTTTAAACCATAAATAAATGCTGCAAAGTGTTATGAAAATCTGTGGCCAAAACTCTATATGAACATTTAGCATCTCCCTACAAACACCTAGGGACAAAATAATTATATTTACTTGAATCAGTCTGTTGACATAACTTGAATTAATCATCTGCATAAATATTTTAAGCACCATGGATACAACTGTATTATTATTATTAAAAACACCTCCACTTTCATTATATCTAATTGTCTAGCCACAGAAAACCTTTTTCTATTTTAAAACTGAATTGCCTTGGTAAAACCAATAAAGACTAATTTAGGCTATTATTTTTTAATAGGCTGACTGAACTATTGCCAACACTTTCTCTAAAAAGTTCAAATTAAAAGAAAAAAGTAATTTTCAGAGTACCAAGATTCTGTTTATCTACTTAGAAGAATGATTCCCAAAAATATGTAAATAAGTGAGGCCCAGAAGACCCATTGGATTCCGGCTGCATAGCCTCAGGAAACAACAAAACTTGGTTGGACCCTTTCAGATCTCCTCACTCACAGCATTTCAATTTATGGCATGACATTGATGATTTGGATTAAAGGTAAGAGTGACAGTGACAAAAGACAGGTCTTCGTGTGCATCCTCCCCCTCCCTTCCTTTCTGCACTCTCTGATGGGAAAGAGGTTTGTCCTGAAATGAGAACACCAGGTGGAAATTGCAGGAGGAACTGTCTGGATGGTCTCATAATTGATGCATTCTGGAGAAGATGAGGGGGCTGAGATATTTGTGATTGGCTTTGGTACACATCAGCCCGCATAAGGGTATAAAAATGAAGAGAGTTTTCCGGTGACGTTTTACTTCAGATTACAGGAAATTACAAAGAATATGTAAACTAATGGAATTACCATATCTTTAGCGACTTAGTGACCAGATTTTACCCTGCAGTTGATTAAGGTAAGACTGCCTGTAAAATCAGCAAGTGAAATAGACATCATTGCCTAATGTGAGGCAGAACACAAACAATATGAAAGCATATAATGGATTTACCAAAGTCAACACAATGGATATCCTTCTTTGATTAAAAAAACACTTCAATTTTTGGAAGAAGAGAATTGTTATAGATTTAGCATATTTGATTTTCTTCCAAAAAGAGCAGAGATGGAAAATAGAATTGCAGAGATTGTTGATGAGATGGATGAAGTATAGGTCATCAGAAAATTAGAGGACCTCTAATTTGGTTTGGGTCAAGTCATATTTAGTATTATAATAAATACCTTTGCACAAGAAGTCAGCATATGTCTATTTATTTTTTTTTTTGCCAGTAACACAAGGTTGGAGAGGTCAGAAAATAATACATAACAAACAGTATCCCAGTGTAATCACCCAAAAATTCCTATGACAAGTGGGCAGTGCAAGAATTAATGTCATTGTAAAGGACACTGGTAAACCATTATCAGAATTAATGTGGATAGTTTGGATTACCTATGTTTAAGAAAGAATCCAAGGTGCAATGAATAGGGAGAACCTTATTAGCATAACCAGAGAATGGAACAAGAGAAAATATCTCATGAGAAGAGATTATGTGAGTTTGTCTTGCTTAACATTAAAAACAATTAAAAACTGAAAGAAGGTACAATTGCACCATAAATATGCAAGGCTAGAGTAAATGCTAGGAAGTGAAAACAATTAGTTCAGCCAAAGAACAATACTGAAACAAGAATGTATGGCTGTAAAGAAAAGATGCAAATCAAACTGTGAGAATTAGAAGACTTCTAAAAAACAAAGATGTGAGTCTGAAACGGTTGTCCAGCTGGCAAAGATTCAAACTATTTTCAATAGAGAGTTGCATAAATTTAGGGAGCTAGACACATTATGGTTGTCTGTGACTGTAAGTATCTAAATTCAAGGACCCAGAAGGTTTGTTTCTGTCATATGTCTATAGCATCTGGCAATTTTGTGCATCATGGTAAATATCTACTTTCTGCAGAAAAATGATTAGCACACATGAAGAAGGTAACAAAGCCTCTGGAGTGTCAGCATGTAACAGGAAGCAGACTGGAAATAAGGACAAAAACCTGAGATGAACTACTGGGTGGTAGTGTCAGCAATGGTTTGCCATGCGTCGCATGTTTTTAGTGCAAAGCAAAGACAGGGACAGCTATGCTCTTTGAATGCCAGCCAGTTCCCACCTTGAACTTTGTGAGAGCTATGAGTGATTTATAAGACACTGCTCATAAAATGACTTTTAGAGTGGCATTTATGGCAATGAGAAAGGCATCTAATAACTCTTGAAAGGAGAGGGGTAATGCTGAGGGGATGCACTGTATAGTGAAGGGTCATGAATGCCATATTGACATTGAGGGACACCAAAGTCAAGCAACCCGTAACTAGAGTCTGCCAGAGTCCAAGCCAGTTACAGAAGAGTTACTGATAGCCTTAATTTTCCCACAGCCCCATGCCCAAGATTTTCTACTGGTCTGTTTTAGCCTGTTCTCCAGCTGGAATGTTTATTTGCTGTCTTTGGCTTGCTCCCACATGACAGACTGGGCACCCATACCCATCTACTAATTTGGAACAAGGTAGAGGTGGAACTGGTCTTCCCAGATGAGTCATATATTTCTTTGTTTGAATATCAGGCATTTCTGCATCACCTGCCTCATCTGAAACAGAATCTTGTCTTTCAAAGACTGGTGCTTGCAGTTCTTCAGACCTGAAACTTTCATATTGTCCTGCAGTAGGATGAGACTTTGCAAGTACTGCTGTAAAAATATTTGGGTCATAAATTTCCCTGAAGAAATGTAATGTTCTTCCATTTAATTTAATAACTTATTGTGGGCCTCTGGGATGAAGAGATTCCTCAGTGTCCTATACATTCTTTGACATGTATAGGACTATGCATGCTAATACAACATGCTTTCCTAGGGGCGTGTTTTTCAGAAAAGTGACCTTCTGCTAGGAAAACAAAACAACAACTCAATTAAAAGAAACAGTGAAGGTCATACCAGTTTCACTACTGAGGTGAAAAACAAAGTTATGGAAAACATAAGATGTCTTTAACATATGGGACTTTGAGCATCATGTAAAAAACTCATTGGTATGGTAGAATTGCGTTTTAGGATGCCTCTGGAGAAAGACGTGATGGAGTTATTAAAATTTGTAAGAAAATATATTAATCAATCGTGTTAGAGCATTCAGTCTGGAGGAATGAACGCTGTCTGGGCAGAAGGAAACAGCCATGGGAATGATGGTCTCTAGTCTGTCACTGCTTCTTGTCTGATTTTAGAGGAGTTACTTATGTCTCAGCTAGGTAGCGCAGAAACAGCTGAGCACCAGAAGCAGCACGGGACTTTCCATGTGCAAAATTCAGGTATTAGATTGCTGTGAGTATCCTCTGCCCACAGAGCAAGTACAGCCATCCTGAAGCCATGCCACTGCTCTCATTAGGAAGCTATTCCATATGATCCTTTTCACAGCTGCCAAGTTCAGTGATTGCTCCTTGGGGAGACTGTAAGGGCACTTTTAGGGGTTATCAGCCAAGTGACATCCCTGAATTCAGTGGTTATAAATGCTTCTAACTTTTTACAAAAAATAATAAGGAAGATCTTTCCTCTCTTACATGTTGATGCCGGGATCAAACACAAGCTGACCTTTATCTCTAAGCCTCATTTTTTTTTTCTGTTGCAAAAGTGACTTGCTGTTTACTTACTTCAGCATAGTAACAGTGAGACACAGTTCATTAGTGTCTGTGAATTGCTTGGAGGTGCTGGGATGAGAGAAGCTATAGAAGTGAGTAGAATGTCTTTTTCATTAGAATTATATAACAGTGTCATTGAGAGAGTTTTCTGGAAACAGTGATGGTAGATGTTTCTTCCCAAATTACCACAGATATTGCCCCTTCAAAATTTGCTTTCAGGAATACATCTTTTCCAAAAGTTGGGATATCCCTCGAACAGAAAATTTGAATGTGATCTATTTGACAAACATCTCAGGTATGAAGTAGCTACATTTTCATAGTCATAACTTTAAAGTCTTCAGTCCATATTTCATAAACGTACAAAACCATATAGGAAAGGTCTAAAAGAGAATGCACCCTCCCTTTCTCACTCTAAAAACCAGTTTTAATTTTAAAACCATCTGGAAATTTTGACCAGAGATGAACGGTTTCTGGAAGCCCTGCCCTACAGAAAAATTAATACCTTATTCAACTACCACCTTTCTAAGCAATCCTAGCCATTTTCAGCTGACCAGCCAGCTATGAAAATAATGGGGTTCTGTAGATTTACTGGTGTATGTAAAAATTGAGGCTTCAGGTAATTCTACATCTCTGTCAACTCTTCCATGAATGGTGACAAGTACAAGCCTGCCAGAGGAGTTACTTGATAAATGGAATAGCTAAAGTCTTCAGCCACATTCACAGTAGCATTTTATCCCGTTTTTTTTCTTGACAGCCTTTCTTGTCAGCTGCTTGGAAAAGCTGTTTCTGGAATCAGAGAAACACGGGCTTCCCTTCCTTCCTGTATCCCCCCCTCCTCAGAGATGGCAATCTGGGGTTTTGCTGAAGGCACATGAAGTTACTCTTCAAGATACTGCAAATGTCACCTCTTTTTCATATGAATCTGGAGAGTTAGAAAATCTGTGCAATTATTAGGCCCTAAGACAACATAAGACTTCAGAATTATTAGTCTCAAAGACAGCATGCCAGTAAAATAATTTAATGAGTGTTCATAGTAACAACTTTTGTGCTCAGAATAAAACATGCAAACTCCTTTCCAAAGACTTGAAGTTAAGAATTTTAATAGATTGAATGATTTGTTTCCCTAATGCATTCACCAAGTGCAGCAAGCTGATTAAAATACTGAACACTGTAGAACCTTTTGGTTTCTGGTCTATAGACCTAAGCCTATATATCATTAACCATATATTATAGGTACACACAGATATTTTACACATAAGGGAAACAGAAAATAGAATTTGTATGTATTCAAGACGCTGATTTTAAAATTTTCCTTTTGGAATTGTAAAAAGTAAAGAAATAGAGAACAGGTTTTGTGGGAAGTCATCTTGCTCCAATGAGAACTGTACCTGTACGAGAAGGCAATGAACAGACAAAAGCAATCCACTAGGTGAAGCACAACAGCTTTCAGTAAATATGTGGTGATGGTAATTATGTAAAAAATCTTTAATTCAAAATAGCTCTTCTATTAGAGAATGTCATGAGTAGCTAAAAAGCAGCTTGCCAAAGGAAAGCTTCTTCAGAGTTTGGAGATAATTCTGTAATTACCTTATGGACTTAATTTTTTTAATGTTCCTATTAAGGAACAAACTCACATATTAGGTTTACAGGACTTCTGTAAAGGGGAAACAGACTTAAAGAGCAGCAGAGTTGACTGTAGAGCCATGTAAGGTATTTCTGAAATTCTGAAACTTTACTCTTAATTTAATTGAATTCCAGAAAACCATAAGTTCAGACTAGAAAAAAACAAATCTAAAAAAATGTAAAACAAATATTCATTAACAAATGTGTAATTCAGGGTGAGTTTCTCTTTGTTATTAAACCCACAGTATTCAGCACTTTTTCAGCTGTGACCTTTAGAACACTTAAGTCATAGGGAGGCCTTTTCCTGGGGCTCTGAAAATTTCAAGTGATAGTTTCCAGAGAAAAAGGGTAGAGTGAACTGCTTTGTACTTTTTAGCAGATACAGTCTGTTACAGTTGTTTCACATCTTTTGTTACAGATGATATTTCAACTTCTTCCATCAAGTACTTATAATCTAAAGTTTAGATTCAGGGACATGAGGCAGAGGTTGAATTTACGCATATGCCAGGTCTCAGCAAAGTCAGCAGATCTCAAGCATAGGTTTAAAATTGAAGTCCTGTTTAATGATACTCTGAGCACACTGCCACTTTCTTGAACTGGTACATCTATTCAGCGAGCCACTGCAGCATGATTATTATTTACCCTGAGCTAAGCTCAAAAGAATTTTAGTTTCTGTTAAGTCACCTTTATACACTGATAGTGTCACTTTTTAGCTAATTGAACAGCATCATGGTTGGTCGGATTGCCGTGGCTGAGAATACCTTCCATAAATTAAAAGAGCAAGAAGCTCTGAAGATGCCCACCTCAGCTGACTGTAAGCACTACTTAAATTCAAAGGGAAATTAGAAATAGCTGCCACCTCATTATTAAAAGGCCTTGCCCTTTTTAATAATAAGTAAAGCAAATAAGACTATTCCCTGTGACTCAGTAGGAACTATTTTGATTCACACAAGCTGCAGATTAGAGAAATTGGATTAAGCAGCATGAACTAAATTTGTCGCAGAAAGAAAGTAAAAAATGTCACCCAAATGGAACTTGGCATTTTATTTTTACCTGTAAGGAAAAATTTAAATGCATTTTAAAGGAGCCTCTTGGTTGTTTCTAAATTTCCACATTCTGATTTGTGTGTTTAAACTTTGGGAATTGTTAAAAATGGCTCTTTGCTTTCAAATTAGATGTGTGTATGTAAATCACATTGAATCTGCATAAAAACCCAGATGATTTAGGGTCCACAAGCCAACTGCTCCTTTTTCGACATTAATGACTCACTGACTTTTGTGCATGTACATTTAGAGCTGGGTCCTTGGCATTCGTGAGTAGCTCCTGCAGCAAAAGGAAGCACATGTGCTTTTCCCAGTGCCCCAGTGCTGGAGTGCAGGGAGGCTGTGACGTGCTGCTAGAGGCTGTAATAACAACCACACACAGCACAGAGGGCCCTTCACTGCTCCCATTTATGGCAGGGTCAAGGGAGAACAAAGGAGACATAAAACATGTTTCCCACTAATTCAACTGCTTCAACTCCACTAAGCAGAATTCAGGTGCGGCTGAGGATTTCAGCACCTTCCTTGGAAAGTTTGCCCCTGGGCCATTAAAAATGGTTTAAATAATAAAATTGGCTTGCCTCTTGCTATCATTATACCCTCTTTTTCAGATCAGTGATTTTATTAACAGATAATTCCACTAAAGATTTATTTTTATGAGATTTTTTTATGGCTTTTAAATATCATATGCAAGTTTTCAGCTCTTTGGCTCCTTGTAGTGCTGATTAGGATGGGCTCTTTTTTTCTTTCTTTCCCCTGTTTCCAAAGAAACCAAGAAATAAAATAGAAAAGCACAGAGAGCTGAAGACATAAATTTTTAAGAAATAATTCTGATGTGCAATTTTGAAAACCCTTTTCAGGTCAGTGTCATTTTTGTAATTGATGTTACCAGTTCTATTCTTCTTTGTATTTTCCCCTCAATAAACAATCTAAATATACTCCAAGACTTCCTCTCACAAAAGCCAACTTGAAAATATGTCAAGCAGTTTGATTTGGGAGTTTTTCCCAGGATTTAGAGAGCTTACACATTTTACTAAGCAGTACACATTTTTTGAAACCTACTATTCAACATAATACTTCAACTACTGAGAATAGTAATAGAAAGCATATTCTTACATTTCAACTCCAGTTTGATGAAGTCAGTGTTCCCCAGATTCTCAAGAAACACCCCGTCTGAGGCTGATGTCTTGAAGTAGAAAGAGATGTCTGCACTGGTTTCCCCTTGGAAGGTGGAGAAGTGGAGGTAAGATGATGAAGTAACGAAAGAAGCCGCATTCCAGTAATTCCCTGCAGGGGATAGACAGGAAAGACATGTTTCAGTGCTCCCTTGAAGCTGTTGGAAAAGTTGAAGATTTTAAGGTCCTTCTATGCTACAGTGCTGTCTGTGCTGAAGAAAGAACCTCTAGCACCTTGATTCTTGCTACCTCCTTTTTGTTTTTCTGGGCATGGTGTGTCTGATTTCAGAAGACAGAGCATGTTAATGGTAAATTTATTTTCAAGCTCTTAATTTATCATATCCAGTCATACTCAAATGTTATTATTATATGTTTAGTATAGTAGGACTGAACTCATGGGAGATCAGACAGAGGGGCAAAGCACTAATTTGGTGTCTGCCTCACTTCAGGCACATGCTTTGTTTTCATATATTTCTTCACGTGTGACCTACCTGTCTTCAAAATTATTCTACACAGCTACACCCCCTCCTTCTGAAAGTGTAGCTGTCTGTTAGAAGTCTATTAATATATATCACAGGAAAAATCCTGTGTAAAAGAAGCTAAGCAATACAGACACAATTAACATATGCACCTAACAGTCCCCTAGTACATTCCCACTGGAGAAATATAATAATTAATAACATCCAAGAACTATTACTGTACTTTACCTGGAATGACAGTCAAATTCAGTGCAAGGTAGCATTATATTGCAGAATAAAGTCATAAGATATAAGAGCAGATAAGATTCTCTTAAGAAGAAGATCATAAGATTCACAAGAGAAGGCTTTGAGGTGACCTAATTGTGGCCTTCCAGTACCTGAAGGGAGGTACAAGAAAGATGGAGAAGGACTTCTTAAGAGGGCATGCAGTAACAGGACAAGAGGGAATGGCTTCAAACTGATAGCCAGCAGGTTTAGATTAGATATTAGAAAAAAATTCTTTACTGTGAGGGTGGTGAGACACTGGAACAGTTGTCCAGAGAAGCTGTGGATGTCCTGTCCTGGAAGTGTTCAAGGCCAGGCTGAACGGGGTTCTGAGCAACCTTGTCTAGTGGAAGGTGTCCCTGTCCACAGCAGGGATGTTGGAACTAGATGTTCTTTAAGGTCTCTTCCAAGTCAGGCCATGCTATAATAATTCTATGATGATGATATAGGTGATACAGTAAGCCAATGAGAGACTGAAACAGCTCATTCTGGTTTCATCAGAATGCTTACGTATCCAGTTTCAGAAATTTGTTAGAATATCACTCATGATGTCACCACAGCTGAGTCCTTAGTATTCCAGCTAATAAACACAATAATAAATTACTTTCCATTCCAGTCGAAAGTCCCAGATATTGGTTTTCCATTGTTTGAGTATTGAAATAGGTTGTAATGCTATTATTTGTCTGGTTAGCACTGGATGAATATGAATGAGGATGGTTGAAGCTTCAGAAGATCTACTGTGCTTATATATTACACCACTGGCCCACATCCATGTCAGAAGTTCTATTATTTGTGTAATTATTAATCTCTATTCAAATTTAAATTGAACATCTGAATTAACAGATGTCTTTAGGTATAAATACATGCATACTATTGCTTTCCATAGTACTATTCCATGCCCTCCATTTAATTCTGCCTTTTTCAAGGATGCAGAGTATTTGGGAAAAGGACCCACTTTCCATTTACTTCAATGCATCCCGGAAGGAAAGTTGTAATTGAGGTTTTATGTGTGTATATGTGTAAACGCACGTGTGAACAGTGAAAATGGGAAGAAATGGGCATTCATGAAACAGATATGGTTTTGTGAATTAACCAATTAGGCTAGATCAGCTAGTTTTCAACATGTATCACTATTTACCCTACTTATACAAACCAATAATTTCCAGATTGAATGTTACTAATGATTTCTACAGAAATGTCAATAACCTTCATATCATAAACCTGCTTGGGCAAGAAATAGCTGCTCACTATTTGCAAGGTTGTTCTCTGAAAACATACCTAGTGCTAAAGCAGCACAGATAAAAAACGTCTCGAATTTTATTTTCATTTATGGTCTCAGGTCCCTTTCTCTCTGACTTTTCAAAGTGCTCCCTCAATATTAGGGTTGCTTATGGTCCAGATGCATGAGTGCTTTGGCAATAATCTGTTAATACAGAGTCCAGATGGACTTTGTACATGCTTTTTCACTTGCAGATGTACCTGGACATCTCTATTTTCTTTTCCTGGGAGCTACAGATATGCTAGCTGCTGGCAGACCATCAAAAAAGATTTTATTCCACTTGCTGAATAAACTCACATGAAATAAGTGGGACTCAGACAAAAAGTCAGGAATATATTAACACAATCTCTGTTCAGGAGCTAATTTAGCTGCCCTGAATAACCTTGAAGAAGTGCTTGCATGTCTTTGTTACTTAAATAAGTATTTTAGATCCCTAGCTTTACATTCCTTGAATATTTCCAAACTTGTTAGCCTAAAATATGAAGAACACATGACAAGTAAAATTGCAGCGAATGTGAAAGCTACAGAATTCAAGTACTAGTGGAGACAAATCTCTCTTCAGTGAGAAAGGTGTTCCAGCCACCTCACTTCACCAAATGAGACCAATACAGTATATTATTATAATTAATATTGCAATAAAGTAAATAAGAGTAGGAACTGCTATATGAAACAGCTATATATTTTGCAGTATTGTATTTACATCTTTTTAATTATCTTGCAAACTTGAAACCGTTAAATGCAATATGACATAGACTTAGTCTGCAATGCTGGGACACTGTGGTTTAAATCCTTAATTATGACAGTGCATAACCAAAGTGCTGGTTTGCCTTTACAGGGAAGAAGTTTTCAGTTTTATGTGACCAGTCAGACATTTCAGAGTTTTTAGGACTGATACTGTTTGTGGGTTTATCAAGCAGGGTCCAGCCCTATGGCAAAGATTTCACACCTTTACCACAGCACGCTTGAAAGAAGGACTGCCACTTCTGAGTGCAATTGCAGGGCCAGATAGGCAGGTGGGTTCAAAGGGAACCTTCATCACCTTCCTACTCAAACAAAATTAATCAGTTTTTGTTTAGAGCTACATCCAGCCTGCTGAAGAGGTCCATCACAAAGGATTTTATGTTTAATTCAAAATGTTACGATTTGACTTTGCAGAAAAACCTTGGCAGCAGATGTTATTGGTGAGAGGCTAAATACAAACAATGCAGACAGAATGGGAGAATCGGCACTTTGAGAGAGACATTTTCAAAGACTATTCATGAGAAATTCCTATAAAGATAAAAGCATGTTTTTGCACTCTAGTATACACTAGTATACACTCAGAGCATTTTCAGGGGAAAAAGACTTTTTATTAAGAGTACAATAGAAATGTTTTGCTAAACATAAATAATGATTTTTATCATAAAATGATATCTTTTGATAAGAAAGGGGCTCCCTAAGGAAATACTGTATAAAAATCCACTTTACACACATTATTACAGTTTCTTGCTAAGAACTTTTATCAGTCACTATGCCTCAAAATTTCTTTGGTACATTGTCACAATTCTTTCCTCAAGCAGTTTAAACCTATTGATCCTACAGGCATTTTTCTCCCACTTTAGGCTAACAAGCTGTATGTAGATAGAGAAAAATGAGACTGGAACTTAAACCACAGAGTAGAGGTATGGCAGCAGGAATATCAGACTAACAGAAGGGGGGAAAGGGAGTTCATTTAGAAAGAATGCTATAAATGATAAGTTTTTAATTTTTAAAAATACCAGAGTCTAAGGAAGATTTTTATTGTATTATCTGAAATACGACATTATAATTTTACTTTCTTCTTTGTAACCTCAACTATAATTCTTTAAGGAAGACCACAGCTCTGTTGTGCAGTTCTGTTGTTTTAAACTTGCTTAGTGTTTAAATTTGATTTAAACCAATTAAACAGGTACAGAGTATGCTGCTTTCATGGAAGCACAAACACAAATCAATCAAGACACCAGACAAGCCTTTTCAGTTGTTTGCAACTCAAGAGAAATGTGGCGATCCCCAAGATATGGCTGTGTTTCTCATAAAATTGCATGTTTCTTGGTGATGGCAGTAAGCCTAAGGACAAAGGGCACACAGAGGCAAGAAGGGGAATTGCTGACCACAGTGCCAGAGGAAACTGCCATGGATATTTGCCTGGATCCAAGCAGGAATCAGAGCCATAGTTGAGACAGAGGAGCTTCAATGTACCAAGTAACACTTTGTGATTCTGTTTTCAATTTGTGTCAAGGTTGCTCACAGCTCTGCTTCTCTGCTGTGAAAATTAAAATCTAAGTTGTTAAGCTCCTGCAAAACACTCTTACTGCTTTCTCATTAGTTTCCTAACCCTGAGTTACAGTGTTATTTGTAATTTGTATGGTACAAAAGTGTCTCTTCTACTGCTTCATAAAGACTCAGCCTCAGACAGAAGGCTGCACTATAATTACAAAGGTATAATTTTTACAAGAACAGTGATAGTCTGCAGCCACAAGAAACCACCCCTACTACAATATTAATGAGAAGGGACATCTTAAATCTCAGATCAAAAGCTGCTAAGACTTGAAGATTTTTCCCATGAAGTCCCACCTCAGCGAGAAGGAAGGAGACCCATAATACTGACAGGAACAAACACTCATTTTCCTGAGTTATGCAACATGGACAGGCATCTTTTAATGTGTGGCAGCTCTGTAACTTGAAAATGTAGAGTCACTGGCCTTATAGTAATCAGCCTTTCAGCTTCTTCCTTGCAATATTTTTGTTCAGAGCTCCCTTGCTGGCTCCCATCAATATCTTCTTTCTTAGTATGATTGAAATTCATGCTTTAACACCATCAATTTCACTTTTGCATTTAAACCCCATTGAAATGGATAATGGCAATACCAGAACTGTAAAAGACATCAGTGCTTTTAGGCCTGCTAGGCAATCGCACTACAGAATGAATGCTGGAGTGTCAGGCAGCTCTTATGTATTACAATAGACCAAAAACCTCCAGGGCCCTCATCTGCAGCAAAACAGATTTTCTATCAAAACCATTATGTGAATAAAATGTAAGAATAGTCTTCTATTTCAGAGAAGATGGATGTGTGAATGGAAAACTGTTCTGTGGCACATAGTAATGGATTGAGATTATACATACAATTATGCTCAACAAATCAAGTTGGTGGAGGTTTTTTCTTTGTTCTCTTTCCATTCTGAGAGAGGAACCTATGCATGCACACAGAGCAGTTTGGGTATCAGTACAGCAACAATCACACCTTTGACTCAAGTCTTCAGATCCACTTCAGAGTGGAACTGGCTGTAATGAAAACCAAATTTGCTGTTGGACTTTCTGTTTGAAAAGTCAAAGAAAATTGGCAGTGTTTCTTGCACTGAGTTGTACTTTATTGTGAAAGATGTAACCATGACCTCAAAGCAGGGCAGGCACTTTTCTGTCATCAGCGCTGATCTTAGGGGAGCTGAGATCACAGCTTCAGTCTGAGCTGGAGTGGGGGGGGGGTGTGTTGGGGGACAGGAGAGCAAAGATGGCAAGTTGTCAGCATTCTCTCCTTTGCTGGGAGGACTACAATGCCAGTGGCTTCTTCCTGACTGAAATATCTGCTTGGTGTCATTTTTCATTGTGCTAACATGCTTTTAAACCTTTTTTTTCTCTATGGTCTGCAACTCCATGCCACATCTACTATATGCTTTACTGTACTACATTTACTACATTTAATGCACATACAATTTATTATACATGCTAATTTTTGCATATCTTTGATTTTTTTGGTACCCCTAGAATCAGTTTTTACAAGCTTCAGCCCTGAATTTATTTGCTTGTTGGTGAGCTGCTTAGAGCCTTGGGGTTCCCTGTACTAGTCAGAGCCCCATCTTTTATCCTCCCATGCCTGTACCCCTTTGCCCAGAATCCCATGTTCCCGGTTTTCAGGACTGCTGGATATATGCCAGTTGTGCATTTCTCTGCCCAGTGCCATTATTCTTACTGGTCCTGCACTTGGGCCACGGGGACCCCACGCGTTGCCGCAGACTGGGGGAGTGCAGCTGGAAAGCTGCTCAGGAGAAAGGGATCGTGGGTGCTGGTTGCCAGACGGCTGGATATGAGCCAGCAGTGTGCCCAGGTGCCCAAGGGCATCTTGGCGTGTATCAAGAACAGTATGGCCAGTAGGAGCAGAGAAGGGATTGTTGCGCTGTACTCAGCACTGGTGAGGTTGCACCTTGGGTACAACCAGCTCTCTGTCACTCGCTTCAAAAAGGACACTGAGGTGCTGGAGCATATCCAAAGAGGGCAATGAGGGTGGGGAAGGGTCTAGGAAATGTCTTATGAAGAGCAGCTGCAGGAAGTGGGGTTGTTTAGCCTGGAGAAAAGGAGGCTCAGGACGGACTACCTGAAGGGAGTTGTAGTGGAGTAGGGGTCAGTCTCTTCTGCCATGTCTTAGGTAAAAGAGTGAGAGGAAATGGCATTAAAGTTTTGTCAGGGGAGATTAAGGTTGGCCCTTACAAAAAATATCTGCATGTGGCACTTGGGGATATGATTTGGGTGATTTAAGCGATTATGGTGGTGCTGGGTTGACAGTTGGACTAGATGGTCTTGAATGATTCTGTGATTATGTTAGTCATCAGTATCTCATTCTGCACAAAATAACTACTTTTTACTATTATCTATACAAAATGAGGTTGTACCGTAAGAAGCTAAGTAAAAGTAAAACAAACTAGGTATAGTACTCCTGCCATTAGGAAAAAAAAAAGTGTTTCATCTAAACAAAGTTTGAGGCAGGGCTCACAGTAGTCGAAGCCTGGCAAGTCCATGGCCTTGCATATGCCCTACCGTACCCAAAGACTAACTAGAGATAGCAATAATGTATTTCTTGGGCTACGGGTTAACAATTTATCAACATCACAGCAGAATATCACTTGAGAAGAAGCATGTAAATTACTACCTAATTTAAGATTAGATCGTAGTGTCCTGATTTACTCAATCCAAACCCAAATCGAGAAAAATAAACTAGAAGGAGTTGCTACACATGATGTTGCCTTAATAGCAGAAAAGTCTTTTGACAACACACAGGAAAAATAATCCCCAAGTAAACAGATGGAGAGTCTATTAGCACTGTATAACAGCAAACTTACTTACTCCCTTTCAGGCTAAATAAAAATATAGGTTAGATTTCAATTTCCAAGCTAAAACTAGCTGTGTATCTTTCAACAAATTAACAAATGGCTGGAAGTCCAGAACAAAACCTGCTGAGAATGTCAATACATATAGAGATGGGCTCAGAGTTAACAAACCAGAAAACTTAGCTCTGTAGTGGTTACTGTCACATTAAAGACAATTCAGATTTTAAAAGACAAATTCTAGGTTGTAGAATTTTTATTTTTTACATTGACTTTTTTGTACCTCAACATTTTTTTTTGCATTGACCATCTAGTCCAAATGCCTGACCACTTTAGAGCTGACCAAAAGTTAAATCATGGCTTTAAGAATGTTGTCCTTAAAAACTCTCTTAAACACTGACAGGTACAGGGCATCAACCACCTCTCCAGAAAGCCAGTTCCAGGGTTTGACTACCTTCCCTGTAAAAAAATGTTCCCATGTAAAGCATGAACCTTCTCCGATGGATGCAGCTTTTAGCCATTCCTATGTGTCCTGGCACTGGGTACCAGGGAGAAGAGCTCAGCACCTCTCTCTGCACTTCCCCTCCTCAGGAAGCTAGGGAGCAGTGAGGTCACCCCTCAACTTCCTCCTCTCCAAACCACACAAGCCCAGTGCCCTTAGCCACTCCTCAGAGGACATTCCTGCCAGCCCCTTCCCCTGCTTTGGTGCCCTCAGCACATTCAAGGACCTTCCCATCCTTCTTCAATGACAGGATCCAGAATTGCACACAGCATTCCAGATGAGACCAACAATGCTAGATACAGTGGGATAATCACCTCTTTGGACCATCAGTCTTGGTCTGTTTGATGTACCCCACGATGAGGTTTGTCCACCTGGCTGCCAGGGCACACACTGCTGACTCCTGTTAAGTCTCCTGTGAATCAGCACCCCCAGAACCTTCTCTGCAGGGCTGTTCTCCAGACACTTCTCTCCCAGGTTTGTGCCTGATGTTGCTCCATGCTGCAGAATCTGGCATTTTGACTTATTAAATTTCATCCCACTAATCAAAGCCTAATGATCCATTCTCTCAGATTCCTCTGCAAGGGCTCTTGTCCCTCAAGAGAGTCAACAGCTCCTCCCAGTTTGGTTTCATTAGCAAACTTGCTGCATTCAACGACTGTATTCAGATTGTTGATAAATATATAACCCTTTCAATTTCTATACTACACCTGAAAATCAAAGTAATTCCTTGAGGCTTCTCTTCTGGAAGTTCATTGTATATACCGTCTCTGAAAGTGAGATCTTGAAAAAGATTAACTGTCTACTCATTTGGGTGGTGACCTTCCACTGATGCCCTTGCCTCCTCCAATTGTGGGGAGGTTGTTTGGTCTTCACTCACAGACCTTTGCCACCTCTCCTGCATGCCTGCCACTGCTGTGACAATTCTTGACCTCATTACAGAACTTATCATCTTTTCACATGGGTCTAAGGCCTAAAGCCCCAAACTCCTCTATGCATAGCAAGGTACTTAGGAGAAACTAAGTGTATTCGAAGAATTACAAATGCAGGCAAGCCTTAAATTACTAATTTAGAAATTAAAGTGTTTCATCCCTATTTGGAATAAACTTGAGTACTCTAGTCAGCAATGAAGGACATAGAACAACTTATATTAACATTGCAGTAAGAAGGATAGCAGTTTATCAGCTGTCATGAGAAATTATCTGTTTTCATAAAGATTCTCAAGTGATACAACAGTTACAAGACACTGATCAATGGATATAAACACAGATGCTAAAACTTGCTTTACTCTGCCAGTCACTATATCTGCTGAGTGAGGGAAAAGTGCAATCACATTTATCAGTGAAATGCTGGAGTCAATAAAACAGATTCAGTGATGCAGAAATGTTTCCAGCACCTGCTGTGTTTCCTGCAATCATCTTTGGAAGACCATTTTTCAGAACTCTTGCCTCCTGGTCACAATGTCTAATCACGATACATACCCTGTCACTGCTGGCATCATTACTTTCATCCATCTAAAGAATGAAAGGTCCTGATCTGGCCTGGTTTACAACCTGGAGCTGTGTAATGTGCTGATGGAGCTTTAATGATGCATGTAAACTGGTGTCCTTTCAGAGGAATTTTTTTAAACAATAACTGACCTGTAAACACAAGCTTGATCACCACTGTGCCACAGTCAAGGCAGTGTACATAGGAACCTTGCCATGATGCCAGAATGGTAAACATTAAATACAGGAGCCTGCTGCCCCACAAATCATGTTACTCTGAGGATCTGATTCTTTGTTGTCTTGTAGATATTGGTGGGTGTTTGTAGCTGTGCAAAACAATTGTAAAGTTTTCCATTCCCACCTGGTAGTGCTGCATAACCACCATATGCTCAGCACGTGTCTGTGAAAGATGGAAGGCAAACACACAAGGACAATAATGTGAAAAACAGTGAACTTTCTGAAGAATTCAGTTCCCCTGTGGTACCAAATCTATTCCCTGTGCTACGGAGGTGAACTGCAGGAAATGGTAGCTCTCTGCTCTCCAGATCTTTGGCTACGTATGCGGACAATGAGATGCAGCTCCAGAGTTCTGTAGAGTCAGAGCCATTGCATTGGCCAACACCATGTGGACAACATGATCCAATATCCATTTCTTCTTCTGCCATTCCCATTTGGTCTTCTTGGCATGATGTTTTAAAAGAAAAATGTGCTGGGTAATTGTCTCGGTTTGGACA
>VWPU01001744.1:134659-231125 GCA_013398955.1 Callaeas wilsoni | reverse complement strand
GCCCCGGGCAGCGGCGAGGCGGAGCGGCTCTCTCGTTGCAGGTGGCGGCGAACCGGATGCCTTTGGCGGGCAGAAGATGTGTCATGGGAAGCAGGCGAGCGGCGGCGGTGCCCTCCCGGCGGCGCGGCGGCGGGCGCTGGCCGCGGCGCTGTGGCTGCAGCTGGCGCTGAGCCTCGGCCCGGGGCTGGCGGCGGGCGGTGAGTGAGTGAGGGGCCCCGGCCCCGTCCCCGGTCCCCTCCTCCGCCCGGCCCCGGCCCGCGCCACCCCCTCCCCAGCTGTCCCCGCAGCCCCGACCCGGGGGGAGCGGGGAAAGTTCCCCCCCTGCGCCCCCCACCCCCTCCCGTGTCCGCCGCGGGGGCGCGCAGCCTTTGGCACCCTGCGTGGGGACCCCCGGCAGGAGGGAGCCTCACCCCGGCCCCGGCTGGCGAGCGCTAGCTCTCTGTAAGTACAGCTTCATTTTGAAACAGCGTAATTTTTTGAATTTTGGGGAAAAAAAAAAAAAAAAAAAAAAAAAAGCCTTGCCCTGCCGCGGTCCGCTCAGACATCTCTCGGATGACTCTTAGCGCGAAATCCCCATGCAGCTGGGGAAAGCAGGAATTTGGGGAGGAAGCTGGCGATTCGGGTCTGCAAACGCAACGTCCTTCAGCACTCTCCTAGTGGAGGAGCGACCCAGCCTCATTTGGCCTTTTTAATTTTAATTACATTTTTAACACTATCATTTAAATTATTGAGCCTGTGAGATATTTTCAGCAGGTACTTTTAATTACAAAATTGTTTTAAATTGATTCCATAATTAGACTTGGATTACTGAAAAAGTCTTAAAGTAAACTGCTTTGCTGTAAAATGAACTTAGCTGTGATAATGAGAGCAGCTTCATATTCCTACTCCGGCATGGTATTATATATTTGTGTTGGGGGAATAAGCCATTTTATGATTGAATCGCATCACTAATGGCAGACAGAGCCCAATATAAAAATTGCTTGGGCTTCTTCTCATGCCAAAGACTTATGCCAAAATTTCCTAACTTGAATGCCTAAGCCCCAGCAGCTCCAAATCCAGATGTGTTTTCTGCCACTGAATGTGGACTTACAGGAATACAGCTGAAGAGGACTTCAAAAGGTCATCTTGTCCATCCTCCTCCTGATGTGATTCAGTCCTAGTTTTCTCTCTGGAGACGATAATGCCATTTTCCAATAGAAATCCTGTGACTGCAAATGTGATTCCAGTTAAACAAGCTTTTAAACTCTTGCAGTCACTACATATCCCTCTTTAGAAATCAATGGCTTTTAAAAAAAAAATTGGTTTTTTGCAACTGTGTAACCCTTGATTTCCTGGCAAGCTCATGTTTCAGTGTGGTGGTGCCTTTCTCAGGATTGGAGTTGTGTGTGTGCCCGTCCTTCTCTAAACCTCCTTTTTATGGCTCCATTCATAAAAATGAAGCTGTTCCAAGGCCCCCTCCTCCCTGAGGCTCTGCATATCCCAGAGTTTGATTGTCAGCTTTTATTTAGCCGATCAGTGCAAGAGGTTCTTCAAAATATGATTTATATCCCCCTTGAATGGAATAGTTTTCATCACAGCCTGCAATAAATTGTTGTGCAATGCTGATTGTTATTAACGCCACTGCCTTTCACCTTGGTAGTGTAACTAATTCTTTATCAAATTTCATTTGTAAGACATTTTAGCATCTTTCAATAATTTGGGGTTTTTTTTGGTCCAGAGTCTAGGAGAAGGCAATGCACTGAATAATTGTGCATGGGCATAATCACCAGTGAAAAACATTCATTGCTGTTCTGATTATTGCTATTATTTTCCAGTGTGGTTGTGCTCGGAAGGTAGGCACTGTACGAATCCCAGCAAATGTACAGTCCTTTCATGAGGTAGAATATACAGTTGTTGGGTTTCTTTCACCCTGAGTCATTCGAGTGGTAAAAATAATGAGCTTTGTAATTAGAACAGAGGACTGTGAATTAGCATCCCTCCTATTTTAGGCTCTGTTGTATCTGTGAGCGAGCTCACTGTGCTTACACAGCTTGCTGTGTTTGCTGTGAGGGCTCAGCTTTTGGCTCCCCAGCCTGTGACCCAGAGTTTGGGAACTTGTAAGCAGCTGTTGACCAAAGTTGTGATTTCTCAGCACCTTTGAAAGTTTTGTTTCTGTAGGACTCTCATTTTATGGATTTGTGTATTTAGACACGAGGCAGGCAGCATTACTGACTGGTTTGGAAAATGTAGCCCCAGTCTCTTTCTATCTTCTCATTATCTGTTAAATAAGGATAATCATACTTCTCTCAGAGATTTGAAAAGAGCTTTGATGACATTTAATGAAAATACTATGGAGGTGGAAAGAATTTGTTTCAAAAGCTTTAGAAAAACAGCACTGACAATATGCTGAAATAAAAACTACCTCACATATTAAAACATTAAAATGAATAATTAAGGGTTATTTTTTCTAGAAAGCAATCCACAGCTTATAGTTTGGATGCCATTTACAGCTTCTTCCCTTCCTTGGCTGATACCAGGATTTGTCTCCTGTAATAATCCTGTCATGACTTGTGTGACTCCTTCTATTTTATATCTGACTAAGCTCTATTGATTGTCACGTTCTACCATTTCACCCCAAATCAATACTACTTATAACTCTTTTTTTCTTGTCAATAACCCTACAGAGAAAAACTTTGTTTATTACACTTTGACTTTCGCAAAAGTGGATCTAGCGAAAAAATTTGCTGTAGGAGTGAACTCAAATGAGCAAACCTTTCTGCTATCAATATCCCTCATTCCTCCCTGATGTATTTAAAACTCTGCTGATACCGAGGATAAAGCGTATCTCTCATACTTCAGCTTGTGGCTTTCATCTGGTCATTTTTATTTACCGAATCACAGAATCATTTAGGTTGAAAAAGACCTTTAAGATCATTGAGCCCAAGTGTTAACTCAGCACTGCCAAGCCCACCACTAAACTGTTGCCCCAAGTGCCACATCTACACATCTTTTAAATACCCCAGGGGTGGCTGACTCAACCACCTCCCTGGGCAGCCTGTTCCAATGCTTGACAACCTTTTTGGTGAAGAATTTTTTTCTAATATCCAATCTAAACCTCTTCTGGTGCGACTTGAGGCTATTTCCTCCTGTGCTGTTGCTCATTACCGGTGAGAGGAGACCGTCCTCCACCTGGATACACTCTCTTCTTAGGTGGCTGTAGAAAGTGATAAGGTCCCCCGTCAGCCTCCTTTTCTCCAGGCTGAGCCTCCCCAGCTCCCTCAGCTACTCCTCATCGTGCTCCAGATCCCTCACCAGCTCTTCTCCGGACACTCTTCAGTGCCTCAATCTCCTTCTTGTAAGGAGGGACAAAAAAAGAAAGGGAGTAGGAGCAGCCTGGGAAGGCTGGTATGAGGAGAAATGAAATGCATAGTGGATGCGGCTGATGGCCGCAAACTTTGGAGTTTTAAGGTATTGTACAGAGTTCACTGTGAAACCTGTAGTATGGAGATAATGGCTGTAACAATAAATTTTTAAATATATTTCGAATTCCTGAGACTATATTAAAATAGTGGAGGATGATGAAATCTAAAAGGAGAGGGAGAAAAAAAGGTCGATAAGCTTCTGTTTTTGAAGTTTGTTATGTGGTCTGCTACCCAGATGTGACTTGGGCATATGTCTGCTTTGTCGTCATGGGTCAGTTGGGTGAACTCTGCTCTTCTGCAGTGTCCTCTGCAGCGCCCGGTGGGGAGTCTCAGGGCTGCAGCACACATCACCATAGGCTTGGAGGGGGCCATGACCTCGTCTTGCCTCCTGGCCTGGAGCAGGGTCAGCGTTCCCGCTGTCTTTCATGGTCCGTTTCATCTCTTTGATCTGCTGCAGAAATGCACACTCCGGTTCCTCCGAAGCCTGGGTGGCTCCAGTTCCTCTGAACTTTTCCGAAGTTTTTAGCATGCTTTCTGGATTGCTGGTTATTCAGACCATGAGCTTGCTCTCATGGAACCACTTCCCTGTGGAATGTGCCTCACCGGCACTGAACAGAGCTGAGGAATGTCTGCCTGTGCCTTGGAGTTCTGCTCCTGCTCAGACATTCTGGGTTCCTTTGTTGTCATTATAGGATGATGCTGGGTTATATTCGGCCTCCGATTCCTTGTAGCTCCCAGGCTTGCTCCTGCAGGGCTGTTACCTGGCCAGATGTTCCTGTTCTATGTTGCTGCTTTTTTTGGCATTGTAATCAATTTGTGGTGTTTCTCTGGTTGCATGTTCTGCAGGCAGCATCCCTGTACACCAGTAGTGCTTTTAAGCTGGGAAGTACATCATACATGGTGGTAAAGAAATCTGGCATGTTGTGAAACCTTCAAATATATTGAATTTTAGTGATTCCATGAAGAATAGTGGTGGGCTTCTTCTTCTAGACCAAGGCTGAATTGTTACTGCTCTGTGATTGTATTGCATTTGATTCGAATTTTGCCTTGGTTATGGTAACTAACCATTGACTTTAGATGTAGTGGCCATCAAAAACACATCCCTCAGGTTTCTGAGAATGGTGGAGTTGTCTCCTTGGGGTAATACAAGTTTTTGGTGTGCTGATGATGCAGGCCTGTGATAGGGGTGACTTTTTGGTAACCTGCAGTTATTTCTGGTGAGAAAAGCCAGCCAGAGATTTGCCATAACTGCCTTACATGTGATTTTGGGATTATAAAGAAGGTTTTCTTAAAACTCAGAATGTTTTCTGAGACCCTCTCACTAAGTCTGCAGTTAATGTATTTTACTGTCTCTCTCTCAGTGTGTCTGCTTCACTTGTCAAGCAAAATAGACATTTCAGCCTTGAGTTCCCTGTACATTTGATGAAATCATTAGTTATTTTGCAGGATTGTTTTTAATCTCCATCTTACTGGAGAAGCTCAGTGTTTTGGAAGGAAGAGATTTTTCCCACTGTGACAGGATCTGAGTCCCAGATGTACCTCATGCAACCTCTGTTCTCAGCAGTTAAGTACCATTCCGGTGCTGATCTGATTGCAAGTGGCAAGGCCGGTGACATCAGAGGATGGCAGTTCATCATTTGTCTTAGTGGCACATCCATCTGCCCACAGCCTTGAGAGAGGTGGGCATGTTTGATAGATTAATCTTAAATCAGTTTCTTAGCGCTCTGCAAGAAGGAGCTTTATCACTGACGTGCTGTGCCGTTCGGAGACTGAGGTTAACTTTTGCTTCTCTGCTTTGCTCCCTTACTCCCAGGATTGCAATAGAATATCTTTGATCTCTATATTAGGGATGATTACAACTTTAGGAGAATTAATTAATTATGCTTTGCTTGATTTTTCTCTTCTGTAAAGTAGATAAGCGATGTATTTTGTGGGCGTGTTATGAAGGAGTTTGAGAACCTCCCAAAGAAAATGTTACCAAAAAGAGAAATAGGAATTTTAGCAAAGTATAAACTGAGCTTTACCAAAGTAGAAGGTTCTTTACTATTCATTTTTGTTGTTGGTATTTGTGGGGTTTAATAATTAAATATTCTTACCAGAATTAGGAGGATGCTATCTTTTTTAACTTTTACAGATTCTTACAGAATTTTTCTACAGCATTGATCATGTACTCAATTTTCTTTTTCAAATATTGTCTAACTCTGATTGCAATTCATTTATTTTTAAAACAAAATACACATTATTAGAAGTAGGAAACCTTGCACTCGTGCTGTGCATTTTCATGAGGTTTTAGGCAGCAAAAGGACAACAAAGTGTGGCCTGAATTCATATTTGCTATGTGCCGGTGCAAATGTGAATGAAGGCTAGGCTGCTCTTACTGGTGAGCATTGCTTAGTCAGAAAATGAGCTTGAGGGATAAAGTGGTGTAGTGTGTACAATTTGATTCACTAAGTGGAAAAATTTGCTTTGCTAACATATTAAGGGACTGAAGGTACAAGTATGTTACCAAATTCAGCAATTTAACTGTGAAACTGGCATCTCCTCACTTGGTTTCACGTCTCCTCAGCTACCTCCTTTGAGGCGGCACAGGCAGAGCATTATGAAGCCAATTATGGGCTGTACATCTATTAATTCTCACAGTGGTGTGGTTTATAACAGCAGTTTTTGGTGTCCACACTCACCTTCTATCTGACTGTGTTATCCCATTGCTTCTGTCAACTGACACCAAGTTTGACCTCCTGCTTTTGAGAGGGGGCTCCCAATGGCTTTTCCTGAACAGCTGGGCTGCCGATGGGATTTATCTGAGTTGGGATGTTTCTTTCTCCTCGTACTGCAAACAGTGGAAGCGGTTGGTGCTGCCATCTATGCTCACTGTGATCCTGTGGGGAAAATGTGCCTCCACATTTGTGACCCTTGAATCTTTTAAATTGAGTATTGTCCATCCAGGATTGCTCTTCTGCTTGTTGTTAAGGGATTGTACCAAGCTTTTTTTAGCTAGGGAGGTTCCAGAATTTATCAGGAACATTTCTATATTCATTGATTTTGTCAGTATGACCAACTTCAGAAAGGTGTATATGGGGCTTTTCTGCCAGCATCCCTACTTACTTTTTGATAAACATATCTCATTAAACCTGTAATTTGACAAATATTCTTGCTTGTGGTAGCTTAATAGTAACAATAGTAATAAAAATGTGACTTTTTTTTCATATAGCTCTTCTCATCCGTGGAGTTTAAAGCACTTTATACAGGAGTTTTATATGTCCCTTTGTAGATGGAGAAATGGCTGTAGAAAGATTAAATGTCTTGAAAACACATTTCACGTAAGAAACAGATGTTGCCATAGACAGGGAAGAGATCCTTTGGATTTTCATCCGGCACTTTCTTCTGTAAATAGAATTTAGGGAAATTCCTAATCCACATTTTTATAATATGGCCTCTATAATAGGATTTTTGGGCTGTGACTGTCTTCTAATTGAGATGAGCAGCTGATTTCCTATTCACTTAAATTGCTACTTAAGCAAATCATGGAGAGTTTTTCCAGTGTGGTTTATTTGCCTGACTCCTTTATGTCTGAGATAGCACATGGCATTTTTCCAGACACCAAAAACATCTTCAGAATAACAACAAAAAAAAAGTATTATGAGTTAGGGTAGAGCCCTGAAAAATGGTATCATGCAGGTTTCTCATGGTGTAAAGCCCATATTAACAGGAAGGGTATTTCTGCCTTGCTCAGTCATGTGGTTCATGATCATAGTTTACACTAAAGGGCAACATTAGAGAAGTGTTACATGAGATTTTAAGTTAATTCTAACATACTTGAACAGTTAGAGAGGAGAAGGTCATTGCATGACAGGCAACTCCACGCAGGCTGTGACATGAGTGCCATTGCCTTATACTGCCCGTCCCACTATAGAAATCAGTGGATGTGTAATGTGCTCCCATAAAAATATGGGTTCAGCTTCCAAATGTTTGCTCATGAAAACATAAGGTGTAATGCAGAGGACACAGAAGGATGAAACAGGTCTGGTCCCTTGATCCTTTCTGCACATGGTGAAGCAGGGCTAAGGGTGCAGCAGAATGTCTGTGTAAAGCCAAATTCTGCAACTAGTGAAAATTCACAAACTCTGGGAAAAAAACCCCTGGAAACTGAGAAGAGGAAACAGAGCTTACAATAGACTGAGGAAGAAAATAGATGATGTTACTAAGGGTTAGATTATGTAGAAGTTGGGTTATCGAGGGTATCATGAGTTAATATCCTAAAAATAAACTCTCTTGTACACTGCTGAAATAGAAATGGGATATGGCATGCACATGAATCAGAGGAATCATTATATCACTGGACTCCCATTCCGGAGACCTAGAGAACGCGCTAAAAAGAAGAGGTTGTCTTTGAAAATGCAAAGCCTCCAGATCTTTTTTGGTGCTGCAGAAAGGCAGCAGAACTCATAGCTGTTTATCTGTCAGGAGGCTGGAGAACACCATACAGATTCAAGAGAAAAGCTGCCATACATTCTGGGAGGGAGGAGAAGATGCTTAGAAAATGGAGCTTGTAAACATGGGGTCCTATTCTCACTTCTGTCATTAGCACCAGTGAGTGTGTACAGTAAAGAAACTATGGAACAGATGCTTCATTTCCATCTTTCAAGACATGGGACAACACACTTGAGAGCAGAGTCACAGAAATAGGACTGAAAAAGAGCTCAGAAGCACCTGTAGTTTATCCTCCTGCCCAGAACACAGGACCGACACCTGTACCTCAGGAATGTTACCACTTGAGACTTTATGTTGGAAACTCTACAGTCTATCCCAGTGCTTCATTCTCTCAAACATTAAAGAGGTTTTTGTCAAGTCTTAACTCAAATCATCATTGCTGTAACATAGGACTCTGAGGATTTCCGTCTCTAGTGTGGAATTCCCAAGTGTCACTTCTTCCACTGTGCTACCTGTCAGTGCAAATCCGTCAGTGCTGTGTCTTGGGCCATCCTGACTGCTTCTGTCACTTTCCTGGGTCAGGCTGGAAGAATCCAGACTGCCTGAGCAAAGAGTCTTTGAAAAGTTATGGATTAATTAACAGCTTGGGAGCTGAGGTTTAGCTGTAATTGCCTGATGTTCATGTGTTGCTGCCAGCACAGAAGGAGCTGTTGTGATTCTTGATGGTGGAACTTCCATTTTTCTGATTTAGTGAAGGTCACAGCTAAGATTGTATTTAACACGAGATCAGGTATCTTACCAGCAGCTATCAAAAAGGTCAGCTTCACCTTGCCAGTTCGGAAAGGCTTGCAAGGATTTTCCAAAGTCACAATTGGAAAGCATCAGGAATAAATCTCAGAGCCCTCCCATAAAAGATGCTTATTTACACAGTCTGTTCTCCTTGGGGATATTAGACCAACTCTTTGTACTTGATCATGATGTAAACAGTATGGTTATTGCCACAGTAAATTGCACCCAAGTGAATTTGTATTTTACTTCTCTAGACTGAGTGAAGTTGTATATACTGAACAGCCCCGTGGTAATAGATTAGATCCACACAAAAGCCAGTCAATAGCTTAAGACTTCCATGTGTGTTTGCAAATAAACAATTTTAACTGGAATTTTTATAAGCAGCTGCTTAACAGCTGTCACCCCCACTGCCTGAGTTCCCATTTCCAGTGAAATGGTTACTAATTCTGGGTATCCAGAAATATTGTGCCATTCAGGAATGGCAGAGGGAGAGGTGGAGGATATTAGAGATTGTGTGGGGAGGAGCTGCTTGGTTAGGCTAAAATGGAAGTTAGATTTAGAGCAGCACTAAGAGCTGAATTAGCAAGAGGAGATCGGCGGTGGTCTGGGGACTGAAGGCAACAGCACTACTTGCTTGGGTAAATCTTTTACCTATAAGAACTTCATGGCATACAGTGTATCTTTTCATGTATTTCTGATACTCTGTGGAAGCCTACCATGCTTTTGCTGTGTTTGTGTAAGAATGATTTGTATTCTGAAAGCAATGGGTACTTATGAGACAGAGAGGCATTTTTCTCTATCTCTCCACTTAGCTGACATTTTTAGGGATATTTTGTACACATCATCTTACTCAGAGAAAACACAAATGATCCACTTAGAACTGAAAATAAATAATAAATAATTTGGTCTCCTGTAAATTGGACTTATAAAATAGCTTGATTGCAATTACCAGCTTTGCAGTAATCTGGAAAGAATTAAGATAAAATAGTGTTATCATGAGCAATAGTAAAAATGAAAATACACAGGCATTTGTCTTGATCTTGTGGAAGTGCAGAACATTCTTCTCTCTTCTGAAGGGGGACCATACCCCCAAAAAGTACAGTCACAACTATTCTGGAGGAGCACCAAGCTGCTGCAACCACAATCCTGCTCTATCCCTCCTTGGGTTCAGAGAGAATCATCCCGGGCAGTTCTTCCCACTGCTGACTCATACCATCACATGCTCTCTTCTCTGCATTCCTTCTTCTCTTCTCCAGGGCCTGAGGTTCTTCTGTGGGGCAGGGAAGAAGTATGGAGGATACAGCCTCTCTTTCCATTCGACATAATTCCAGGTTAATACCATCTGGAGTTACATGAGTGAGCTGGAGGATGTGACATAGTTGTGACAGCACATTACCCACATTTTAAAACTCTCCCTTGCTCTGCGCTGTGAGATTCATGTCCCAACAAGCAAGGCTGTTGTTTCAGGCCTTCTCCCCTTCTCTTTTGATGCTGAGAAATGTTTGCCCAGATGGAAGAATCCACCTTTCAAGTCTAGCAGAGTCCTTCCCTGCTGGTAGCCTGCGCATCATCTGTCACTGCTGCCCTTATCCAGTGCGTCTGTCTTAGAGACCAGCACAAGAAAGGTACAGTCTAGGACTGATTTTGTCAAGACTAGGCTGGTCTGTAGGATATTTTAGTTCAAAGGGAAAATTCCAGTGAAAATATTCACCAGATAAAATATATGAATGATTGCACAGTGTGTGTAGATGAAGCCCAACTCCATTAGGCCTATGATCTCGTGGAAATGAGGTCATGGTGGGACACACCTCTGCACAGTGGCTGTGAGAGATGCCAGTGGAGGAAATTTCAGGAAGGGGCATCTGGTTATAAAGGAGGGAATGAAGGAGGGGTATATAGCTGTCTTTGCATGCAGCCATGCACTAATGCACTTAGTGTGCCCCTTATTAATCTTATGGATAGGTGGACGGGTAGGGAGGAAGATAAATAGAGAGATGTATGCATATATGCTGAATGAGAGTAAGAAACGAAGGAAAAAAACCCAACCCAGCAATGAAATGGCAAAAAATATACTACTCTCATTGACAGTCATTCCAGGGTTCTTATGCTGGTTCTTAACATTTGCAAGGTTGCTTTTTACACTGAAAAATGGATGAGCACTGCCTCTAATGCTTCTGTTTAGGTGCAAGAGCGATACTGGATTCATGTGAGCGATGGAGAGCGGGACAATGTTGGGAATATTTAGATCCTGTTTCATTTTTGTTTATATTCAGTAACGTTACAGAGACGGACTTCATTCCTCATTTCAAAGAGAACTCCATCAGATAAATTGCGTTCACTGAGGGGAGAGGAATTTTGTCAAAACCAAGATGAAAGATGCCTTTCTGCAGTAGCCTTGATGTACTAGGAGGTGTGTTTCCTGGATGCTGCTAATAGGTGTCTTTTTTAACACAGGGTTCTTCATGGGAAAGAGTTTTCTTGGTTCTTCCAATGGGCTGTCTGAGAAACCTTGTACTTAGAGCAGGTAGATCTATGCAGCTCAGGAAGTCAGTTTATCAGCCAGGCTAAGGTTACAGGACTGAAAAAAAGAGTATTTTAAACTTTTTTTTAGAATGCCAACATTATTAGAATATTAATAAATGTAAGGGGGCACTCATTTAAAGTAGCTCAGAATTATGTCAACTAGAGGTTTTGCTGCAGTGCATTAGTATCACAGGTAAATGATTCGTGACATTTGCCATCCTGGCTTGTTTAAAGCTGTGATTTAAAAATGCAGACTTTCAGGGAAAACAGTTATAAATCTGATGTGATTTTTTATAAATTTTATAAATCTGATCTGATAATTTTTTTTTTCCAACTGAACAATGTAGCAGTTCCCAGCTGCAACTCTGCAGTCATCTTAGCATTTGCTGTTTATGGTCCCTTTTTGCCATACTTAATCTCAGTTTAATTCTTTGGTCATTTTAGTGAAGAGGAAAAACTCCTTTGGTAGTGCATATATACCTATATTGTTAGAAAAAATATTTTCCATATGCTGATATTTTCTGTCCTTGCAGCCAAGTGATTCTGTTATCGTAAAATCTCCTCTGAAGCACAAACCCAAGGCAGTGCAGGGAGCTGCAGCAGGGTTTCAGGAGCCAACGGGACTGGCAGCTTACTGTGAATGTTAACACGAGACTGCTGTTTGTTAGCTTGGAAATCCATTTGCTGGTTTTTCCCTGATCTGAACGTGTTTGGAAATAGGATGATGTAGGGATTTTCCTATTCATCAGCTTTCCATTTCTCCTGTGAATTTCCTATCTCGCTCCGAGGCAGTCATTCAGGCTATGGGGACTCTGGTCACCAGCAGCACTGCCAAATTTCCTACAAGAGCAAATCTGGATCCTCTGTGTTACCTCCTACACTTGACCTTGGGAATGGAGGAGGTAGGGGTGAGAGGAGTTTGTATGTGATGAAGAGATTTGGCCTCATGAAACAGTTCTAAAGCAATGTCCCTCTCAATATACATGCGGGGATGAGGAAAATCTGCTTTTTCTACAGCACAAGATGATGCTGGTCCTTCTGGTTGGATGTACAGCCTCTCCTTTCAGCGTCTGAAGACCACTCATTCCTTCTCCCTTACATCCTTGTCAGTCCATACTTATCTCTTCCTCTGATCTATTTTTTAAAAGTGCTTACCTGAAAATAAAATTAACAGGTAGACTAGTGCCTTTTCTGAGAGATTCTCTGGGAAGCTACAAGGCAATTAAAAAATGTCTAATATGCCTCTTTTTGTTGTTTGGCTCCCATTCAGCCTTCTCTAGATCATCTGGTCTCTCTGCTGTCTAGGTCAACTAGCTTTTAAAACATGTCTTCACCCACACTTTTTAACCATTTGCCTTGATCAGAAATACAGAAAAAGAGACAGAAAATCAAGACAGGGATGTGCTAGATGGGGGGAAAGGTAGTCAAGGGATGTATTACTAAGAGCTTGATGTAGACCTTCCTTTTTCTTCCTAGTTGTAATGGTAGTTTCAGTCTTGACTGTATTAATTTGGTTTGTTCTGGGCTCTTTTAGTGAATTTTGAAACAAGGGCTGGTCAGTGCCCAGTCCTGAGTGTTCCTTACCATCAGTTCATGTGATCTGTGGTAGGAAGGAAATGATTCTGTTCGTCCAAGCCTAATGACCTGAATTTGTAAAGCTAAATAGCAACGCTGCTACTGGCATGACTCACTATTATTTTTAGCTCTGAAGGGGAGACAGTGGAGCAACGGTTCATCTTTCCATGCCAACTGTGCCTTTTGTTGAACAAGCTGATATTGCTGAGAGGTTTGGTGTTCATCTTTCTGTTTTTAACCAGACTTCTGCAAGATGCCATGCATTTGTTTGGTTTCTATTCATAATAGGCTCATTCCTTGAGAGAATGGCTCTCTGCTCTTCTGGTACTGTACAGGCCCTTGCACAGGACAGAGACTTTGCACCTTGAATTGTTGCTGGAAACAGCCAAGGTAGAAAATGTGACTGATTTAACTGAAACAGCAACACAGAAATCTGTGGATTTGGTTTGTGCTGTTCAAAGTATAAATATTTTCTCCATTTTCCTTTAGAGTTCTAATTATTGTATGTTTAAAAAATAATTTTCAGAGGTGAGACATTTGTTAGTACTGGTAAAATAAAGGAAAAATCACATTTTCTCGTGGAATAACTGATCCAGATTCAGTTTGGAAAAGTGCACTGATTTCTGAAAGCTTTTGCTCCTAATCTCATGGAGTGCTGCAAATCCTACCAGGCTGCATGGCCTCTGCTCCTGCCAGGGTTACCTGGGGAATACCTGGTCATTAAAATCCTCTGTGGCACCCAAGCAGTTCCAGCTTCTAACATCGAATTTCTAAGTAAAGGTGAGTGGTGATACTGTCAGATTTGAAGGAAAAAACATGTTTACACCTTAAAAAAGCAGTGAAGAGACTTTGGAGTTTAAGAACTGCTTTAGAATTAGCTTAAGCACTGAAATAAGCTTAAAGTCCATAGACTTCCAGTGAAGCAAAGGGCCTGAGTTACTGTGAGAGTGCAGGGCAGATCAGAGAGATGCTACTGCCTTTGGGACACTTGTTTAAGACTGTGACCAAAGCAAAAACTTGCATTCAAATTACTGAATAGTAGGGTTTAGGTCCTAGTCTGTGGTTCATAATGGTGATGCAACATACTTGATAAGGAGATTACTGATTTTATGGTGAGTTGAACAAAAAAAAAAACTTTAACTGCTTTGGGAAACTGCACATACAGCAACCTTTTAATGGGAAAAAACCACCTTACCAGGATTTAAATTAATTTGAATTATCTCTTAAGAAGGACATATGACGATGAATGCCAACTGAGTGATGCTTGTATGTTCTCTGTAGTGGAGTCTCATATGTCTGCTACATATGGAAGACTTATCTGAGCCAAAAAGGGAAGTAAGGGCAGAGAATAAGGAGTACAGGGGAAGAATGTGCCTTGCGTTATCAGGGGATTGCAAATTCAGATAAAGTAAGACACAGACATTTTGTCAAAGAAGTCAGCTATGTAAGTTTAAAGCTTGCTCTAGGCAGTTTAACGTAGCCAGTGCTTCCAACAGCTGATAACCTAAAGTGACACTGACCTTGGCAGACTTACAAGGGTAAGATTTGCACAGGGATAAATTATTTCTTGATCAGTTGCTCAAGTATATGAGTCGCAGTCCAGAATTCCTTCAGTATTGATTATGGGTGTTTGTTTTATCCCAGAACAAACATACCGATTGCAAATAGTGGAAGTAGAACAGTCTCTCGGTATATTTGGGCTCTTCTCTATCAGTTTTATTATATCCTGGGGCACAGTGATGCTACTGAGCTTGTGCTGCTCTCTCCACTTGCCTTCTTGACTCATTCTTTTTTAAAGCTGTAATGCATAGAGTAGGAAGTAGTGGTTTTGTTCAGTAACTATCTGTACAATCAGGATTTTTGGCTAGATTGTCTTTTTTCTGGCCTCCTTTCCTCCACGACCTTGGTGTGAGGACGCACAATTCCAGTAGCACAGGTAGTTTTCAAGTGTCCTAAGTGGCTGCTTTGAGGCTGTCAGTGTTTGGAGACACAGTGGAGGCAAGTTAGCCACAACGTCACTATTTTTAATCCACCCTCTGTGTACTGAATCACTGTACCTCTTGCTAAATCTGTCAGGGCCTGTGGGTGGTAAATGCTGCTAGGATGTAAATCGTTTTTCTTGTGAGGAGCTACCCAGACTCAGGAAATAAAATGCCACGGTGGGAACAGAACTCAGCTGTACCCTCCCCATGCTCATTGTAGTGATTTCTATATAGCGGAATTGGGCAGCTCTGGAGTCACAGCCCTTTCCTGGAAGGTCACAATTTGTGGCCCAGTGGACAGAGCCTATTGGTTGCTTGGACTAACTGAATGCTGTCAATGCCAAAAGTCCCACAGATTTTCTCATTTTCGGCTTAATATATTAAAATGCCTGTGATAAAAAAAAAAACAAAAAAACATAACAAAACCCAGCCCCAAAAATGTTATGTGATACCTCTGGGAAAGTGACAGCTGAAGGGTGCCTTCTAGATCTTCTGTTGAGTGACTTGCTGGGTTCAGAGACGCTTTGCACATGCTACTTTGCCCATCTGTTCTCCCTGCTTCCTCAGATCCCCTGAGCAGACAGAGAAGCACAACTCAGAAGACTTCTGTTCTCTCTGCTCTTCTGAGAGAAGAAATTGTGTCAACTGCAATACACTGTTTCAATGCAAAAAACCCTGAGCTGGCAGGTAAAAACCCCTGATACCTGACAGTATCCCTGATGTGTGTGAGGTGAGTTGCCCAAAGAATCCCAGTCCCCTTGGTTTTAGCAGTTGTCACTGAATTACAGACCTCACGTTTTTGGACAGCTGTGTTTTTTGTTTGCTTTTTCTTCTGTTAGACATTTAAATGAAGGATGTAATGCTGTGGTGAGAAATGGCTTAATTGATACCATTTTCTTTACCATCATGGACTTCAAGTCAATAGCATGTTGTAAGACTCGAGCTCTTTGTGAGCTAAATCTCTGCTGACAGCACATGATTGATTCAATTTTGCAGATGGGACAGATTTCCGTGTTGTGTCTCAACCTGTCTTATGATTACTTGCACACAGACCTAGCCACTGACAACCCAAAAATGTTAATGTGGGTGAATGCTCACACATATGCCTTACACATATGTGAACACCCACTCCTTTATGCATTGCTGGAGGAAAAAATACCATTGTACACAAGAATCCTGTTCTTTATACATGGGGAATACAGGATGCAAAGTTATGCAGCCAGAAATAGGAGCAGGGGGTTGGAATGTCAGCTTGTAAAAAAATTGAAAATTAATATTGAATGGCTGTATATTCAAGAGGGCTGAGTACGACAGGGATTTGTACTTGATCATCGATCCTTCTTCCTTCAGTAGGTCAGCACTTGTTAGCTCCAAATCTGAGCCTTCTTTCACCTGGAGGCCTTCTCTTACCATGCTCTTGTGGGATACCTGTCTGTCCCACAGCCCTAGGCCACTTGACACTAATTCCCAGTAATTGCTGTCAGTGTTGAAGGAAAAGGCGGTACTGAGTCAGCAATGAGAGGGAATTGTTCTGCTGTCCCTGGAAGTTTTATATTTAGCACCAGTTGTCACACAGGCTGCTGGGGCCTCTCTTGTGTGTTTTCTGAATGGTGCCTGGTTCAGTGAAGACCACAGACAGGAGTTCTGCATCAGAAGTAAAATGTCACAATTAAGTAGAGAAATTCGGTTTCCAAATTTTCGTGGAACAATTTCTTATTGTAGAATATCTTGAGTTGGAAGGGGCCCACAAGGATCACAGAAGTCAAACTCCTGGCTCTGCACAGACTGTCCCATGGATGAGCCATTTAGGATGCATTTGAAAAGATAAAATTTAGCTCACTTTTCAATTTTCTTTCACTTAATGCCAATTTAGAAATTGTTTTTTCTGTTCAATAGACTTCCGTTGTAGCAGGCTAATGCCTACACAGCAGAACTTTTCTGCCCTACTTGATCCTGTAACTTATAAAACTGAGCAGAGGAGACTCTGGGTCTCTCTGAAGGCTAGATTATGACTCCAGTTTATTTGTACAACTGATGGCTTGAATTTTTTTTAAGTTCCAGAGTTTGTCCTCTCAGCATTTATTTTCCCATTTAATGAAAAATCTTTTCTTGGGGCTGAGCCCTGACACATGAGGTGGCATTTTAAGGTCAAATGTTATGAATATTTTAAAAAAGCACTGGAGACCACTGATTTAATTGAAGGACTTCATTTTCAGAGGTGATTTATCCCAAATTTCTAGTAAAAGTCCATGAAAGTTGTGATTTTGTACCATTTTTTGAAACTGGATCCTGACGTAAGACACCTCAATCATACGGCACCATTAGTGGGGAATGACTTCTGGCCACTGTACTGAAATCTCTTTAAAACGTGACCATCTGCCCAGTGTTCTGCAAAGGCAGGAAATACTAATTACAGAATATTCTGAAAGCTCTGGACTTATAACAGAACTGAATCTGACCCAATATATTCACAAAATTGAAATTGATGTATATTGGAAACTGCACTGCTCAATAACACTTTGTTTTCTGAACTGCTTTACCTTTGTGTAAGTATATTAGACAAAAGGAGTATATTTTTAAAAGGCATTCAGTACAAATTTGCGTGAAAACGGTACTGTTGCTACAGGATTTATTATGAACTGTTACATAAATAATCTGCTTTTAAAAAGCCTCTAAATACCTATTTATGCAATGTAGCAGTTGAAAAGTTAGTATGTATTTTAAGACTGACAGTAGCTTACTGTGTTCAGCATCTTTGGCTTGTACAGCAGAACATTTTTCACTTAACAAACATATTTAAAAAAACCAAAGCAAATACCAAGAGACATGCTGCGTGCACACACACAGGATTTAAATATAAAGTTCAAGTCACATATTGAGTCAGCTACAAGCAGGAAAATATTTTTTTTTCTAACAGTTTTTTAGTAGATATTCTCCTGTGCTTAAATGTTGTAAAGGTTATTTGTCAACCGATAATGCTGTACACGCTATGAGTTGAATGACCTAAGCCGAAAGGGTTTCTGAATGGATAAATGTTAAGAACTGGACCTACACAGTCTGATCTCCTCAGCCAAGCCCATAAGAGGGCTCCTCTTCAGCTGCACTGTTCAGTTCTGCTTCAGTCTGTCTGCAGAACTGCTCACAGACCTGCTGCCTGCTAAACAAGGGCAGTTCCTGCATCGTCTTGCCCTTTTAACAGCAGTGGCTCTTAGTGTAGCCTCCCTGCTTCTGAATCCAGCTTCTGACTCTGAACTGAGAACCTCTCCCATGGCCTCCGGGTGAGGTCATGTGTCCCTTGCTACCAAAACTGACTGTGTTCTGTGAGTGGTTTCACCTCTTGTTAGACCATTAATGAATCTTGCTCCAAACGTCAAGCTTAACAGCAAAATTGCAGGTTTTTTAGTAGGCAGTGAAATAATCTTGACATTGCTCCAGGCTTGTATTTGTGGGATTTTTATGCAATGTGCTTCTGGAATGGAGCGGAATATTGTATTCTGCCCACTCATTCTTCTGTTCTTCATGTAAATATATACTCAAGTGTTTGCTGGAGGCAGTGATTTTTTAAATCAAACAGGTTATATTTATTTAAGCGTGAATCTTCTATCCACTCCACCCGAGCAGGTGACAGTTCCTCAGATTGATTATTCAGGATGAACACCTCTCCCTTATTCATGAATATGTCTTCTGTACGTGCAGGAAGGCACTCGTTCCTTTCTGAAGTGGTCACTACTTCTGCTCACAGATGCTCTCCCTGCTCTGGCATCGCCATGTGAATTCTTCAGAGACTGCTTGTGCCTCCAGGTACCCTTGGAATCAGTTGCCATAGTGTTGGATTTGTCTTGTTCTCAAGTTTGTATGGCCACACCAAAAAGCTGCTGTGTGAAATGAAGGCAATGCCTGTCCCTAGGCTGCCTCAAATTGGCTGATCCACTGTGATTCCACTGCATGCTGGACTTGTCATGCTGGAGCAGCTGAGATGTCCCTGTGCACCTTGGTTCACTGGGACACAGTGGTGAGAATCTCTCCCCTGTCGTGCCTGCAAGGTGAGTTTGTTTCAGGGGTACAAAGCTGTGACTTTATATTTGAAATCTGGAGGCATAAGTAGCTGAAGTAATTGTTAGCAAATTGTGTTTCTATTCAATTTTGAAATGAATATGTGATTTTTTCAGGGGCGTGTTAGCAGTGCCAAGTGGGAAGACTCCTTGGGCAAAAGATCTGACTGCTTAGAAATTAAAATGGTACAGAATAGATATAACATCTAAAATATGATAGTTTTATCCTCTGGGCATATGTCTGTGTAGGCTGAAGAAATTAGTGGAGTTTGTCTCCCACCTCAGTTGCCTTAATGCCCTGTATCTGTTTTATACAACAGTTTGGTTTTATAAGCAGTCGTACACACGTGGTTTCTGATTGTTCTGTTTCAGCCTCTGGAAAGTTCTGCCTTGTGTAATGGGTCTGGAGTTATAAAGATTTAAATTGTGAAATATCTTAAATAAATAATATATTTATTTAGAATCATCCTCAAAACTGAAGACTCAAATATTCTTTGTTTTGAATGCCTCTTGAAGACTAACACTTTCTAAATCACTGTCTTCTCCATCTCCTGGAAGGAGGATGTGATCACTTGTAGATTACAGTCTGTCCTTGTACTAGGAACAGTACTTTGAGATGCAGAGGCCATAGGTAATCAATCCTGCATTCATTTTTCAACAAAATAATTAATCCGACTGATAGTCAGTAGAATTTGCACTGAGAGAGAACTGCAGAAATGCTGTGAACCCTGCACTTAGACTTTCATATTTTTAACCTGTTTGCCCTTGTGCTTCTGTCTGTACAGATGTCTAAGTCTAGAGCTTTCTGTGGAAAAAAAAAAGGTCAGAAAAGGAAACACTGACCATATATATTCTCTCTTTCCTCTGCAGTTCATTAAGCAAGAGTGCAATGTAGCGAAATTTTTATTGATGCTTTTTCCATTTATTCTTGTTGAGAAAATTTCTATAGAATCATGGGCTATTGTGACATGAGCCTTTTGTTTCATTCTGGCCATAATAAGTTTGGAGATCACAATCATATTCCATAGGTGAGATCTCAGCAGAAGAGGTGGAATTCTGCCATGCTGTGTCACCTACATCTGTTGTATCGCAGGTTTTGTCTTTGGAATCTTGGTCCTAAGAATGCTGCTGTGGCCGTGAAGGGGCAGTTGCAGGAGAACGTGCAACCTTCTGAGTAGTTGATTTGGAAGATCAGTTTGATTTTGGCTCCTGGCATACTGAGTCATTGGGAATGTGTTCTTCCTTCCCTTAGTTATGAACTCTGTAGCTTCCCTGTCTGCCATCATGTGCAGTGTGATAGGGTAGCTGATCCAGAAGATCCAGAGTTGATCCAGAGAAAGATGTAGTGTGCTTTTGCCATGTCTTCAAGTCATGGAAGAAGCCTTTAACAGTGGAAGGAGTCTTTATAGTTACAGAAGCCACATGGATATTGAATTAAGAATCCAGAAGACACTTCAGACTGCAACAGGCTACTGACCACTTGTGTTTGATTGGAAGCAATCTTCATGATGTAGCAAATTCTGTAGAATATTTTCCTTTTCAAGGATTCATTTTTTCCTTGGCTAGACATGGGAATCGAGATAGCCCAGTGAAAGTTTCATCTCTGTGTTTGAAATGATGGATGTAGAAGGTTGCAGATGGATTGCGTTTCATAGGAGGCATAAAACTGGTGTTTATGGGTATTTATCTTCTTTTGTTGTACAGGAGAGAGTGGAATCTTATCAAACTGCACCAGGGAGATGTTTTCAAAGCAGGAGATTATAACTGTCTGTTCTGGTCCTATACGAATGTCTGAGAGGAATGTTTTAAGTCAGGGTAGCTGCAAGCTGAGCACTCCGCTTTAAGTCTCATGTTTGACTCATCAGCACTTCACAGTTGTCTGTAACGAATTCCACTGCCTGGTCTAGTCTAAAGGATCTTTTTTTTTCCTTGCCATTTATGCATCAATATCCAAGTCTGGTGTTATGCAGGCACACATTTTAAAGGGAAGTTCTTTTTCAGACACTTAAAAATCTTGTTAGTCAATCTGGGGCCAAGCAGATAGAAGGCAGCTCGGGAGAGAGGAAGCTTGGGGTCCTGGTGGCCAAGAAGGTGACCGTGAGCCAGCAGTGCGCCCTTGCAGCAAAGGCAGCCAACAGCATCCTGGGCTGCACTGGGAAGAGAGAGGCACTGGGGCTTGTTTCCTGTGAGGAGAGGCCAAGAGAGCTGAGACTCCTCAGCCTGGAGGAGAGAAAGCTCAGGGAAGCTCTTACTGATGTGTAAAAATAACCTGAATTAAGGAAGGACAAAGAAGACAGAGCCAGGCTTTCAATGGTGCCCAGTGGCAGCACAGGAGGTAAAAGGCACAAACTGAAACACAGCAGATTTCCTCTGAGCATCAGGAGACAGTTTTTCATTGTGAGGGTGACCAGGCGCTGGTTTCCCAGAGAGATGGTGGAGTCTCCATCTGAGGAGATACTCAAAGCCTTGCTGAACATAGTCCTGGGCAGCCTGCTCTAGCTGTCCCTGGTTGAGCTGTGGCTGTGGCCTAGATGATCAGAAGGTCCCTTCCAGCCTCAACAGTACTGCTGTTCTGTGATATACCACTAGCAACACGCATCAGAGGAAGCCTCCTTATCAGACTTGTCCATCAGTCCTGTCCGGGAAACGGGAAGTGTGCGAGACACACTATGTTATACAGACACTGTATAGTTATGGAATGGCTGGATGTGATGTGCAGGTCGTGTCCAAAGCACATGGATTTACGGCAAGCTGGGTGCAAGGCTACGGTGTATTCATAACATAAAGAAGCAGATGAAGATCTCAGACCTGCTGTTTGAAATTCTAAGTGTATCCAACAAGATTTGTATACACACGTGGATATTTTTGCTCATGTTCCAGAACCTGGATAATTCCAGCCTGGAAATATGGCCTAAGAAATACTTAATTCTGGCCACAGGTAACTACCCTTCCTCCCCTTTCAGATCTCTTCTAGCTTTTGTCCAGATAAATGGATCACTTGGTCAGGGTGAAACAATTTAGCAACCCTTTCAATACAGAGCTGAAGATCTGTAGTGCAATGTAAGTGAAGGGAATGACAGAAAATTAAAACTATAAAGACATTAGGCACAGCAGTGCTGTTATGGCTACCATCCTTGTTATTGCTGTTATGGGTGACATAGTTGTTTTTAGCATAGCCTGGCTACCAGCCTCAGCTGAAATTAGGAAGTTTGTTGCACCAGTGTCTTGATGAACACACAACATGACCGTATGCTGCCTTGGCTCAAGTAGGACCAAACTGCTAAGGCACAGCTCGTCTTCTTCAGTGTCCTTGTGTTGCTGCTTCCGTGATAGGAGCAGATGGCATAGCAGGAGCGTTCCTGGCTTGGTTAAAACAAGATGCAGAAGGTCAAATGAACTGGCTTTCGTTGGATTTTGCTGGCTATTGCAGTTAGGTGTTGTCTAGCAATCAGTCCTAGATGTAATTCTCCATTGCACAGATTATACCAAACATCTCTCAAATATGGCAAGCACATACCACACAGAATTGAAGATTTTCAGAAGTGACTGACTTCACAGACATCTGTGCATTTTGAGACATTTCTTCCCATATCTGGTTCTGAATGTGTGGATACGTTTTTGTTGTGTTAGCAATGAAATGACTGCTCTGTTGGCAGCATCTTGTGGTTGGTTACATAAAAGCCATGATGGCCTTGAAACCTTGAATTTGGACAGAGGGATGAAGAATACTATATTTTAAGCTCATGATTCAGTGACCTTAGTTCAACAGTGACAAGAGATTGCTGCCATCTAAGTGGATAATTGAATGAACTCACACATGTAAAATGGATTTTCTGGTTCCTCAGATGTCTGTATCCTGCATAGTCTCCTCATGACCTTTCACAGTCTCATCAGAGGTGCCAGTTTTGGTTGAGGTTGTGGAAGTTGAGCTGTGCTTGGTTGTAGAATTTAACTCTTTGAGATCAGAGAGTGCTGCTGGGGCAATGGGTGAAATTTGCAATCACCTCTACTAAGGGTTCTGTTATTTTACTTCATAGCATTTTACATCCATACCAAAAGGAAAATAATTTTTACGCTTTTTAGACTATATTCAGTGATGTTTGCTCACTGTATTTTGGCCTTGTGTGTATGCTATTAGAGGTAGGCTAATTTATGGTGGCGTGTGATTGCTTGTTGTACTTGTTCTTCCTGAAGCTGGGGAGGGAAAATGCTAGGAACAGATCTGCAAAGTGATTTTACCTCATTTTCTCCTTGATTGCTTTAGCATTAGGTTGATCTACATTCTCCTCTTTGTTCTGGAATGCATTTCTTGGCCTCTTAATTTTCAGCATAAAATGTAAATAGTTACTCACTGATCCACATGTATATGAAAAGGTGAAAGAGGTCAGTGAAGAGTCTAATGATGAAAAGGAGAGGAAAAGTGCTTTTGAAAATATGTTTCTAGTTTGATTAGATTTTGCTCCGGTTATGCATATAAAATCTTTGCAATCATATAAGTCTTGTAACGAGGTTAAGGTTGTATTTCCAATCAATTCAGTCTTCTGGCCAGCACACCATTAAGCAGGCATTTTCTAGTTCATAACTGCAGGAGAGACAATACAGCAGACTTTGTGAGGAAGGCCTTGTGTGACTGTGAGATGGTCTGTTTTTTACAATTATCTTAATTGGTCTAGTAAAATATATTTCTTTTCCCGACAAATGTTGCCTTGATGTATCCTGGAGGCAATCACAGCTACAACAGTATTACTGCTGCTCTGAAAGTCACAGCTGAATATGTCAGTGGGAGCCAAAGTAAAAGGTGCAATAGAAATGTTATGAATTATTATTAAGATACATGAGAAAGCTCTGCAGGGAAGAACTGGAACATCTTGGGAAATGGTCTGCAGTCAGCCAGCTGGGAAGGCTGAAGACAGAATGTTAATAGAAATGTTGTTTTTAAAAATCACCATGACATCAACATTTATATCAAGTGCCTTGTGCTGGAGCTGCTTATATAACTGGGATTATATTAGGTGTGATGAGCAGATGTGTAGTCGAGAGGAGCTGTGCTGTGTTGGGGAAGGTGGAGTTGGCAGCGAGGCTTGTAGCTAAAGCTGCTTCAGTAGGAATCCTTGTTTTCAGTGCCCTGTAACTTTGTACTGAAGCATTTAAGTGAAATTCTCCATTCTTGTTTTATCTCTGGCTTAATAGCTTCAGATTTCAGAAAATGTTAGGACAAAATTTTTAAAATACCTAATTGTGCCCAATATGTTACTACTTGGGTTGCCTGTGCAGAGCTGTTTTGGATATGAGAAAGAAAGCTTCAACTGACCAGTGTTTCTGGCGTGGGTTCCAGTAGCATATTTGTGTCAGTTATGGGAAAGAAAAATCCAGAGCTGAGTCCCCTAACATGCACAAGAAGCATCTTGAGGGAGTATGGTAAGTACCATACATCATAGAATGCCATCTGGTATTTCCCTGGCACTATTTTCCTCCAGAGAAAGAAGAGAAAGGGAAGTGTCACAGTTCCAGACCAAGTAAACTAAAACATAAGTTTTTGTAATTGTGAAGTAAAGCCCCTCTGGCAAAATTTCTTGGTTAGAAGGATGATAGTTAAGAAATACCAACATAAAAAGTCTTTATTTGGTGAGTATCTTCTAAAAAATGACATAAGCAATTCAGAAGTAGTTCAGGGACTAGAGCAAGTGATGAATATTTCACTAAATGTACTGTTGGAGATACTAGTTGCAAACATACTATATCCTTTTTTTATCCTCTAAGCAAAATATGCTTTAAGGCAGATTTCTTCTGAAGAGCCATGGCAGGAATAGGATATGAAGCACAGATGCTACTCTGTAGAAGTGTACTTTTAATATTGCCTATTTTTATGACATTTTGAAGGTCAGCTGTCTAGGGAACATGATAGGGTTATGCAAGATGTTGAGAGGTCTGAGAAAGCTCTACTGTCTTTTCTGGAGAACTCTGATTTTAACCCCCTTCTCATCAAGGCAGCCGTGACATATATAAAACTTGTGTTCACACGGACTTCACACAGAGGAAAGAAGCTGCATGTTTTCTTTTGCAAAATCCATAAAAAAGTTTATGTCTAGATAATGAAAATTTGGTACTATTCCACTACCCTCCTGTATTTATATATTAATATCTGCTTTCAAAGGGCTGGCACTCTTGGGTAACCTGAATTGCTTCTGCTGCTCACCGGGACTGAAGAGTTGCTGCATTTTTAGATTAAGCAATTGTTAGTCAAAGTTGTTCTCATCCCATTCAGATTTTTGTCCTTCCTCTGTATACTTTCTGTATTGAAAGGAGGCAGTTATGCCATAAATTACATCTTTTCACAAAACCTTACACTGAAATAGAATTTGGTCTTAAGGCAAAGTCACTGCTTCTTGGAATTCAATTTCTCAACTATAATTATTTTCATTAATTTCTCTGTCACTGTCAATAGCTTTTTCTTCTCTGCAAAGATATCAGAGGCTCCCTCTCGTGGCTGCGTTAATTTAATTTGGATTTTGGTTTATTAAAAAAAAAAGCTGAAAAAAGCAGAGCACCCCCTTAGATTGAAAGCCCAAACCAAAAGGAAAAGTAGTAGTAGTAGTAATACGACTACTACTAATACTACTACTATTACTAATAACTGTTGTACAGAAGCAGCAATGTAGATTCATAGTGAAGAGGGAAAAGGGAATTTCTTGCAGGCAAAGCTGAAGAATTTGCAGCACAATATGAGCTTTAACACATTCGTATACCCTTGCTAATGAACAGGGTGCTCAGATAGGAAAACGATTCAGGATTTCTACTGAGTGAAAATTAGACCTGTTAACTCACTTAGAGTGGGGAAACTACTTTGATTTTTGACTTTTTTTAGTAGACTTGTAACACAAAAAGGTTTTTTAAAATAATGGTGGGGTCTGTGGTGCTCAAAAATGCATCACTCAATTCCCATCAGTAATTTATTTCGTGTTTATTTTCCTCCCAGGCTTTCCAAGCATATGTAAAATAATTCAGCAGTTGAGTTCTGCTGTTCGTTAGGAATCCATCTGGCAAATAGTGTGGCTGCAGGAAGTTGAAGCTAATGCATTTCATCTCATGGGCAAAGAGATTGCACAGGCTGTTGCTGCAGCTCAGCTGCCGCACGCTACCTGTGCGAGGGGGATGGGACAGACACCAGCTCCAGGCAGCCTCTGCCAGCCCTGGGAGTGGCACTGACCCCCCAGCTGCCAAAGCAAGGACTGGTTTTAAGTACTGTGGTTCCCATTTCTGCACTGGGAGCTTGTGCTGTCCAGTTCATTCATTTTCTGTAGGTCATGAACAAGCTGCGCTCTCCCCTCGTCATGGTCTGCCTCTCCCCTTCCACTCTGGAGGCTGCCCACAAACATAACAGCCATAATTTACAGCAAAAGCCCTTTAAATGGCCCAATGGGTTATAAAACTGACAAATTTTCCATGGAAATTTGAAGAAGCCTGGAATCTACAACAAATAAAACACAACCAAAATGCAGAGAAGATTGTGGGTTATTCCTGACTGCATTTTTATACAGTCGTGATTCTCGTGAGGATTTCACAGTTTCGCTGGAGTCTGTAATGGTAGATGAGACAGATTAAAACACTTCAGAAGCTTTCTCCCCAAAGAGAAAATATATCACACAATGTCATTACCAAAAAGAATATAATTCTTCATGGCCGTTATAAATCGCGCTAAAGCAATTTCCTCCCTCATTTGGGTATGCTAGGTTTCAAAAGCAAGTGTAACCATGTGGGTTTTTGGCATCAGATTAAGTTTACCTGATTACCGATTAAATGAATTGTAAAAAAAAATGCTGAACTCATCTCAATTTGGAGTATCTGTTCTTGTATTTTTTCCATACCATGTAGAACAGCTGACAATGCTGAGAGAGCATCCTTTGCCTCCTGAGAGAAAGCTGAGATATTTCAGCCAGAATTCTCTAGAGGCTTCGAGAAGTAGCAGTTTCCTCAATGTTTCCATGGGATACAGTTATTTTACCTCAGTCTTCACTCAGTTTCCAGTTAGACTTGTGTATGTGGTGTACTGTGTATATAATTGTATCTATGACATAGGAAATACGCTGAGTTTAAGATGCACAAGGACATATATCTATACAGTTCTTCCATTAAGAGAGTGGGAAAAAAAAACCAATCCAAAGTTATCTTTCCCATATCCATGCCTAGTTTCAGCAGCTTGCTGATCAGGCACGAGACACTGCGTTTTAGGAGAGCAGCAGGTCTAAATGCTTGGAGGACAGGCCTGCTTTGTGACTGAGAAAGAACTTTAGGTGAAGCCATGTGTAACATCTCAGTCAGGGAACTTGTAACTACCTTTGCAGGTCACTCCTGCCTGGTGTGTGATGATTGATATGTCTTTGGTGAGCAGAATGTGGGCTACCAGGTGGCTTGAGTCAGAAAATCAGGAGCAGAGACTTCTTTTCATCCCAGGAACAAATATTTCTTAATAGTAAGCCAGGTCAGATCAATGGCACTCTCTTTGTTTCTAGGTACAGCAAAATATTCACAGAAAATTAATCACATGAAATATTTCAGGAACAAATATTTAAAAGATTAACATTTTCAGTCCAAGATTAGGGCAGACTATGTCAGAGACCACCAAGTGTGGCAAGATGCTTTCTTGTCTGTGGATTTTATTGCCTAAACTCAAAGACCTCATGGAGAACAATCCTCAAAGGGGAAAGCAGCTTGGTCTGGCAAAGGACAGATGAATTAAATGGGGTTTTGCAGTGGGGTTTAAAAGACAACTAGACTTGAAGGGGGGAAAAATGGGGGAATAGGAAGGTGTCATAAAAAGATAAATTCAAGCTTGAGAAAAAACAAAGCAGCCAAAATGATATCCTGGGGAGAATGTGGAAGAAAAATAGGACACAGGAAAAATGAAGCATAGGGACATACGTTGAGAGAGAACAGGCTGAGGGGCTTGAACTTCACAAGGAAAAGAAAGGAAAGTAGGGAAGCAAACTGGGGCTGTGCTCTCACCGACCAAGGCACAGTCCCACAGGGTCTCAGCAGAGCTGGGGGCTGGTGATGGGGTCCAGCAACAGCCCCAGAAACAGCCAGGGGATGAACCCGGTCAGAGCAGCAGAATGTGCTGATGGGTCCAACATTAGTCCAAGGTTCACCCAGAAGATGGGACTGGAGACAAACACACCTCCAGCATAGCCCAGGCAAGGTCTGGGAGGCCAAGGCTGAGCTACCTGGAGCTGCTGGCCATGGGCAGAGGGTGTGAGTGGGGGTTCTGGGTGGGGCCAGTCAGTGCCCTCAGGGTTCTGGCAGAGATTGACTCGATGGCAGAGACATTACTGGGAATAACAGAGACATGGGATTCAAGGCAGTTCTAGAAAGGCAGTTTTGGCACTGGACACTGGATCAAACCGTGTTGGGTGACTCTCATCAATCAGAATGGGAAGGAAGAAAGGAAAATATTTTGAGAGGTGTTTGGAAGGTGGCATCCAGCAGAGCCACAGAAGAAGGCTAGAGGAGATATGGAAACAAAGGAGCATTATTGTTCTCAGGAGGACAGTAAGATGGGTAATGATGAAGAGAAAAGGGTCAACATAATATGGTGGTCAGGGAACTGGTGCAGGGACCATATAAATATTCTTTTTCCACCAGCATTATCAGCAGCCAAGCTCAGAGTTTTATTGTGAAACTGGTTTTGAGCTACTGGAGGCAAAAAATACCCATGTATTTCATGTAACTGACAAGTAGTCTTGCCTGATCCAGCAAGGCCTCCAAGAATTTTGCAAGAAGTGAGTGGTGATGCACTGGCACAGGTTGCCCAGAGAGGCTGTGGATGCCCCGTCCCTGGAAGTGTTCAAGGCCTGGTTGGATCGGGCTCTGAGCAACCTGCTCTAGTGGAGGGTGTCCCTGCCCATGGTATGGGGGCTGGAACTAGATTGTCTTTAAAATTCCTTCCAACCCAAACCGTTTTATGATTCTGTAATTTCTGACCTTCCTAAAGCAGTTATCTCTGGGCTCAAACAACGTTCAGATCGTGAAAAAAAAAACCAAAGTTTGAAGTTGATCAGAAACTGAAAGTGGGAGTATATTTAGGCATGTTCAGCTCTCTTTTAGCCATTATGTTGTATGATACATTGGACTAGGGACTGACTGACTGGGGGTTGGCTTTCTGCTCACCATTGTCCCATTAGCCTGTGCTGCTTATGGCCTCTGTCTCAGTGCCCCTCATGGAAACTGGTAATATGTATGACTGTCTTCATTACAAGGTAGTCTGCAGCCTGGTTATAGGAATGAAAAAATCATATGTAATCATTAGATTAGGACTGGCGTGCTGTAGTCACAATAGCTGCTGAAAGGCCGTGCCTGCTTAATAAGCTGCTCAACTAACTCAGTTATTCGGGGTACATTTGCAGAAAGAGGTTGTAAATGTAAAGTGTAGATATAATAATTAGGAAGAACAAGATTGTCTAAATAACCCAACTGCTTTTGCAAGTCAGGAAGCTTGATGTGCTGCTCTTATCAGGGAGACTGCAATTCACCAAACGCTGGAAGGCGGGCTCGGAAAGCTGTGAACAGAAAGAAATGGCTGAGCCAAATATTTTGTAAAAACAAAGTAAGATTTGAAGAGAGAGACCCTGAATTAAATCAGGCAACCTATTATGTGTGTGGCTGGAGTCTGGTGTAAGGAAGGAGCCAGACTCCTGCATTTATTTAAGTCTGCTTACTATATAATTCAGAGTAGTGAGGTGAACTAAGGATGAAGCATTAGCTTCAGCATAGAATTTTTATTCTGATCACTGGAGCCTAAAGTTATTAAAAGAACAAACACAATTACGACATCCTAGGAGACTGGCACACATATAAATCTGGATATGCTGCCTGTTTCTCGCAAAGCATACGTATGGATCTGCGTGCTGCCTGCTCTTTATTTTAACTAGGTTTGCTGCAGCTGTTGCTCTGAAAAGAACCATCTAACACTCTGGGGTAACAGAGGCTGCAGAAATCCTCAAATGAATATCTATTAAGAAAAATAAGTTTTAAATAAATTGCGTGTATATATGGTTAAAATTCCTGTCCCTTGAATAAGAACAAAGAAGCTCTAGACCTAGCTCTAGACCTTTCCTAGTTCCCAGTTAATCAACTTACAGTACCATAAAAATATAATAACAGCTTATTCTTGCTCTATGTCTTCAAAATGATGAGAACCTATTTTCATGAAAGGTAGGGATGTGAATGCTTTCTGAAGAACAAAAGCCCATAATCTTTAAATTTAACTAGCATATGTGATTTTCAGATTGGCTTTTATGAAAATATTTTGAGCATCGGGTAGCTCAGCAATACCTATTATCTGTGCACAAGAATACCCTAACTCTCAATCTTTCAGCTGACTAATAGTGATGTGTATATGTTATATAAATTGTATTAGACTTGATCTGACAGGCTCGACTTCAGTGTTGTCAATGCCGAGTACATTACAGAGTCTGTAGTTTTTAGAGGTGTCATCAGAGAAAAAAACCTCAGGTTTTTCTGGTCCGAAAGGATAGACCATTAACCCTTGGAGAGGCTCTCACAGTATTTTATCAGCCTCCAAAGTTGTCCTGCCAGGCACTGCCTGTCTCTGTTGCCTGTGTCTGAGGGTCTCTCCCCCACATTTTAGCCTCCTAGGAACCCTATTGTCTTCTTCTTGTGCTCCCATCTCCTCCTCTCTTACCTGCTAGTGGTATCACCATCCAAACAGCTGTCAGTCACCTTCCAGGCTAACATATTTTTCTGTGTCCCTACATGCCATCTCTGTACCTTTGCCAAGTCTCTCCTGCTGTTCCTGCTCCAGTTCCTTTGGTTTCTCTTCCGTCCTCAGGTTCCTCCTCTTCTGCCTAAGTTCGCTGCCATGTAACTGAAATGGAGCAACATCCAGTATTTCCCTAAGGCACTGTCTGTAATATTCACAGATTAAAGGGAGGGGAAAAAAAAAAAAGGAAAACCCCAGAATCTGACAATCAGGGACTTGTTTCTCTCATTTTAATAATTTTAGATTTTAGAGTTGTTTTAAGGTAGTGAGGTTAAAAATCTTGGAGGTATGATATAACATAAAACATAGGTGTATTAAAAGAAAGGTTGTGTCAGACTAATCTGTTAATCTCCTGAGAAAACAGCTGGTTTTCCAAGGATGGAAAATATAGCAGGTATTGTCCACCTTGACTTTTGTAAACTGCCACTAGGGAAAGTATTTGTGAAGATTTGGGTTCATGGAAGAATTGGAGAATTGATAGAAAACTGACTAAAGGGTAAACAGATTGCATTGGAAGAGGAAATACTGGGCCAGAGGGGACTTTACACACTGGTGATGTTTTTGGTGATGCCACAAAAATTGAGTGTGCCAGTGGGATTCGTCATTGACATTTTTCTGGATTATTTTTTAGGGGCTTAAACATGGTGGCTGTGTAGCTACACAGCATTTTAATTATAAATGTTTCCATCTTGCTCACTGGCTCTTCTGTGACTTTGCTCCGAGTTGTTTGTTCTCATGCTGTGAGAAGCCTCCCGTCGCTTTCTATCCATTGGGAGTTCCTTGGAAGGACTTAATGAGGAAAATGGGCACACAGGATTTAAGTTGAACACAATTATGAATCAGAAAGAAAGGGAAAAAAATATGTCTGCATCATCTTAACCTCCCACTGATTTTTCCAGTCTTGTCAGTATGGACAGAAAAACTCACAGGACAGAGCACTTTAAATGAGTATTTTAAGTTAAAAGTGTTTGGATATGATGACAATAATTCATTATTAGTGCCTAACCGGACTCCTGCTGCCTTTCTGTACAATTTTGGGGTTTATCACATACTTGGAAAATAGCAAGATGATTGTGTTTCATTTTTCTTCAGAAAATGCATTCTCATGAAGGGAGATAACAGACTAAAACCTGTGTTTTATGCTAACAGTACCAGCAGAGCCCAGAAACATACAGGAACTTTTCAATATAGAAGGAAATCAGTTCTCCTTGGGTCCAGATTAGGACCAAAATCAATAAGGGTGTTATTTTTTTTCCAGTGGCTATTATCTCCTTGCTTTCTAAAAGCTTTACTTGTGTAGAAATGTTTTGCAGGGTGATCTGAAGTAAATGTGGAAGGCGCAGTGCCAGTCCTCATGTGGGAAATACCTGGTAAACCCACAGCGTCTTGTCTTCCTTTACATCTTCTAGACCTGTAGGTAAATAATGTCCCAACTGTGCAAGGCTAAGCAAATAAGTACCAGCAAGTAAAACATACAGAGAGGAAAAGGTGGATAGCTGTGATGAGGACCCCATTTAAGAGGAAAGGCCATCGTTTCATGGGTAGGTGCATATAGGGAAAAACCACTGTAGGGCGCAAGAGCTGTCAGAGTGCCCAGAAGCATCAGAGGATTTGTGATAAGGAATCAGTGCAAAAGCTGGAAACAGGTCTGTCTGCTCTCCTGTTTTAGTCAGTACTAGCTTTTAAAATCCCTTGTCTTTCAGTCTTCTCTAGTGTGCACTTCATTTAAAAGTTTAATATTACAATATTCACACATTAATCCTGATTGTCCCCATATCCAGTTCTGCCTGGTCTTGGGAAAGTGTAAAATCGATTTATACAGCACAGCTGAAAAGCAAAAAATTGTTGGATTACCATACTGTGGTATACAATAAAAATATAGTGTTATCTAGGGAAGTCTGTAGCTGATGAAAGCATAAATATCAACCCCGCAACTCATACCCCTGAGTATTTGATTCCTGCATCTTATAGAAACAAGGATCTCTGCTGAACAGTGTGACATTTCATCACTGTGGATTTGCTGTGATGAATAATATTATATGCTATTGGCCTAGAAGAAGTATTACTATAGTAACTAGCTCATGATTCATTTTTTATGGCTTTTTTTTTGCTATTTTTCCTAAGGGTTGCCTGTCTAGACTAAGATTGTTTAAACTAACTCATGGTAATTAATTTTTTCCAGAGTGCTAAAAATATGGGACAGATAAACAACAATACTTAGATACTGCTTTTTGAAAAACACAGCAGGCCCATAACATTCTTGAAATTATGGGAATGTTGTTTTATTTTATTTGTCACATTTTTATTAGTAGCTTTCTATGTTGTTATTAATCCAGTTTAGTGACCTAAGGCCGGATTCCCACATTGACAGTATTGCAACTCTAATGAAATCCTTAGACAGCTAATATATAAAATGTTACATCTGAGGATGAAAACAGAAATGGAGTTGGTTGGTTTAAATCCAAGTAATGAGCTCACTTATTCATTTAAATCAGTAAAAAGAAAATCTTGGCATAAGTGATGTATTAATATTTTATATTCTGGATTTGTACATATTTAATTCCTTATGATGATGCTTATGGGTCACCAGTCCACAAGCACACATTGGCAAATATCATCTTTATTACAGTGCCTTATCAGCAAAATAAATGGGAGGATGTGCTAGGTATTTGCCCATTTACTGAAGCATATATACAGCTTAGTGTACATTTACTGCGTTCCTGTTTTTATTATGGTAAAAGGTGGTGTTTGATTATTTTTTAAAATTGGATTGTTTCAAAAATTAGTCATCCTTGCCAAACCTTGTTTAGAATTTATAGATAGAAATTAGAATAAGTAAATGAAATAGAAATTAGAATAAATAAAATAGAAATCAGAATTCATAAATGTTCAAGGTTGCAATAAGAAATGTGGAACTACCATTTCCAAGAACCATTTTAAAGTAGTTTAAATTACCTTAAGGATAATAAATATGCACACAGACAAGCCTATTTAAGCACATTTTGTATTTTAAATTAACTTAGAAACATGAAATATTATTGGAAATTGAAGAAGTCATTTATTCTCACATATTTCTATTTCACAGAATAGGAAAAAACCTCTCTGGTTTTATACTTCTTTTAATTTCTGATGGAGTTTGCAGCTTGAATAGAACTAGTCATTAAACTGAACTAGCTGAATAAATGGAGATTCAAAAATATTCATCCTATATTTACAGAAAGCTGACCAAACTTTGTCTTCAGGTTTTTAATTATTTCTGCCTAATACCTGATTTGAGCTCACCTCAGTCTAGGCCTCAGAGTACCAGTTTTATCATTTTCAAGGGCTTTGTTTTAAAAATAAAAATCCAGTTTAAAAGTTTAAAAGCTGGGAGGACGTTGTGGGATTTATTGTGTGGTAAATTGGCTTTTATTCACCCTGAATCATATCCCAGGATAGCCATGGTAACTTTCTGTAACAAAAACACACAAGAAGTGTGTCTCTCTCTGTCAGCAGAACCAGCAGCAAATTTGCTTTCTGCCTTTTGTTTTTCATTTAAGTGATGGCAAGTTCAGAGGATCACAGAGCAGCATATGACATTTCATAAGGGTTCATAAATTATGCAGTCAGACTTGTTGGATTACAAAAGCCTGAGAGTAACAAGTGCTTCTTGCATTATAAATGAAATGGCTTATTTACAAAGATGACATAGCTATATTAATTGCGAGAAGTTAGGATTAAAGGGATAGGCCTGTGCTGTTTAAGATGTTAATTAGAAGAAACTCCTTTTCCAGAAGAAACAAGTGCATCTTTTTGGCTTGCTGTGGGTTTACTGAAGTGCTTTACTGGTTGTATTCTGAACCACCTTCCTTTTCCAGCAATTTTAAGTGGTTTTTCCTCGTGCATTAGCCTAATGTCAAGGCAATAAAAGAATCCCGCATCAAGGTTTACATTCAAAATTTAAACTGGTGATGGTTTCCATGGGTAGAAAATTCAGCTTGTTCCCTGCTGTATGACACTGGTCAGGCACCAGCTGGGGTGTGCTGTCAGCCGTGAGTGTTGAATGATAATTGGAATAACTAATTGGAGGCATGACCCGTGAAATAAAGATGCTTTTTATTACATCTGCAGTCATCTATGCAGGGCCCAGGAACCTGCCCTGCTGACACGCAGCTTGTGCCCCTTTTTCTCTGGTGGTATTCCCAGGCAGAAGCAGTTCCTGGGTGGTTCCTAGAAGACCCATTTTGTCCTCTGAGGCCACTTTGTTCTGCTTACGGCTCCTCACATTCCTTCCCCTGTGCCTGCTCTGGAGGGAGCAGCAATTCTTGGGCTTTCTAGGGAGAGGTCAGTTTGTTTTAGCACAGAAATGCCCAAGGACTTGTCATACCTGAGTAGGGATTTTAAGGCTGAGCTGATCGTCACCCTTAGGAGCATCTCCGAGTGACTGCCCTTTTCCAAAGGCCCATTGAGAAGAGGAAAAAGGGAGGTGGTGAGCATGATGGTGGGCAAGATTTGGGAGCACGGCGGTCTTAGTGGAGAGTGCAAGGGCAGGTGGTGGGTTGGCTTAGGGTGGGTTGTGGTGAAGGAGGATAGAGAGCACAGGTGGGAGGCCAAGGTTTTGGGAGAAGATGAAAGATCAGGAAAATGAGGAATTGCAAATGAGTCAACCTTTCAGCCTTTTGAATGACCAACTGCCTCTCTCGGAGTCTGTTGCCCTTCATGCACGGCTTGCATGTTCATTTTTTACTGCAGAGGGGTGAGTTTGGTGCTCATGAGCTGCATTATGCACTGATTTTCTTTTTTCTGCTATGATGCTCTTGTGTTATAAGAAGGATAAAGAAGCTTAATGGTATTATTGATTTGATAGATCAGCTTGTGACTTAAGCAAAATAGCCGCCCTAGGAGTTCTTTCTTGCTGTTCTGTTTTTCCTACAAAGTAATTTGAACTTCTCTGTTTCTTGCAGTGGCTTGTTAGGCTGCCTTGGGTAAGGCTTAGCCAAGTGAGGAGGGATATCCAGCCGTGCTGGGAGTTGGGAGCATGTTCTGCAAGGATAGCAAGGGAGGTTGTGATTCACATCTTAAACAGGGCAGGGTTTTACAAAGCTGCTGAAGGCTCAGGGAAGCTTAAGTGTTAGTGACCCTTCAGGGATTAAGGAGAGTTTAGATTTTAGCAGGCATTTCACTAATGAAATCATTGCTTTGTAATTAAATTTCACTTCCAAGTCTAGATGCTAATGGAAGCACATCCTTCCTTTTCTTGTTTCTGGGGTACGTGGATAGTTCAATTAACATCATCAACAGCAAGGAAGCATAAACAGCCAGAGGCACACAGCGCTGTGCCTGCGTGGCTTTCACAGAAACGGGGCAGAAACTCCTAAAGGAATGAAAACGACTTTTCCTTTGTACAAGACAAGCAAGCCTTTGGCATGTTTGCACTCGTGGCCCTTCTGTTTTAGTCCCAGAATGGCTTTTTACTGAGAGCTGGCCTAAGATAACCTGCTCCTGCAGTGTTTACAGACTCCCTCTAAAATGTGCATGCAGGCAGTCTGGTCCTGCCACAGTCTGTGAAGCCTCTGCTTCTGACTGAGACAGATTTAGTGAACCCAAATGCAGGTGTTGATGTACAAGAAGCCCATTCTCCATCCTCCTGAAGACAAACACTGAAAATACTCTATATCTTGAATATTATTGCACATTATACGTCACTTCTCATTCACTGGGTGTATGTAACAAACTGAAATGAAGGCGATGCCTCTGTTGAAGAATGAGTGCAGCCAGTTCTGAGCTCACATGCATCATCAGTGTGTCAGTGAAATGTTTTATAGCAGCTTTAGAGGCAAAGAAGTCCATCAAATCTAGATTAGAAATCACCTTGCCAGCACCATGAATTTACAAGGAGCTGTAAGATATGGAGGTGAGGGAAGAGGGAAACAAGGAGAACAAAACATGAAACTGAGAAAAAGAAACAGAGAAAAACAGATTTATGGGATGAACTGAGGGATTCTTCCTTCTGCCTTTTTTAGGCATGTCTGAAGCTCAGTTGTGGCTATCACAATTTCTTGTCATCACACATACGTAATTTTCCCCTTGGCTTTCAGCATTTCAAGCTTTTCATTGGGGATGAGATGAATCATTTTATGTTTGAGAATGAGCAATGCAGAATTCTAGGAACAATGTGATCAAGTTATTTGCAATGGTTCATTTTATACCCCAAGGAGGGCATTGCTTATTATTCAGTATTCTCATTAGTTTAACATTATTTTACCTGACTGACAATACTGCATAATTTAGGTAAAATAGCCACCCATATAATCTATTTGAGGGTTATCCAAATTAAGAGCATTGCTATTTTCTGGTTGGTCCAACAGTAGAAATATAGTAAATTGGTAAATACCAAACCCAAAATATATTCTGTATCAACTGCATGCTTTGCTGGTGATGATGACCTTACGTGCTCATTAACCTCGCCAAGAAGGCAGTTCCAGCAGTAGTTGTGTAGTCTTTACTTTAGGGATTTAAAGCCATGCAGTAGCATCCCATAAAGTTGCTGCTAATGATGTAGTATTGATTATGATGGCTGCTGGCCTTACTAAATTTTTACTATATAGGCAACATGAAAGTTTACTACTTTATTTAACAAGTGTGTTGTATAGTTTTTACTAGTAGGTGGTGATGATGATTTCCCTTTCCGTGCTTTTAACCATGAGAAAGAGTCCAGTAATCTTTTCCCCAAAGACTCACTGAAGGATTTGTAAAGAAACAGAATTCATTGTAGTTCTAAGTTACTTTTTCATCTTATTTGATATACCTTTTCCTGAAGGATAGCAGCTTTTTATTATAGCCAAAAGATTGGCTTTCCCTTCCAAAGACTTTTATTGTGGCTTTGGCTGAGATGTTTTTTGACTGTTTTCATCAGGTTCTAAAGGGATTGAATCATAAGATGCCTATAGCATCTCATCTATACTATAGGATTACTCCTACCATTAGAAAGTTACTGTATGACAGTTGGAGTAGCTGTGCTTAAATGCATAGCTTTGACAAAGAAAAGAAAACAAAGATTGTGAAGAAAAAAAATTACTGAGCTGTATCTCATTGAAGACATATACTTACAAATTTTTGGTAGGGTGGAGCTTAACTAGATGGAAAAGATTATTATGTAAAGGGTCCAAGTCTGCTATTGTTAAGAAGAACTGGAAGATGGCAATTCTCAGGGATGTTTCAGCACTATTCTTCTTGAATATTGCACCAGAAATTTTATACTTAAATTGGAAAAGACTGATGGACTTAGCTGTCAGCTAAATAAGCTGTTGACGCTTCAGCACTTCAGCACAGCTCTTGTGCAAGAGAGGAGCAGCCCTTGTAGAAATCAGAGCAGTTCCTGGCTTCTCTGGATGGTGGCAATTGCCCCTTTGGAAAACCTGTGGTGCCTGTTGTGCACTGGAGCTCCTTAGCACAGGGGCAGCCTCTCCACACCTCCCTCCCATGTGTCCTTCCTCCTTCCCAGCCAAAGCACAGCCCTAGCTTCACTGCTTCGTGCCTGGATCATCTACACCTTCATAAAGAAGCTTGATATACAAGTGCCTTCCGCGGATTCCAGTAGGACTGAGATTTGGGCCGAGTCTGCTGTTGGTATCTATGGAGCGAAGATGGGGTTAGGGTTTTGTTTGCTTTGCCTTCATGGCCTTACCATGAGATATTACTGTATTGCGTGTGTAATCTGCCTAACTGTCTCTTCCCTGGGGCTTTTTCCTTCTTCCTTGTTTCAGGAACAAGCAAGGAAGTGGTGATCCTGTGCTGAGACCATGTGTCATCCCTTATGCAGTAGCTGAAAAACAGCTGGCTACTAGCTCTGTAGAAACTAGAGGGTGCATAATTCAATTTTCCCATTCGTGTTCCAGTTTCTACTTGGGAATTCCTCTTGGGGATAGATTTGTCTGCTCGCTAACTGCACTCGAGAAAAAGAACCTGAGAGACCAACACACTGCAAAAGGATCCCTAGGAGGAATGGAAATCTTTGCTTGTGAAAGGTCACCAGAAAAGTGGCAGTCGGGTCACAGAATTAGCCTGCACCAGGGAAGAAAACATTCTCGCCTTCCATGTTGGGTTTTCTGCTGACAGGCACAAAATCTCTAACTTTGCATATTTGACTTAATGAAAACTGAGAGATGAGCTTGGCTCATTTTTTTTACCAGGCAAAATGTGTGTGACCTCAGCACCTTTCCTTTTTTTATGTTGTTGCAGAGGCAAAGTAGTAGGCAGTAGTGTACTTTTCCGTGATGGAGCTAGTGAGAAAGGACACATATCTCAAGGTGGGTTACAATATTCCTCGCCTGACTGCAAATTCCGAGATTACTGACATAACAAAATTGATCTAAATGTCATGTTATCCCTTGGTTTAATGGGAAATAATTAAGATCTTCACTGACATTATTAAAGGACGTGGGTTTGCTGTCTGAAGCGTGAGAAGCTTCTTTTTAATCTCCAGTAAAAATGGACAGCCTTTCTCTGTTAATAAGTATTGCCTACAGCGTGTAATCCCATGATCATAATGACTGTGCTTCTCCTTGTTCATCCCATTGGCAAATGACAGAGAGTCTGGGGCGATTTGCGCTGGAGGACTTGAGCTGTGTGGCAGATGAGCAGGCGTGGGTGGAGTTCAGGGATGTGTTTGACTTGGTCACTGCACTGACCCTACAGTTCCCAGGATAAACTGCACTGGATGGAGGAGTGAAACTGCACACGAGCAGCTGCTCTGCTGCTCTTGTGCTGTTTCAGCCAAGAGAGGGGACACTGGTGGAGAGGGAGGTCCGTGGGTGTTGGAGCACTGCAGAGGGGCAGAGGCTGGCTGTTGGTCGTGGAATTTGGGCTGGGTTCTGTCCATCACATCACCTCCTGGGAATTGTAGCCTGGTTGGGGAGTTCAGCGCAGGACCTGGAAATCGGGAATGTGCAATCCACCCTGGTGGCCCCACAGTGTGTCCTGCCTCTGCTCACAGGAGCAGTTAATGGGACATAGGACACAGTGGCTTGGTGTGGGCCTCCGGTATTCTCCTCTAGCAGCTGTCAGCCAGGGGACTGAGCGGAGACATTCAGTGCTCAAAGGCAAGAGCCCTTCATCACCTTCAGTGCTCTCCGTTTGGCTGCCACAGCGTCACAACGAGCCCTTGGCAGAGGGAATGATTTAGCCTCGGGAAACTGAGATTTATTTTGAAAAGTGCTTTACTGTAATACCTTCCTTCTCTCTGACTGCACCGTGGAGGCATCTCATTCTTATCATGCAGGAAGTAGCCGAGGCTCTCTGATACTATTCTTTTAAAATCAAAACATTAAAACTACCGTGCAATGATTTTCACATTTTCCAGGCATCCCTCCTGCCGGCATTAATTGCCCCCCTGCTGTTCCTGTTCCAAAGCTATTTGCTCTTTCTGTATGCAGCACTTGTTCAGTGCTGCACTAAACCTCTGCTGCTTTGCAGTAAAAAAAGCTTCTGTTTATGCAAATGGCATTGAAATGAGTTTGATAAAGTGATAAGCAGTCACATTTAATGATTGCAACTATTGGGGTTTAGTTTGTTATTTTACAGTTAATTTTGTGGAGGTAAAGGGCTTTACAAACTCCCTTCTGGTGTCAATGCAGTAATACAGGACTCCCATTACAGCGTTTGGAAAGTGTGGTAGGGCCACCAAGCCGATGTCAGAGATGGGGGGGTCACATTCATCCAACGTCACAATGTCCCTTTCCCCTGTGGCAGATCTCTCTCTCATCTTGAAATCTCCCTGTACTTAGCAGTTCTCCTATTTCAATTACTGTGTCTTTGGATGGCAGTTAAGTTTCATGCCCCTTTATTTCCTCTTCCTCTCTGCTTCTGACACATTATTATTCTTACCAGTGACTGCACGAGACCTCCAAAATCCCGTAGTCCCCAAAAGTAATTACAGCTACATTACTGAGCAATCCCCACTGGCAGGCTAGGTCAAGTGCTTTATTTTTATCCAGGGCAGCTACTGAGGAGTGTGGTTGACTTTTGCTTCCCCAGTAGCTGCATGAAAAGACAGGAGTATTTCTGTCATTTCCTGGGAGCTGCAGGTGGGTCCTCTCCCAAGTCTGGAATACCCAGTACCCGAGCAATTGTGCAAGTGGTCAATGTGGAAGATACAAGGTCCCCATGAAGATAATGGATAAAGACAGGAAAAGCATGAGGAGTAAATGAGCACAGTTTGATTGTATCTTTGTCTGACATAGGGTTTGATGACCTGCAAGCGTGTGCTGATCCTGGAGCTCCTGAACATGGCTACAAGACACCCAGCGCAGGCGTTTTCTTTGAAAGTGTGGTAGTCCGGTTCCATTGCCAAGAAGGATACAGGCTCAATGGTACTTCCAAAAAACTTTGTGTGAGACACTTTAATGGCTCCCTGAGCTGGAAACCCAGTGATAAACCTGTGTGCCTACAAGAAGGTAAGTCAGTTTTCTTCAAGCTGTTCACCATGTCAGTTCTTCTCACTTGTCCATGTGCCATGTCTGTGTGTCTCTGGACAAAACACAAAAAGGCTGGAGCCCATTTCACTGTGTCTTATTGGATACACGCTTTAATTTTCCATCCATAATACTTGTTTGTCAGTTAAATTTGTACCATGAGAGGCTGTGTGTGTTGAAAGGGACATAAAGAAATGTGAAAACAGAAGATAACATCCCCTTTTAACTAGTTACAAATTGATGCAGAGAGGAAAAACAACCGCCATTGTAAGTTAACTGTAACTGTTTATTAAAGCTGCCCACTTAATATTCCTTTCTGCAATATTTTACTAGGAAAATACAATCAACTTCCAATGCTACTGCTTCTGCTAATCAGGAATTTTAAACAATAGTATTTTATGATGTATGCATGAGACAAGTAGGAAAATCAAATACACATAGACTGCAAAAGTTTAAAGCCAGGGTAGAAGTTTACTCTGAGGTAATTCAGACTATTATGGCATAAACCAATTTATTTTTGTTGTATATTTGAAATTGTATTTGGTTTTAAATACTTAGGGTGTTATATTGCTTTCTTCTTCTAGGTCTTAGAGGCAGGATTAATTTGAATTTCATAACTAAATTTTGGCCAAAGTACGCCCAAGCAGCACAAATTATTTATTTCACCAACTACATTAAAGATATAACCTGTCCTTGTTGTTGATTTGTTTGTGGTCAACAGAGCTATTAAAGTCAACAGACATGAAAAGTGTTAGTTAAATAAAGTGTTTACATTTTACTGTTGTGGCTTCTCCACTGAAGACATTAGCCATTGCCTCATTGTCTTCATGGTGGAGCTAGATAAATTCTACTTCAAGTTGCCTTTCACCATTTAAAATCAGAGAAATCATAATCATGGACTTGATTCAGAGGTAGTTGAAAACTTACGTGGCTCTCAAACACACTTACTGCATAGGAACATGCATCACTCAGTGTGCATAAAAGCTGCAGGTACTTGTTTGTGATTCTGGGGCAGGGGGTGGGTGTGAGAATCCTGTGCCAGGACAGGGATGTGCCACAACAGGGACAGGCAGGGCCTGGGAAGACCACGCTCAGGAGGTGCACGTGAAGGGAACAACCCTAAACAGTGGCCAGTGTGAAAGTGATGCATGAGATATTGGAGAGAGTAGCCAGAGGCAGCTGGTAAGGAGTCCATGGGCTTTCAGGTAGGTGGGCTGTTGGCAGGAGAAATTTTGGTGAAATATATTCTCCTGGACATATGTGAGGCCATGGGCTGCAGAGCCATGAGGGGCACAGTCGTGAGCTGTCCCATGAGGTGACAGCTGATGCCTAGACATAAAGGCAAAGGGGTGCCAACAGCAGCTCATCATATGCCCACGTGGGTCAGCTTCAAAGAAACAACCTGATGCCTTTAAAAATAACTATGTATGAAAATCTTACCCTCTCCTGTGACAACCACTTTTCATGAATGACCTTGTCTCTCATCTCATGGTTATTTAAGAAAAAATACATGTAGAGCGACAGCGGCCTGTGTCTAAACTGGCTATTGGAACTACCAGAAAATGCTTTCATGCTTGGAAATTCTGTTTCCTTAAGCACAGCAGGGAGCTGCTAGGAATTTGATGTGCATCTTTGAAATGTTGCCTGTATCATTCACTGCCGTTGTTAAAATAAGCATTAATGTATTTTATTGAATATTCAAACCTCTTCCCAGGCCCTCCAGCCCAGTGGAAACCTGTGGAGGAAGTTTCTGATCACAATGCCATCAGCAACAAAACTGCCACCAATGTCAGTGCGATCAACACGCGAGCCAGGTGTTTTCAAAAAAGAAAGAAATTGGAAGATGAGAATGTGATGGATGATATGACAACAGTTGCTTTAGAGATAGTAATTACTTTCCAGCACAGAACACTTAAAAAGGATTGCTAGCCAATGCTCTGATCAAGCAAAGCACTTAAGCTGGAGCATAACTGTAATTATGTGATTAGTCTTGTTAAAGTTCTGTGTTCAAAATTAGGCAGATGCAAAAATGCTTCTTATTGTTTGGACCAAAGAGTAGGACCCTGATTTAGGATTTAGTGAAGCAAGTGCTTAAGTACTTCCTTGATTAACATTATAATAATACCCCAGGTATTAGATTACAGCATTAATTCTTCTTTACAATGCACAATAGCACCACTGATTCAGAAGAAATATTAAGCAAAGGCTCAGTGGCAGTCCATGAGGCCTAAGCATTGGCTTAAGTGATTTTGAGACTGATCCTTTTGCATACTGGGAGCAGAATCATGAGAGAGGGCCATGGTAGGGAGGTGGACACTATAGGAACACGGCACGTCTGGAGACGAGTTAAGAGAGAATTACAACAGGGTTTGTGATTCTCAGCTGCCTAATGACATACATAAAAGTCTTCATTGCAGAAATTCTGTAATGATATATAGAAAGAAATTTGAAATTTCTAGCAACTGCTGGAGAAGGGAGAAGTTAATGTTTTCCCATTCATCATTACCTATCACAAGGTGAAATAAACTTTATGCTGCATTTACCATTTACGGCGGGGGCTGGCTGCTCTGTGGGCTATGGTATGCTCTACACGCCTCTCATCCCAGCATATATAAATGTCAGGCAGTGCCAGCTGAGCTTGAACAGGAAAAACACTCCATACTTTGGAGTTCATTTATTCTCAGGCGTTTGGATTCAGCGAAGGATAATTTTATGTCTATATGTTATGTACGTTTAATTGTCGTTATGTGTTTACTAGAACAATCTCTAATCACAAATGGATGCTATTTAGCAAAGGAAGCAAAGCAACCTGTTTCAGAATGTAATTGATTTTAGAACTAATACGTTTGCCTGGAGCTCTTCACCCAATCAATTTGATTTTATAGGTCTGTCATTTCTTGTTAAGAGGCAGGAGATTTTAAGTGTCAGAACGAGAATGAAGTTGCATGACTTGGGGCCCAATAAATGCCCTGTCAAAAATCTCTGTGCTTAGAGTTATGTTCTTATGTTGATCTACAGCATGTTGTGACTGTACCTTTCATCAGCTCTAATACGGTTATGCACATAAATACCAAACCTCTGAGGTAGGAATTTTGTATTTACTGTTTAAGAGCAGTATGTCATGTTGTTCGCACTTTAATCTAATCTTCTCCCACTGTGATAATGTGGCTGCTGAGGCTGTTGCCCTACTTGGAACAAATGCTAGCTCTTTCCTATGAGATTGAATCTAAATTTACAGTCTGCATGGAGATGGCAACGAAGCGAAGAGCTGTGCCCTCCTCTCCCTGTGCTTCTGCAGGCAGACACCTTGGAGATGTTCTCAGTGCCTCCTTCTCCCACTGACAGGGATGATAAACCTGCAGCGAAAGTAGTGGACTAGTACATGGTTCAGCCACAGCTTTACCGTAGGATATTTAGCCCTCCATTTGCTTTGCCTTTGTCCCTGAGTCTGTGACATGACTGAAATATTTTTATTTCCCCATCTCTTATCTGTCTTGCCCAGTGTTTGCTGATTCTTAAACCTGGTTATGAGCACTATACGACATTTGTAACCAGGCCACAACTCAATGGCCACAGATCTTAGGTGAAGTCTCTCTGTGCTGTCGTAATACAAGCAAAGACAATAAAGAGAAAGTATTATTTAATATGCACTAAAATACTGTGTTTGCCATCCACCGAACAATCCTAGTAACACAGTACTGTGGATTTAACACTAGTAAAAGAAACAAGAGACAATATCACTCTTAAATGTTTACTTTTAAGAGCACAAGATGTAGATGAGCTGTCCTTGCTTTAAACAAATTCTTCATGTAATCCTTTCATCCTTCCTCCCTGTTTCTCTCTGTTCCAGCCTGTCAGTGGTGTGACTCAATGTAGTCAAGGCTAATTCAGAGACATGTCCACGGTGAGATACACAGGAGCACCAGACCTCTGCATTTGAATTTACATCCAGATAGTAAACAAAACAGTGCCAGAGCAGGAACTGGGACACTGTTCTTCAGTTGTACACACTCTTACAGTGTTGGAAAGGTCTTTGACAGGATTTTGGCCAACATCCAGTAGTACTCCCAAGTAAATCCTACAAGCACCTTCTTGGATTAGCATGGACCAGGGATAATTTTTGGATGGTAAGGACTCACCTGCAATAGATACAAGCCATCCCAGGCCAGCTGGTACCCATGGATGGTGTGGCTATCTCCATCATGCCTAGGTCATGCCTTCTTTCTGAGTGGCTGTTGTGATCCTGGGTGGTCCTCCTTCCCCATGGGCTGGAAGGAACAGTTCTGAGAGGTTCCGCATGTTGTGCACCTGAGCAAAACACTCTAACTATACTATTTAACAAATTTTGTTCTTCAGACCCATCTTCCTGTGATGGGGGACACACTTGGTTTGCTAATGCCGAGAGCTCCTAATGTCCTAATGTCTTCGTGAAAGTTAGGTCAAGGTGAGCTCTCATGCCTGTCAGGCTGTTGAGCCTGCTGGCTGTACCTCACTTCTTTCTGCCCCTGCAACATAAGAAGTGTGTGCTTTTGGCTGGCCCATTTTAATACTCACACAGTAGATATAAGCAGATCATGTAAAACTGCCAGAAAGGAGTGTAAGTCATAGCCTTTGCTGTTCGATGATGGTTAAAGACCATATATTCCCTTAAATGGTTTAGCAGCTTCCACGGATTTGCTGAGAAGGACTTAGAATAAAGTAGTTTATTTTCTAGGACAGGACATTTTAAAATTCAGTCACTTCCTTCTAGCTTTTCCAAGCAGAATTGGTGCCAGCTAATCCAGTTTTTTGTGGAGAGGCGGCTCCTGCAGTTTATGCCTGACTAAGTGCTAAACAATATGAATTGAGCCAGTGGGAAACCATTTGCTTGCAAGGCATCAGGAAAAAGAGCAGTAATATTGTGCTCCATTGGTCTGGCGTTTAGCTGGGGCTTGTAATAAGCATGTTATCAAAGTCAGCCAAGATGCGGCGGGCGGAGGACGGTGCGGTGAGCAACTTATCGCTGTTCTCTGCCAACATCTGCCCGATTAAAATGATCCCATCTACAGCTGTTCCTTGGAATAATGGGGATGGAGTCACTGTGATAGATCATTGTTACAGAATCAATTTCCCCCACTTTGAAAGTGCAATCTCATGTTTTACTGTGCTGTGTGTATACACACCTCCTTTATTTGTATAGCAACAGAAAGATGTTGTATCAAGAGAGGGAGCTGTTCGCTGACGTTATCTTCTGGCATCAGTCTCCGACCTCCTGCTGTGTGGCTGCCAAGCAGGTTCTTCCATCTAATCCCATCCTCGTGGGGTGCCCAGGACAGCCTCTTCATGACAGCATTTATGGCTTAGTGTAAGGCATTCCTTATGGGGCATCCTCTGCTGTCTTCTCTGCTGATTAACTTGCTAGAGAGAGAGAGAGAGAGAAAACTGTTCCATCTTTGAAAGTGATGTCTGCACCCTTGCCAGTGTATTTTACAACCTCCTGTTATGGTATGGATCCTCCCAGACTTGTGCATTTATAAATGAATAAATTCTAAGAAAACTTCTTGCTGCAGTTTCTCAGCCCCTCTGGCAGGCTGCCAGCCCTTCCCGCTACCAGCAGCGGGAGGCACCTGCAGCAGCTGCCAAGAAGCTAAAAAGTAACAAGAGAAATGGAAGAATTTTTAACTAATAATGTTCTCAGGCCCCATACCAAGAAGTTAGCTAAGTACAATGTATTTTAGAAAACATCCCTATGATGGGAAGTTACAAAGTATGTTTTTAGTGGGGGAGCAATACTGTCCCCCTTCACATTAGTGAAATTTAGTGATGGAGTCTCAGAGTAACAGATCTCCCCTAGTTTGCCTAACTAAATGAAAACGTTTTGAAATGCATTTGCTCTTAGTAGTTTGTGAGTGCTGTACTAAATGACAGTTTATCTTCCTTCTACTTGTGCTTCTAAACAAACAAGCTGTCACTATCATTTTGCTTAGTGCATCCTAACAATTAATTGCTAAATAAAAATTTAGCTTTGCCTCTTCCTCTTTAGCAAGAATTACCCATGAAAATGGCAGAAACTTTCTCTTCTGTGCAAGTCTGAAGCGATTTATTTTTTTTTCTTAATAGATACAGTATTCCTAAATGAATATAATTGTCTCTCACGATAGAAGTGTTGGGAGAATAAAACAATGTAACACAGGCTTATAATATTTTTTCTGTCTTTCTTTTGTTTCAAATACATCTTGGGTTTTGATGCCTGGAAACATTTATTACCATCTCTGTCATGGATTGAGTGCTGGCAGACAAACAAAATTTTTCTCCCAGTATTTGATCTTTCCCTCTCTTCTGTTTCATCTCACTTCGTCTTTATGATGAGGATGAACTTTGAGTCACCCAGACTATTTCCTCATACCCTCTTGGCTTGTTTCTCCTTTATTCAGTATTACTAGAGGATTTTTCCCCTGCTTCCCCTTTCCACTGTCCACATCTTTCAGTGTTCTGAGTTTCATTCTGTATTTTGGTGTCTTTGGCACTGGTACATAGAGTGAGATATGTGACTGTCTGATGCATGTGTCGCAGACAGGTACTAGAGCCTATCCCTGTATATCACTACAGGTTTGCAGTCCCTTCTTAAGAGTCTTCTACAAGCACTTGAGATGCTGCTCAAGACCCTAAAAATCATGTCCTCTAAAGGCATATGAATGCAGGCACACAAAACTGTCTGGTTTAAAGCATAATCAAGGAGATTAAAGTGAAGACATTCTCGTAAAGAACTCTGTGGACTGGAGCTGGATAAACCCTTGTAAATGTACCTGATTTTCATCTGTCTCTTTGCTAAAACTGCAGTTTTTCTGTGTTCCTCGTGCCATATCTGTATTTTATCTTTTCTTTCGTCCTGTCCTTAGTGCTGTCAGAGTCTGCCTTCGCATGGAACCTTGGCATAGTCAGACTTTGTGGTGTAATTTGCACACACGATGAACAGAAGACCAAAATTAACCACAGTCTTCCTAACGGCTCCTAATTTTGTTGGTTTTAAAAAGGCTGGGGGAACAATCCATTGTTGTAGTACCTCAGCTTCTCTTACAGTGCTATAGACTTTGTAAAATGATGGTTTACTAGGGAAAGGGCATTTTTACTGAAATGCATGTATTTTCTGAACAGTTTAAGCAGAGCACTTACATGAAATGCTAACTTTTGTTTAAGAGCTTGATTACTGAATAGCTAGCCATGTTTTTTTAATTAAGTTACTATTTCTTTTTCTCATGAAGTCACAGATTGCCTTGTTCCACATGTTGAAGATGCAGAGGTTCATAACAAGACATACAGGACTGGCGATAAGTTAATAATCAGCTGTCATGAAGGATTCCAGATCCGTTACCCTGACTTAGACAACATGGTTTCCATATGTCAAGACGATGGAACATGGGATAATCTACCCATATGTCAAGGTTTAGTACTCCAGCACGTCCTGTTTTATAGCTCATGCATCTTGTGATAGTTTGCCAATATTTTTTCCTACAGTTGTAAGAATGTCAGTGATCTGATAAGCTCCACAGTGCAGTGTTTGAATAGTGCTGCTGCTAAGATTTTTTTGATTTCTCTTCCCCTTTGCTCACTGCAGGAAAGATCTCGCTTCCTGAACATTCCCATGCTTATAATACTACTTTAAATACTGCTTTGTTGTTTGCAAAACTAAAATCTGATACACTGCATTAAAAAGTAAAAAACAACCAAGGTAATCAGTCAGAAGTTCTGATGGGCATCTTGCATTTTTTCACCAATTAATCAGTGGAAAGATTTAAGCTTCTAACTTTACTTTATCTTTCTTTGCCTTGTGCAGAATGCAGGAGTAGAGGAGAGAAGCCGTAACCTGTCAGTTTTCAACAGAGCTGTTGATTAGATTCACAGTCCGTTAAATCTTTATGTATTGACCCAAAATTCAGGGTGTGCACAGGAATTATTTTGGCCAGAAAAGCCATTAGCCGTAGAACTAGAACTATCAACAGCACGGGATCCCAGCTGAGCTTAGACTGTGAGAAATGGCTGGGAGTAAGCCAGCTTTAGTGAATGGAGATTCAGTAACCCTGGGCTCCTTTTCCCTTCACATTTCTAATAAGCACGTCTGAGTACCAATGACTCCGTTTTAACCAAGTCATGGCTTGGTAAGAAGCTTGGCCCACTGAACAGCGAGAGATTTTAACTGAGGAGCAGACTGGGTTGAGTCCCAACTTTCCTCAAACCCATCTGTTGCCTCCTAGAGTTAACACTTCTCTATAGGCACTTAACTACACTGTCACACCAATTTGCAGAGTCAGGACAGGCAGGCAGGGTAGCTGGGACACTTCTCAGGAGCAATAGCACGTCAGACTGTCCCCCAAGATCTTGCCTTAGACTGGGGCAGAAACTTAGACATATTACCAGGCTAGCTCAGCATTTTAGATGCACACATTGTATCTGAAAAGGCCTAATAGCAAAAGCATAGCAAAACGAATGCCAGTTTTGGTGCATCTTATCAGTGATGGCATCACGTGTGGCAGTCTCTTTCTGTGGAGGTGCCCCTCATGTCTAATTTTGGTAGATTAAGACTCTTGCAGTAGGGGGAGATGAATACTCCAAAGATTGATTTGCAGATGCTGCATTTGCCAAAGATCCAGGTGCAAACTTTGTGACAGGCAATATTTACTAAGTAAGCAGAAGTACCCCAAGTACCCCTTGGCTTGTTACTTCTGTTGCTGTGTTTATACTGTGAAACACAATCAATTGCTCCTACTCAATAGTCAATATTAACTGCTTTTCAAAATAAAAGCAGTGCTAATAAAAGTTAAGATATTAATTGCACAAGACCCAAGTGCTGTGATTACCAGGCAGGCAGAGAATTCAGATTCGAGACTCTGCCATATTTTGCCTAATGCTATAAAGTTACCACAGAATTGTGTCCAGAATTTTCTTTTTGCCATGTCAAGCACTAAGATCAAAGCCACTTGTCTGCTTGCTCTAGGGAGGCTGTCAGTTACATTTCTACGGCCCTTTCATTACAACAGGCAGGGGAGTCTTATGACACTAAGATGCCTTTTTTCCCTGCCAGAGCAGTGGGGGAGGATTGCAGAGTGTATAAGAATCTAACCTCTGTTTTTGCCACGAGATAATAATATTAATTACTGATCTGGAATGATGTGAGTTTCTTAGCAAAAAAATGTCAAATGAAGTTTTTCAAGCAGCTTGAGTTGTTTGGAGACCTAGGAATTTTCAGAAATGCTTGGCTGTCATAAAAATTCAGATAAATCTCTGTCCTGCATGACCAGGAACATAATGAGCATTAAAATTCTGAGCCAGCAGGACCAAATTTTCCCTGACACAGTTCAGAGAAGAGTAAGCTTGGTCTTGCTTGGGTAGTCTGTGCTGTTTCTGTCCCACTGGGGGCTGCTTATGTCGTCCTGCTTGATGGGCTGCTCAGTTTGCAGGAATTACTGTGTTGTGTGTGGGGCATTCTTGATCAGGGTACAAGCAGCAGCCAGCAGATAGGATGCTTGAAGCGTTATTTGAGCAGGGACATAACCAGCTGCTTAAACAGCTATTGAAATCATTGCTCTGGTGGTACGGCATGCTGCAGAAGCTTTCAAGCTTTTTCTCTTGTTTTCTTTTGGTTTTGTTCCTCTCCCTCAAAAGGCCATTGCAAGGAAATGGCCGCTTGAAATGCTGCTGAGGCTTTTTGTTTTAAATGTCAGTACCTTACAAGAAGTTCTCACAAGACTGATTTTTGTTTCCTCCTCTAGCTTAAAATTATGGGAGTCTTACGAACATCCTTCACAAATTCCTAGTAGTGGCAAGAGACCTATTTATGGACTGCCATAATGCAGCTTCCACTAGTCACATGATTCTAAAATATGATTTTTCATTCCCTGATTACTAGTAATCTTTTCTCCACATTATTGCAAATTTAAAAATTAAACAGTGTCAGGAATTACCCAGAGGGTCATTTCCAGGGCCATGAGGAATGACATGTTACAAAAACATGCCATCTGTTAAATTCACTGCTCTTTGTCCCCCAAATTTGGTTGGTGACCATTTAACTGTCACTGTTCAGTACCATCCATGATACAGATCCCTTCTGGAGTAGTTCCAGAAGTAGAACTGGAACATAATCTCTGATTCTGACTAAATTTACAACTTGTGGTGTTAACAGGTACCTTAAATTTTGATAACCTAGTCTGAGACCTCGCTCAATATTTATCATGGGACTGCTCCTAGGAAGTTATGTCCCTTTAGACTTTCTAAAACTGGAATTTCAAAGTCATTAATTCTGCCTGCACATCTTTTACAGTTGCATGCACTTTGTCGCAGGAGCGGTTTTAATATTTTAGAGGGTTTACATGCCTGTCATTTTTGAGAGGAGGAATAAAACTCACCATTTATATAAATGACAATCTTTATTTATTAAGGATTCTACCTCAAAAAGAAATTGCCATCTGCTGAACCGATGAATGTTTGTTAAACAAAATATTGTCAGTTTCAGAAAACCTTTCCTGGATTTGTTGGGAGTGAAGCCCACGCTAGCAAAGCGTGTGGGCTAAACAACAAAAGGGTTTGAAATGGGATAATGAGGCAGATATATCTGAGGGAGATCATGCAGACATGCCATTCATAGTGGAGAGGATGAAAAATATCACACTCCTCAATTTAGAAACTGCAACTGAGATGTGTGAAGATGACTGAGATAAGCACTTGATAATAAAAGAAACCTCCCTCTTCTTAATTTGCAGGTTGTCTGAGGCCGTTGGTTCTTCCTCATAGTTACATTAACATATCTGAGTTCGGGGCCTCCTTCCCAGTAGGAACAGTGGTGTATTATCAGTGCTTTCCTGGATATAAACTAGAAGGGGCAGAGATCCTTGAGTGCATGTATAACCTTATCTGGTCAGATAGCCCACCTAGGTGCCTTGATGTGGAAGGTAAATGTCTTACTGTTTGTTTATCTTTCCATTTTGCAAGATCTGCATGCTCTCTGTGATTTTAACTCAGGGCTGTAGCCCCAGTTCCGCCCTCTGCGATGTTTCCACCGCGTGCAGAGCCCGTCTGGGTTCTGCAGTGTGCAGCCTGCTGCGCTTCGCTGCACCCTCAGCTCTTGGTGTTCCCTAAGTAATGTTTGCTCTCGCAGTGTCCCAAGTGCAAGAGGGAAAGCTCCTTATGATTGCTTTGCCCTGAAAATGCAAACTCTCTGCTGCCTTTCTGATCAAAACACTGAAGAAGTTACATAACTCACCTTCCTGTGCAGATGGTCAGAGTGCCTACACATATGGACAGATTTCCATGATAAGCAAAAAAAAATAGTCCACAGAAATTCTTAGTTTGGGCTGTGCCAGCTGCAGTCGTTATTCAGCACCACACGGGGCTGCACACTCGAGTATTCGCTGTCTCTCACAGTAGTTAAGCTTAAAGAAGGACTGACAACTCAAACGACTGAGCTAATTTATTGATGAGGAACATAAAAACCATTCAGTGTGAAATAGGTAAATCCTACGGAGCCAAAAGGAATAATCTGTGACTAGAGCTGGGATGGAGGGTGCTGTAGAGCATTTATATTTGCATCCCAGACATTTAGAACAGTGATACTGGATGGATTGCTCCATACATTGCCAAAACTGCATGAACTACCCTTCTCCATCTTCACATCTTGAATGAAACATCCTAGGGAGTCACGAGAATCCAAATACATCCTCTGCATTTCATTCCCCTAAAAGAACTAAATTTTTGTTCTATTTCACGCCTGTAAGGAAGCTCTCTATATGTAGAATTTAGCTAAAAGCAATTACAGGAATTCATATGTGATGCTTATGCCACTGAACTAAATGCTAAATATTCTAGAAGGGCAAAAAATTGCCAAAAGCATCAACAAAGTGATAAACAGCACGAAAATAATTAAACGATCCTTATTTTTAGCTGACAATTCAAGTTCCAAAATTCAAAAATGCCTTTGCAATTTTGGAATGACAAACCAAGATGATTTTTTTTTTGTTTATTTAGCTCACCATGAAAGATTAATCCTCAATCAGCTCTATGTAAGTCATTTTTGGAAGGCTTGTTTGTTGTTGTTTATAGCATGGAAAACACATTAAAAAATCAGAAGGGCCTTGTTAGGCTTAATCCAAACAATATAACTGATTTGATAAAAATGACAATTCTTCAGTTAGAAAGATAAGAGCATGAAACTCAAGCGTGTTAAGCAGAAAAGGTTGTGTCTTACTGTCACTTCACACAGGTGAGCATTCCAGCTGCTATCAAAATACCCGAGAAAACTCATGTGCTCATTGTTTCTTGCTTGTATTATGAACTCAGAGAGGCTCTTTTTCTTGGTGGTGTGCAACATGAGGCAAGAACTTCTGCTCTGACAGATGCACATTTTAAATAACACGTCAAAAGTTATCATCCCCACTCAACTATGATGATCTGTGATGGGGAGATCAGTGTGTGCCAGACGCTGGGCCAAGGCCATCGGGGAGGCCTCCTGAGTTCTGCTTTTGATTCAGCCTCCCTTTGAATCACTTTCGTACTGCTCTCTTTAAAGGCCAAAACTTTCCATGGTGGTTTCACGTGGGCATCCATCCCATCAGTGCATGTGTTAAGTGAACCACAGGAGGCCAAACTCTGGAGCACAACACTTGCAAGAGCTGGTTCTGCTCGGCTTCGGGGCAGAAGAGAGAGCTTCCAGCAGCACTGAAAGGTCACCCCTGACAGCTCCCTTTGTGAACTCTGCTGTAGGGCTGCTTCAGCAGGTGTGCAGTGATCTTCAAAATGAATCCAGATAGGGCAAATCAACTGGAAATGCCCTTGTTTGAAAGTGCTTGTTCAAGTGATTTATACAAGGAGTGCCAGTCTCCAGGAATCTTGTTACAATCCACTACTCATAATTAGTGGACAAAACTCTTTCCCTGCATATTTTTTTGTTCTCCATCTTGCATTCCAATGTCAAGCTCATTTTTCAGAGTTCCTTTTATGTGTGCGGTGTAATCTCGTCAAGCAGTATTTTTCGCAGAGGAAATCTGCAAATAACAAATTCCATTCATTTCTTTCCATGTTCAATTAAAAATATATTGCAATGACATTTCCTGCTCAGTATTTTAATATGGTAACAGTTAAAAGCACATGACTGCTAGGAAGCTATAGCAAGCCATTTGAGAGCTTTTATTCTCCTATAAACAATGCTGGTTACAGCTTCTTCATTTAGATGTGTGTTTTTGTTAAAGCCTCCACAGAAGGGATTTCCTGAATTTGTGTGTAGTCACAAAAATACTATACATCAATCTGGTGAATTTTTTCCTCTTTATTAGGGCAAATAAATTCTGAATGAAGGGTTTGTAGCTCTATTTAAATACAAGGTCACACCAGGGACCACCCAGCTCCTATTGCCCATCAGGCTTTCTAATGCTTTCCAGCCTTACTGTCAGTATTGGTGAGCACAGAGCTTCCACCAGCTCGGGTGAGAGACTGATTTTTGCTGTTAGGGAAGGAGGTCTTTCTTCTGATAAGTGAAATCAGTGCTGCTTTAGTCAGAGCAGAGCATAGAAACTCTTGTCACCTGGCACTGAAGTGCAGCCAGCAGTGCAGAGCTGAGCAGTGACTGCTCAGAAACAGCTGCTTGCATCTGGCCAGGGCAGTGGTTATGGCTCTGGCAAAAAAGGATGCCTCTAGCTCAGATTGTCAAGTGTTTGCTGGTATGAGATCCTCTTCTTAAATGCTTGTACCTTTGCCAGATTTAAAACATTTGGATTGATTTTTGAGTGTCTGCCTCAAGCTGAATCATTTGGGTGACTTCAGTTGAAATGATTGAGTGATATCAGAGAAGGACAGTCAAGGAAATGGTGTTGTTTTACCAGTTCTAGAAAATTCTATTGTCATTTAGAGGATAAGATGAAGCATCTTCACACTGAATTTCCTTCTTCTTTAACTTTCTTAATTTCCTTTTTTTCTACTGGACTTCCACAATTATACAGAAGCTTTAAAAACCTTCTTTTGTACTGAAACTCAGTAGATACTTCCAAGAACATCAACAGAAAATGGGCTTTGGGTTTTTTAGTATGATTTTTAAATTACCAATTTGGGGTTAATTATCCATCTGTAGAAATTAATGTAAGTTAGTGATTGCCTTCTGTAAAATCTGGTATGCAAAACATGGGTGCAGAATTAATGAGAGTGAAAAATACCACATGGGGTATAAATATTAATTGTAAAATAAATCAAACGGCTTCCAAAAACATTGGAAGAGAGCAAACACTTGAAAACATACCTGTCTAGAACTCTGTGAAATGAAACATTTAAAACTAGCAAATGTTTATGATATGGTACTTTAAAGTGAATAAAGATATTACACAGGATTTTGAGAAAAAAAACCAAAAAACCTGGAAAACCCTGAACCAAGAAACCTCAAACCAGACTGAAAAAAAAAAAACCTTGGCCATGAGTACTTTGGGAACATGATCTGCATTTGATTACACTCCTTGCCATCTGGACTCTGTATTTTAATTTTTCATGCCCTCTGGAAATCTTCCAAGAAGATGCAAGGAATAGTTCTTATAGAGAACTGGGTGGGGAGTGGCACGGGAAGCAGATAAAGAGAGGAAAGGCTGGGAGAATTTGATTATAGTGCTAGAAAATAAGGCAGTTGTATGGATAGTCTCATTGCGAATTCCTGGCTTTGTATTTAAGAGTAAAAGGGAAAACAGGTTGATTCAATTTGCAAACAATAGACATGATCCTGTTATGTAGAATGTCTTGTTTCAGCATCATCCCAGCTGAACCGAAAAGCTGGTCTTGCAAGAAATCAAATATATTGCAATATCAAAACTTCATTCTGCTTTCTGAGACCAGCAGATTCTCTCACCGAGGTTAAACTTGAAAGAATGTAAAATAGAAAATATTTCAAATTTTTGTAGGTAGATTCGAAATTAAAATGAAACAAACATGAGGAGTAGACTTCAAAGGGGAGATTCAATAAACAGAAGAGAGTAAAAACACAGAAAAAAACTGAAGGTATTTCCGAATCCTGGAATATAAAACCACCTCACTGTGAGGGTAGATGAAGAGATACAAAGCTAAGCCACCATAAAGGTACTGACAGGATTCTGAAAATTATAGAAACTATGGAAGAAATGTAGGAGAAGGAAGGAATTAAGAAATTTGTACAAGAAAGCCAGAAGTGCAAGGGAGACCAAACCCCCCTTACCTGGGCACCAGGAGATTTCTGGAGAATAAAAAGGGGTTAGTCAGATGAAAATCAAAACCAGCAAAGTATGCTGCAGAGAAAAAAATACTCTGGAAAGGCAGGTAAGGATACAGAACAGAGCTTTAAAACTTCTCACAAGCCTGGGGATAGACACTCATAGAGAGGGGCTCATAATTCTGACTTAGAACCTAGAAAGGGTATGACAGAAGAGGGTGATATTACAGATGAAATGTCATAGCCTTGTAACAGTTCAAAACGAAATAGCTGAAACTTTGTAACCAGTTACGTGCAGGGCACTTTGAAGGAAAGCTTCACAAATCCACATTCTTCTATAACAATTCCTAATGCCACCAACAGTGATTGACACCGAGCTGTCTATCTGATAAACTAGGCACTTAAAATCTTTTACATTCTTGATGGAACACAGAGCAGCACTCTGAGAAAAAGGATAGAAGTCAGCCTGTAATCAGTTATGTTCAGGAGATGGCATGAAGTAAGCAATCCTAAGCCTGAGATGTTATACATTGGTACAAACCGGATTTCTCTCTGTGTTTCTCTGCTGACTTTGAGAAGGCTTTAGATGAATTCCGACATGACAGACTGATGTGTATCCTCAGGGACGATAATGTTGATGCCGCATATCTTCAGCAGATAGAAGTCCTGTAGAGGGGGCGGAGGGCAGCAATACAAGCAAGTTATGAAACACTGGTATTGAGAAATTAAGTGAGGTAGATACCAGGATTCTGTTTTAGGTTTGCACCTACTCAGCTTGCAGGAGGGAGAATAAATTAAATATTGCTCAACTGCCAAAGAGGTCATCCAAGTTAACTGAGTTAATGTTAATATAGGACATATTAATAGCCTGTTTTTTAATAGCTCTGACTACAGTGGTATTTTACTGCCTACAGCAATACTTGTGACTCAGAAACTACAACCAGGAGTAAATGCTCAAATAGCAGCAGACAACCATATATCTAAGGACCTTTACTAGGGCAACACCTTTATGTCAGTGACACCTTTAGCCTGATACCCAAAGGACGAAATAGGCTGGCAGGGCCTCACCTTGAGGGTGCTTGTCATGGAAAGCAAGTGTGATGAAGAAGTCTAAGAGTATATTTTTCTTTAGAAAAAGTCATTCAATAATTCTACCTGTTTCTGCACTGTAGACAGTTAATCCATTCGCCACCCAGGAGTGCAGAAATTATATGCATTCATGTATGAGTGTGGGAGGTGAACACTTTAACTTGGAGTATCTGGATTCTTGTGCTGTTGGAAAATGCTGCACTTGATCTGTCCACCTTTACCCACAGCTGAAGATGTGTGGAAAAGAATTGAATTCAAAAGGGGCACAGAGACATGAAGTACTAGACAGAGAAGTCATGTTCTTCTGTGGACATGATGCTAAATAGTTATCTAATCTCTTAACTCCAGCGGCTGTATTGCAAAGTGAAACACAAACAAAAATAGTCCAAATACAAGACAGAATGGATATGCAACAAAGTGGGCTTTTTGCAGCTCTCGTGAACGATGGAGGGTTTAGAGAACAGGCTCCATGTTGAAGATGTTGTCTGAAGAACATGAATAGCATTATATTTCTAAGTGACTGCTCCTTTTTTGCATTGCAGAAATCTTCTTTGATCTTGGCTGGGATTGAAATAGATGCATTCTCCACTGTTCATACTTTTTCAAGAAAGCAACAGAATAGCATCTTGTAATCGGTTTCTTTCACGTCTTTAGTATTGCTTGTTGCACATGACTGCCACAGTAAATCATTGTTTTACACCTGCTGTATCACCTCTGTACCTTTCAGAAATTCCCTAGCATCTCCAGAAGCAGCCAGACATCCCAACTTGTTCATGGAGCCATAATTTCTGCCCTGAAGTTCCATATTAGCTGCCAGATGCATGAAGTGTTTTATCCACAGTGCTTTAAATATACTGTGGATTAGCTGGGGGAAAGCAGGCAAAAATTCTTCCTGAGGGCTATTTTTAAATATTAATCTTTAACTGTATCTGACAAGGCTGCTTGGAAGGGAAAATAACACATTGCCTACCTTGAAATCAAACATCTCTGTACTTTATGGACATTTTCATTAAATTTGGCCACACAGTACACTCACAGAACATCTTCCACAAATGGAGGGAGCTGTAGCTATGGACTCTGTGCATCAGGAAGTCTACTCACTTGTTCATTTCCAGAGATAAAACCCAATATTTAAAGGGTGGCACTTTAACCAATCAGTGTAGGCAGGCACTTGTGAACTGAACATAAATAAGAGAAATCCACACTGCTCCATGCCTTCCTGGTCTTGTAAGATGGTTTGTAAAATTACAGTGCTAAGGTCACCTGCTGGTTTTCCTACCTCCTTTTTTTTCCTTGTAGCTCTCCATTGGGAATGAGACCTTGTGCTTTTTCTTTCCTTATGTGGTGTAGCTTGATTTTCTCAGCCTTCAGTAAGCCCTGAAATACAGCTTGTCTATTCCAGCATTCCTTGTCTCCAACAATCCCTGATAACTGGTGTAGGTAGCCCCACACCAGCTCAAGGAGTTCTTGCTTCTAACGGAAGCTTTTTCTTCTTTAGAAAGAAGAAAAATTTCTATTCAAGAAAGAGGGATTAAAGTAACATAAAAACCCGCTGATACATCCAGCTCACAGTGAGCACTGGCTTTTTCAGACATTCCTGACAGGAGCCTTTGGCTGTCCAGTTTTCTTAGCCAGCTTCCTGACTGCTCTGTCTCTCCTGTCCACCTCTATTATACTTCTAAGCACTTTGACCTTTTCCAGTCCTCAGGTTATCCTGGGATGCCAGTCAAATACCCAAGCTTTGATTTATTTTTGGAATTTTCTAATTCCTTCCTGCCAAGTGTCTGTGTAGTCCCCAGCATCTGCTTCTTAAAGTCCTAGAAAGACCATTGCTGATCATAAAGCCATCCACTCATGAGGGAAGGAAGAAACAAAACTGGAGGCAAGCGATGAAGAAAGCCAGAACGATCTGCTGTAAATGAAACCACAGTGCTCCAAGCACTCACATGTGACTAATGAATATAAATATTTCCTTAAATATAATTGTGGGCCTCTTGCTAAAAGAAGTCCTAGCTCTCTAGCTGCAAACTTGTCATCAATTTTTTGTAGTTCAAATGAAACTTTCACTGTTTAACTTATAATTTATAGGAAAAAGATCACTTGGGATGTGCTTCATCCTGTATTTGTTGTGAAATGCATTTGGAACTAAAGACTTCAGCATTGATATCAATGTTTCACAGGATACTGTGCTGGGAAGGGCAGAGTTGTTGAGTTTGAGTGTGAATTTGGCATGATGCTCCTGTAGGAGCTCAACTGACTGGAATTGCAAAACCTGCTCTGTAATTTCAAGTCCAGGAACAAAGTGTGTACAATAAGTGATTGTAAATCACTGTCTGTTTCCATTTTGGAATCAGCTAATATTAAATTATTATTAAAATCTATTTGACTATAGTTTTATACTGTTTCGTTCAGGCTCATACAGCTGCTTTCGGCGATTGCAGTTCTCAGCAAGATGGTGTTTTTCAAAGCTAGACCAGAGAAGCAACTTTTCTTAAAAAACTTAATTTTTCAATTCATTTCACACTCTGCAGAAGGTGAGAAGTTCTTCTCACTGTGTGCACATTGAAAGGCTTACCTCCCAGTCATAGCTGGTACAGAATTATCCAGGGGTGGTTGCCTAGGGGTACAACCAGCAGCCAGGAGACCTGGGTATGTTCCTGGCTGCTTGAACATTGACTTGCTGAGCGGCTGAGAAGAAACTGCTTACCTGTTAGGTGTCTTTTCAGAAGAAAACCTCTAAGTGGCATTGTGAAGGTTAAGTAATCGAGAAAGGTTAAGACTGAAAAGAATTTGGATACTATTGGCTAAAAATACAATATTATTGATAATTCTTGCTCTGGGCTTTCAAGAAATAAATTCTCTGGCAACTTGAGAGTTCAAAGTAAATGTCTTGTATTTTCATTACTTTACATATCCAGTCAGGCTTAAATAGGATTTACTTTGTGTATGAGTGCTCAGTTGTTTTCACCAAACTTTCTATTCCGTTATTACTCTTGGTGCTGTTGTTTTGCTGTGGGAATGAGTAATCAGAAAAGTTCCTGAAAGCATGGCATCACTTTCAGAACACAAATTCAATGGCCTCCAAGTTTCTTCCAATACGGCTGTAATGGGCACCAAGTCTCCCTTCACAGTGCCAGCAGCATTTGTTGTAAGAATGTTTCATTAGGATATTGTTAAGCTGATGTTCACAATAAATGAAAAGTTACTCCAGTAATGCTTCCTGTCTTGCTTACATTCCTGAAGAGTGTCATTAAAAAAAAGTCTCATTAGGCAGCTGTTCTTAGAATGAGTTGTTTTGACAGGGCTTATTTTAAAGCAACTGCAGTTGCTATTTCCTTCCTTTTACAAACCTCTAAATTTCTTCTCCAAGCTTTTGATTGGATATGAGCAGTTAAGTCCAGTAGTTTTTCTTCCATCCTATGTAGAATACTTGACATTTTAATGGGAATTTTTCTTTTGCTGTTTTAGAATTAAAATACTTTGGGTTTTGTACATTTCTGTAAATTCAAATCTAAGTACAGAATAGAAAAATCCCTTTTTTAGTATTCAAAGAGCAGAATTAATTTCCTCAGCAGCTGTACTGTGCAGGGCAGGTGTGATTCATTTGCTAGTAATACCTGTGGAAGTGGACAGGTCTGTCAGGTGAACTGGACAGGAATTCTTATGAATATGAAAGAAAAATTTCTTGGCTGATAATTTGTTTTATTCTGAAGGTATGAAGGGTGATGACACTGAGGAAACCAAGAAACCAGCTTTTATTAGCACAGTGTTCATAAAGAAGCAGGAAAAGCAACAAACAAAACCTTCATGTTCTATGTTCCAGTAAAAAACACAATTTTCAGATCGATCTTGCATCCCCAAGCACGTGTTTGTACGAAGGCAGTGACAGGTGTCCAGATTTCTGGTAATAATTAGTGTCCTGATGCATACAAGAATGACAAGTGAGGATCAGGAGAAGCTCTTGTTCTCTTCCAGTTTGTGACCAAACACTGTTTCCCTCTCTCAGAGCAAGACACACCAGCATTTTCCTGCACAGTGGAACTGGCAGGTTTTTATCTGTGTCTTTCTCATCTAGAAGGTTCATCTTAATCTGTTCTCATGCTTTGCATAAAGAGCAGGCATTCACGATGTGTTTGGAAAAAGTGTTATTCTTTATAAGGTGCAGATGTCTTTAATCCTGTCCATCCTTACACTGACCTTACACTGGGGTTTTCTGCTAACCCAGCCAACCAAGCAATTAATGTCCTACACAAAAAGTGTAGGACACTTTTTGTGTAGGACTAGCTTGAGAGAAGTAATCAAACTAGCTTGAGAGAAGTAATCACAGGTGGAAAATAAGCTTGCTTGTTCCTACCCCTTATTTTTTTACATAAGTAAGTGTCCTGTACTTCAAGACATTTTTGCTTTTATTTTTTGGCTCACATACAAAATGCTGGGCAAAACCTGAATGATTTACCACCTGTCCACTTTGACCACAGACTAAACCCACTAGCCTTTGAACATTGACTAAAAAATGGGTTTTGAGCAGTGTAAATATCTGTAACTGTTGTCTTTCTACTAGTGGCTTTTAAAAAGTCGTGCAATGTCTTTATTCTGTGCCATCGATGTTAATTGAGAATATGCTAATGCCAAAAAAACTTCCCTCCCTCCTCCAGTTCCACTGTCAACATTGCAGAATTACTGCAGCATCCTCTGGGCAGAGTTTAAAAAGCTTCTTGACCAGAATGGGTAGGAAAAACCACTGGGTGAACCTCATTAATTCCTCAAGTGCCCACAGCCTGTGCCACCCTCTCCTGGCCCTGCTCCAAGGGATGCAGCTCTCGCTGCAGAGGCTGTGATGGAGAGGACACTCCGTGGGGCAGAGCAGTCCTTGCCTCTGCTCCAGGCCACAGTGTCACACTGCTGGTAACACAAGGCACAGCTCTCCGGGTTTTAGCTCTTCTTGATACTGCTAGTCCTTCGTTAAAATCAGCCAGAGAAGAAAGCTGGTCTCAGAGGAGAGCCCTCAGCTCCAGTAGCTCCTAGGAGCAGGCAGGGAAGTCCACCAAATCGAATCAGGAATTCTTCCCTTCAGCTTCCTTGAGTAACAGGACTCTTGAGCATCCAGCAAGGGATTTGTTTGCCATATAAACACAATTGCTCTTTTTTTTTTTGATGAATGATTCAACTTTTCAGCTGAGAATGCTGAGCCGTAAAGTTCCTGTAAATCCCCTTACAGTCTGTGGCCAATTGCTGTACAAAGACCGATCCAGAGACCCAGGATCACCTGCTGCAGAACCACCTGCAGACACTGTTTGAATTATGTCTGTCCCTCTGCCAAGCTCCAAAGTTAAGGACACAGGCATGTGGTCTTTTAATGCTGGTCGTCAGAAAATACTACTGGATTATCCATGCTGGATGTTGTAATTAGAGCACTAAAGTCTCCAAAGCCTTATAAAGTGAAGATGCTGAAAGCTATTGGTAGTAAAGATTTAGTGTCATATTTAAGAGCAGCACTTAGGGCTTTTTTTTTGAGCTGTGAGAACTTTCTGAAGTAGAATTCCCCTGTTTCTGTGATTATTGTGCACACTGCTGTTGGCTTGGCAGTGAAAATGTACTTGTAGATACACTTTTGTTGTAATCAGTTTGTGGCTATTTTCATTCTGTGAGTTTGATGGATTTGCCTGAAGTCCATGACCTAAAATTTCCGAACACAATTATGGTTCATCACTGGGAATGCTAGAATTCAGTGGCCTAGGTTTGTCACCTGAGTTTCCCTCCATATTTGATCTGACACATTCCTTTAATCCGTGTAACCAGTTTCATACGCTGGCATCCTGCAAAAATAAGGGTTCCGACCCTATAAAGTGACTGGCTCTGCACTAAAAATTTTCTGTCACTGGAAGCCAAGAGTGTTCAGCAGCCCTCCAGACCTTCATAATCTTTCTTTTCTATGATCAAAACCAAGGCCACTTGCTGGCTGTCCTTCCACTGGCTTTAAAGGATTTTGGATCAGGATGACCATGGGAATGAAGTGAGTTGAGAAAGGGACGGAGTGTAGGACTAACTGCCCAGAGCTCAAAGTGAGTTCATTTGGGGTTGTTGTGATGTATCTCTGACTTGATTTGTGAAAAGAGGCTTTGAACCTGAGTGCTACAGACTGTACGTGGGGGCCAGTTTGCCCATAGAAGTGTTAAAGGGATCCTGAATCTGGTTGAACATAAAGTTCACAGGAGGTGGTGAGTGGTGCTCCAACTGAGTTAGAATCTCTGACTTCTGCAGTCCAGTTGACATAAGAATGAAGCACTGTTTCAGCTGAGCTAAAAGCCCTCATTTTCAAACCTGTTCTGTTGTATCTGCTGGTTGCAAGTGTTTCATGCAGGAGCTGTTGGCAGGTATAACCCCTTAAACCTGACTGTAATTCATGACTAATGCTTGGCAGGGCAATAAAAAATTCCAGGCAGCACCAATACACAAGCATTTCCCTTGAAATGTGGAGGTGTCTGTGGAAGGGGTGGCACTCTTTAGTACTGGGGACGTATCCTACACAAAGAGTGATACTCTTGGTTTTGGGTGTTATCAAATACACCTCCATTTGTAACCAGACTGACAGCTCCATATCTGGGATGTCCCCACAGTGTATTGCTTTAAATCTGCCTGGAAATGTGTCATTCCTGAGCTGACCCACATTGCTGGGATGCCAGCTTTGAGGGATTTTTTTATTCAGCAGGCTGCTTTGGCTCTCAATGGCATTAAGAGGTTAGGGATGATGTAGCAGCTACATTGCTGGAGGGGAAAATTAGTTTCTCTGAGTGTTGCTCTTTGTGATAAGGTGTGCTCTACTTGCTCATTGCTAGAAAGGTTGTGGGCATCTACACAGCTCTTGCACACTGCCAGAGCATGGAAAAGTTCAGTTGCAGAGGAGCTTAAATTGTTCTCTTCCTTTGTTCTCAGGCTCTAAGCATAGGTAATAAAAATATACCAGATTTCCTTACGGTAGGCCAGGATCATGGCTTTTGCTGATCATTTTCTTTTAAATACAAGAATGATTAATAGGTGCTTTCCTACTATTTCAGTCTGACAACCTCATCCTAATCTTAAGAAAATTGTTTTCAATTTTGAGTTGACTTCCCAGTGAAGTATTCCTCTTTCTTTTGGGTCCAGAGAGTTTGGGAAGTGTGCAGAGCATTGAGGATGTGAATTTTTATGTGAATTACTTACTCTGATTTCAAGTTATTATTAAGCCTTGCCAGTGAAAATGCAAACAAAACCATGTCTCCAGAGGATGGGAAATAGACATTGCTGCACATTGTAATCAGCCTCTCTTGAAGATTCATTTAATATCTTGTGTATTTTTTTATGAAATGCATTATTCATGTAACAAGATTCACAGGGAGAAGCAGCTGAATTGTAATTTCTGGGAAGATTCTTCTTCCAAGAGATGTCGTTTTCATTATTTAAATCAATGCAGTAGGTCTCGCCTGCATGAGAGAGGCATGAAGTGAAGGGAAGAGCCTGTAGATGGGGCACTGAGCCAGCCAGGAACTGCCTCTGAAGGGAAGTAAAAGCAGCCATCCAGTAACTGAAGCCCCTTTTGGGTCAGTGTGTAGTCATTTGAAACATTATTACACTTTGTAGGGTTTTTTTTTTTGCTCTGTGCTAGAAGCACTTAAGAAAACAGTAATCAACTAACACTTACACAGTGGAAAAGTTTCCGCTCTTGTAAAAACACTGCTTGCGAGCTGCTTTCCCCACTGCTGTTTTCCAGAGAGTGCTCCCTCAGTTCTCCATGGAGTTCATCTGCCTGGGCTGTTGTTCCAGGGCCTACAGGAAAAGTCCCACATGTTTATATTGCAATTCTCTCTTATTTACCTAACCCTAAGTAAACCACTGTACTTAATTAACACAGGCTCAGCCTCTGCTCTGTTTAAGACCTCACTCCACCAGTGGTCCCACTGAGATCAGTCGGGCTGCACAGAAATAACAAAACACAAATACCACCAGTAGACTTTAAGCTCAACTTAATAAAATTACAGTGATACAGACTGCACATGCTTAAGCAACACTAGGTGCTTTGCATCTCTTGCAGCACTGCTGATGGCAAACTTATCTTTAAAAGGAATTTAAGTAATGCATATAACCATTTAATTATGTTAAGAAAACGAAAAATAGCATGTTACAGCTGAATTATAAATGCTTCATGAAGAGTGTAATTCTCCGTGTTTTGACTGCCCTGCTCCATCCCCATGCGGCCACCTGACGGGCTTGTGTCCCCTTTTGTCTTCCTCTCACCCTCCTCCTTCCCACAGAGAATGAGAAGCTTCCCAGATCCCACCTCAGTGATCCCCTGGCATGTGCATCCCTCCACTGGTGTGGATGGGCACCTGGCCTGCCTGGGCAGTGGCCTGGTGCCACTGAGACAAACCCAGAACCACAGGGAGCTGAGAGGGAGCCTGAAGTGTGCCTGCTGCGTTTTGACACTCTGAAGCTGCCCAGTGGTGGGTTGCTGGCATTAATGTCTTCCTCCTTTTCCCTTTGTTTGCCCAAGTTTGTCCACTACCTCCAATGGTGAGTCATGGAGACTACATCTGCCACCCACGGCCTTGCGAGCGCTACAACCACGGGACGGTGGTGGAGTTCTACTGTGACCCTGGTTACACCCTCACCAACGACTACAAGTACATCACCTGCCAGTACGGAGAGTGGTTCCCCTCCTACCAAGTCTATTGTGTCAAAACAGGTAAGGCATAGTCCTATCCCAACAGTCCTGTCTTCTTACAGTCCCTCATTTTGGAGCAAAATTGTACATCGGTAATGCCTGGTGAACTTCTTCTATTTCCTGGCTAAGCGATGAGCATTGATTTTATGATGCTGCTAAATATAATGCATTCCAAAGATCCTGAATGATCCTAAACCATTTTGATCATTACCTCTTCAAATGTATTTTTTTCACATCTGGACATTTTTATTTGTATGCAAGCTAAGGTTGTGATTGCATGTATAAAAGACCAGTCAAGGGGAAAAAGCAAGATCCAGCCTCTGTGACAGCTTAATGTTAAGGCTGTGCTTGGTACATGGCATTGGGTTTATGTGTGTTTTTACAAGTTGCATATAAAAAATGTCTGGTCCTAACTGGCACTTTCGAGTAGTGTTGAATATAAAATAACAACGGGAATATACAAGCACAACTCTTGTATTGTCTTTCTGTTACAGAACAAACCTGGCCAAATACACAGGAGACCCTCCTGACTACATGGAAAATAGTGGCATTTACTGCTACCAGTGTTTTATTAGTACTGCTACTGGTTATTTTAGCCAGGATGTTCCAGACCAAATTTAAGACACATTTCCTTCCACGGTTTGTACTGGTTTCTTTTCTATTTTGAAGGTTGAGGGCCTTGATTCAGTTTTCACACTCATCACTCCTTGCTGGGGAGATGGAGTAGCTCACGAGCCTTGCAGATACTTTGTTCTGCTATGAGCAGAAGTCCCTGAACCACTAGTGTGGAAGGGCACTCCCAAAAACTTGCAGTAGTCCTTCATGCAGCTAAGATAAAAGGCAAAGTTTGCCAGATTCACTCTGGGAATAATTACCTCTCTTCTACTGAGAGCTGCTGCTTCTGCCTGTAAAAATAGCTGACAATATTTTTAAATACTTGTTTTCAGGTGCTGGGGGAATTAATTTTTTAACTACTGTAGACTTAGTAATGTAAGTGTTAAGAACGAATTTCTTTTTTCTCTGTGGACAAATTTATACTAAAGGTTTGCTTTACCTTCATTAGTGTTATTTTCATCACAGTTCATAAACATCTCCTGCATCTTCCTTTATTTCCATAAAATATTGTGGAGCTGAGAACATTTGTCATTGATTCACATAGTGTGCTCTTCATGAGGAAGGCCTATAGCCTGGACTTGTCTAGCTTACTGAAATGGCTTTCAGTCCTCTCCTTTTCAGGTGTTTTTATGTCTTAAAGGTACCCGGGACCAGTCCCCTCCTGCCAGGATTATACTGTGTTTAGTAGGCTACTAAACAGATACTTTAAGGTTTAACAGACCTTCCCAGTTAATAGAAGTGTTTTGCTTAAAAAAGAAACCAGCTTAATACTGGTTAAGGAAGCCTCCATCCTTTGAAAGCAAGGCCCGAAGGAGGCCACAGATCTTGCCACCAAAGCCTTGTCATTCAGCAGTAGTGATCTCAGTGCCTGTTTACTTGGGCTGTAAACACTTTCGCGCTATAGCACACATTTTTCCAGGGGTTCAGACACTTTCGGCTGGTGAACTACATCTGTGATCTTATATCCATGATACCTACTGTGCACAGCACAGCAAATGGTGCTCCTTATCTCTTCCACATACCTGTTTACCTTCCCTTCTTGGAACTGTTCTTCACATTACTGGTTTCATTTTTTTGGATTGTAAGAGATTCCACCTGTCAGCCCAAGCAGAGTTTGGCAAACATTTCTGTGAATGTTAATGACCCTGTAGCTTCATTTGGCATGACTAGAAAATGCTGTGTTTACTGAAGTTCAGCAGTTGCTCCGAGGTGCTGCTGGCATGCTCCTGCTCTCTGTGATAACTCGTCTGTGTTTGACGTAGAGGCAACCAGGAGGGCTCCATGGGTGACCCCGACTTCGTGGTGGTGGACGGTGTTCCTGTTATGCTGCCTTCCTACGATGAAGCTGTCAGCAGCGGCTTGAATGCCCTGGCACCCGGATACACAGCCACCACAGACCAGGGGCATATTTTGCAGACAGAAGATCAGAATCCTCCTGCTTACCCCGGTCCCAGGATTCCAGACACGCTGCCCAGCGAATTTGAGACCTGTGACAGTAGGTCGGGTTCCTCTGAACTGCTCCAAAGTTTGTACCCATCCCTGACATGCCAAGCGGCAGCGCTTCCCGGCTCAGATCGAACTGACGTATCCCATAGCACTGACGGGGATGCTGCATCCACGAGTCCCCGGATCGATATCACAGATGGTGAGTCTTGCATAGGTGCAATAGGTGAGTCCATGAACAGGGGACATAATTTGTTTGTACTGGCAGAGCAGGAATTCACCCAGCTGACTCGCTCGTACTTTCTCCATGGTTTTGTCCACACCTTAATTTGAATTTTTTTAAAAATCATACAGCTCCATGGTTATGGAGTTTCATGTCTGTGATATGTCCTTGCAAGCTGTGGTGCATGTGATCTGAATGCCAGGCCAGAAGGCTCCTGTCCAGACCCCAGTCTCATCAACAGGGATGTCACCAAGCACCTGTGCACAGCAGCAAAGCCAACCCTCATCTTGCCTGTGCTGGTCTGTTCATCTGCTCCTCAACTCCTACATTCACTGCTCCCTGACATACCCTGGCTTTCACAGCAAATAACAGGATTTTCTCCTTAAAAGAGAAAATAAATCATGTTTTCATACTGGGCCAAAATTAGCAGCCTTTATTAACATCATGTCTGTGCATCCAGCAAAGTGTTCCTTCCATCTGAGGCGTATGAGCCTTAAGGCAGGGACATGGAAGTCACAGCATAAGGAGAACATGCCCACAGGTCCATGTGCCAGGAGGGAGCTTGCCATGTGTTATTGCCTGCCTTTAAATCGAACATGAGCACGAACTGACACGATTTCATGGAGTTCTGATTGGTGCTGCTCAGCGTGTTAAGGAAATGACATGACTTTCCTTGGAGACATTTAGAGGGAGAGGCTTATATCCCACTCTCCGCAGTCACTGAGCTGAAGCCCAGTGTCCTAAATGCAGGGTGGGTGAAGGTCTGGGTGGAGGAAGTCTTCCTGCTTCAGAGGTGTTTGGATAGTTTTACTGGTATCACAAGGGGAACAGGACGCCCAGGAGGAGGGGAAGAAATTATGGGGATGCCAGTTAAAGTCCCTGCCACCTCTGAATGCTTCTGAATTCCATGATTAATGTAGTGGCAAGGATGTTTGCATTTAGGTTTTTGTGGTCGTAACTTGTTGGAGAAAATCTGTGTAGTTTTAGTTATCTAATTTTCATAGAGGTGTTAGAGCCTGGGTGGGTCTAGAATTGGCAATACCCCATGTCTTGTTCAGATATTTGCTATGTCCATTTCTGGGTTTGTAGAATTGCTAACAATAATACTCTGCAAAAGCGAAAAGTGAAATTGCAATCAGCAGTCAGTGCTATTTCTTTGTTTCTCCTAGAGATTCCTTTGATGGAAGAAGACCCTTAGCTTGCACTGAGTCGTGTCTTCGTCACATTGCACTGTTGGGTGACATGAATCATGAGGATTCAGAGATAGAAAAGACTCTCTGTGGATTTGGGGAGGGTGTTTTCCTACTTATCAATCTTCCACGCGATGATGTCACCAGGTTGGGTGTATGTCTTAGTCCACAGCGGGGATAACAGCGTCAGCATTTGGAACAGCAGCAGTTTTATGAATGAATCCTGGGGATTTGATGAGAGCAGATGTAGAAAAAGAACTGTGGCTTTTTAGAAATGAAATGTATATCTGCATCGCAGAAAGTCGTATGGCTCTGTAAGAAATGCTATTGGATTTTGATACTAATTGCCTCACAAACGCATGTCAAAATATGTAAATTTGCTTATAAAGACTGCTTTAAATGATCTATGGACCTCTAGTTTATGAAGAATCCTTTCAAGTTTAAAAAAATACCAGTACTGAAACACACACAAAAAAGAGGAAAGATCCTCTTTGGCTTTCCTATGATAACCAGGAAGTTTTTGATTTAGTTGTTGGTGATTTTGCTTCAGACCATGTCTGCAGAAAATATAACAGAAATGATGGGATTCATATATACTTTGATGTACGATAGCAAATATATAAATATATATATATATTTAAAAACTCTTAGAAAGAAATGGAAAGACTCCCAGGTCACATAACGATCTGGAGATTTTTTTTAAAGGTAAGGCAGAATTTATATCATAGACAATATTCAAAGTAAAGTATCAATATTTGTATTTATGCAAGACTTCTGTGACTTCATTGCATTTGATAAATCCTGATGTAATATGAGAGATCTAGAAGATGTTAAAATTATTAAATACATGCTTAAGAAATGTTGAACTGCTGTGATTCAACCTTTCTTAAGCTCTTAAATATATATATATATATGAGAGTAATCTACAGTCATAGCCCAGAGCACTGCCTTGTCTCTGTACATTGTGGTAGTATTCTGAGCCATTATTGTAGAATACTTTTTTAAAAAAACAATAAAGCTGACTTTCAGTTCTTTTGATTTATCTGACTATTGTGTAGTTGGCCTTTCTTTCCCTTCCTCACTTCTTTTACCAGCTCCTACCTGAGAAGGAGCTGAGAAGGCTTCAGTTGAGAAGGTGGCAGAACACCTGCCCTATGGCATTTTCAGCTTTACATCCATTATCCAGTGCAAAAGGAGAGAGTGGTTTTGGTTAAGCAGAGCACACGGATTGGCTACAGCAGGGGCACAGCTTCTGCAGATGCAGTGTGGGTTTTGTTGAGGGTTTTCTCTGCTCTGCAGGCTGTGCTAAAGCCTGTAAGAGGGGTTCACTCCATGGTGTTACACACTATTTTTTCTTTGTCAGGAAAATTTCTGGCTGTTTCATGTTCTTACTGAAGTCCAAGCAGATTTTCATGTCTTATTTTTGGTATTGTGCAGATGAAACATCTTAAACTGGCAGTGTTTGAAGGAATAACTCACTGTGTGCTAATGACAGAGATTGCCATCATGTGTGCTAATCCAAACCAAAGGGGAAAATATGACTGAGTTCTGATTTTATGTACAGACTAAATTAATAATATCTCTATTGCCCTAAATAGAGGATCGCTGACAGCTGCTCTGTTATTTTTTCATGATTGTTTAATGATTTATTTGTATCGTGGTAGCATTTAGTGGCCCCACTCATGAGTTAGGCTAGTGGAATAATAGATGTCCTGCAACCATTCAAGAAAAGTGTTTATTAGCATCCTGTCAGCAACTGTACATGACAGCAAGAAGCAAAAGCAGACCAAAAACTGTGTCGAGGAGAAGTAATTATGTCAATCACCCTATGGTAAGATTGAGAAGAACACAGCAATTGGTATTGAAAGATAAGACATATTCCATATTATCTTCCATTCGTGCTTGCACAGTATTTGCATTTTTTTCTGCTGAATTGTCTCAGTTGCAGCTGTATGTTCAGGTTTATCCCAGAGATGTATCTATCAGGTGTTAGTACTTTCTTGGCTACCCCTTCCTTTTTAGATCCCAAGCTTTTCCAGAGATGTTTGCACGACCAGCTGATGTTCAGAATTATCACTCCATCAAACAGGACAGGAGTGCTGTAAAACCAGCCCTGAACTGATGCACATCCCAAGCGTCCAGTCAGTTACGTGATTTCTGTTTCGTAATGCCATTGAAAAGTATTGAATTTACTTTAAATGCCTCATAAAATATTATGAAATCCATCTTTGCTGGTCTTTTAGTAGCTTGTGAAATTTCATTCCTTATTAAATTTTTTTGCTTCCATTTATTAATTTCTGTTATGAAAGCTTCTTGATTAATATTTGGAGCTCTGAGGTTTTACAGATTTACACTGCTGTGTTTATTGTATTGCAGTCATTTCATTAAGGGAGTCAGACAGGGTAACTTAAGAAATGTAAATTTATGACTTATTAGGCCATTTTTATTTTAAGAAGTGTAGAATTGCAAATACACCAGAAAACGTGGATGTATTAATTTTGCTTGATAGCCTTTTGATAGCACTGTGGTAAATACAACTTGTAAAGGGAAGAGAGTTTTACCATTTTTTGCTTATGTTGCATAAGACTTCCTGAAAGGCTGTTTTGGTGGGGATTATTTGTGTGGTTGAATTTGGGGGTTTTGCATGCTTGAATATTTGGGAGGAAAGAGAGAATTTTTTCTCATGCTGGTTTTTTTCCACATAGGGCTTGAATTCTCATGAGAGGACTGCCTACCTCTGGATCCACACCTTTGTCCTGACCCACAAGGTGACACCCTGGGCTGGGGGTTGCCCTCAGGTGTCCCCAACCTGCCCAGCAACCTGGACACCCTGGAGAACTTCACAGCTCCCTGGCCTAAGACCTCAGGATGTTTTTAGGGCCTCAAGAGACGAGAGGGCTGCTGTGATCATGGCAGGATGTTCATTGTTTAAATGAGACCAGATGGGAGGATGAGCACATCTTATGCAGATCATAAGCTGTTTTCCCTTGAGCTAACTGGATGTGAATTAAAACAGATCCAGGAAAACCCTTGTTGGTGAGGGGAGAAGCACCATGTTAGTGAAGGTGGACAGCCCATGTGCCTTCAACAGGGATAAAAAGGGTGTGTACTGAGAATTCCAGGAAAGAAAAACAAGAACTGGCTTCACCCTGCCAATATTTCTAAAAATGAGAAAAGAGGAGCAGAAGTGAGTAATGTGTCAGCCTTCAACACTGACTTACTAACGGGGTCTTGACCTGCAGAGTGCTGGGTGAAGGGTGGGGATCTAAGGTCTCACAGGAGCTCTGCAGGGAGTGAATCACAACCTGAGCATACATCAACAGAACCTGGCTGTTGTGGAAATGTTAAATGTCAACACAGGGGTGTTTACACAGAACTGTAACTTATAAAATGCATGAAGCAATCCTTCAGCTGCACTAGTAAGGCCTCAGCTAGAGCAGTGTGTCAAATGTTGAGCAATTTTTTCCTCTTTGAGGGAAACGTGGTGTAGCTGGAGGGCAGCCAAGCAGAGAGAATCAAGCAGAGAGAATTGGAAGAACCTGTCCTGTCGTCATAGATTATGTAGCGTTCAGTGTGAACACAGAAGACCAAAGAGAACACAGAAATTCAGTTTTCTGTAAGAAGCATATTTTGCAAAAAAGAAGGAATTTATCCATATAAGTAGGACAAGAATAATAGACTTAATTGAGGCTTGAGAGAATTAGGTTAAATACTGGGAAAAACATTCTAGTCACAGGGATGGTTACAAGGAGAGATGGTCTGAAGAAGCTGTAAAAACCTCTGAGATATTTTTTAAGACTGTTTAAATAAATAGAGGCCGGGAAAACACTGGGGGGAGATATACAATGTGAGCTTCAGGTCCCCTTCTCTTTCTGTCTTTGCATAATTCCTAGCTTGTGAAAACTAAACTTGGCTGAGGCCCAGTTTTGCCCATAGACTAATTCCAAACTGATGGTACTGGGCACACTGGTTAGCACTCATCAAGACTACAGCCAGAAATACTCTCCATTCCACCAACAGAAGCTTTCATGTAGTGTGGGCTGAACTCCAATAAAATCCTGTGAATTAGACCCTGTTGCATTGAGGTGACATTGATTTCAGAATTTTGTTCTGTGACAAATCCAAACTTGGGATTTTCTGGTCTTCATGTCTATCTTAGGCAGCTAAATGAATGCAGCCCTTCTAATACTCCCTGCGCATTAGGTGAAGTAAATCCTCTCTTGGCAATTATCTGAAGACACCTATTGAGTTCAATGAGAAACAGCAGCTCAGGCAACTGGAGCGCAGAGCCCATTGTCATGTTTATGCAAAACTTGCTTCCCATGCCCAAAAGCTGTTTGTTCCTCCCTGCTCTGTGCTGCGGATGGTAGCACAGCTTAGCACGTCAGCTGTCGGGGGGGAATAGCACAGATGAGAGAAGCACATGTCAAGCTCCCATTCTTGGTCTCCTGTGGATGCCGAGGCAGGACTCAGGGGCAGAAAGAATTACAAAGCAAGTAAACATCTGCCCCAAACCCAGGGGGATCTCCCATAGTCAAGGACACATCCAGTCCCTTCAACATAGTTCCCAAAGGAATTGCAGTACCCTGGAGGGGAAGCCCTGTGATGGAGGGGAGATGTGCCCTGCTTTGCTTATTGCTCTCCCAGACCAAGGTGTGCAGCCAGAATGGACAGATATCTTTCTCTCCCCATATAATGTATAAAATGTACTTCATGCATTACAGATTTCTCTCCTCACTACTATTATAGAGTGGCACACAGCCCATTCTTCCAGCCCTACATCTTCCAGGACAGGAAGATAGGTTATTTAACAGCAACAGAGAGGGCTGAGATTGAATTATCTTCTGTCCAGGTGTCAGAGCAGACTTTTAATAATTCACAGAGACCCCATAAAGAAATTGGATGGATGAGGCTGACTGGGATTCGATGCACCTTTTCCCAGCAAGGCAAAGGGGCTGCCCTGCAGGGCAGGGGCAGCTGCTATGTGAGGACATTTTATAACCCAGGAAAATTGCATTCACCTGCTAAAATATATTAAGCAGAAACTTGGAGAAGGAAGAAAAGGCATTTAAATTTTAATAAGTCCAGGGGACATGGATAAATTCCTCATATTCTCCAGTAAGAACAGAGGGAGCTGTTTGTTTAATACAACTGGTTCAAAAGAAAGTCAAGAGGCAAGCACAAGCTTCCTGGTTTTGGGGCTCCAGCAGCTCTTTTTGTTCACCTCTGCATTTCTGTCATCAGACTGGTTCTGCTTACAATAAGGGCCTTGGTTTTGGTTTGAATCCACTTTTTCCGTTCTACTGTGTTTGCCTTCATTTCTCCTCTGCTTATCCTTCTATTCTCTCAGGGGTTTTTTTGTAACTAATACTGTTGTACGAGTTTCATTTTGCCACCCCAGTCATGCTGGGAAGCAAAACAAGTTGCTTAATTGCAGTGCAGTACCCAGCAGGACACTTTCCCTCCTGCATAAGAGGTTGCTCTTATTTGCCTTGCTCATTTAAGTTCTCAGCAGAGGGGACAAGAAGGGACATGGAACTCCTCACTCTCTTGGCAAATGGTCCATGAAAATGGTTAGAGAGGGGCACTGAGGGGAGCCCGCATTGCTCCATGTGTACTGTGTCTATGCCTCGGTCGTAGGACTGCCAGCTCACCAGCTTTCATCGGCCCTATATTCACAGGTGCATGTGAATGCTCCTATAAAAACACAGTAGCCAAGGGTTTTAAGGATCTCCTAATGTTTAAGGATCTCCTAATGTGTTGTCAAAGTAAGACCTTTTTAAAGACTCCCTCCTTTCTGAAACTGGTGAGCTCACAGCTTCAGAAAATTGGCACTGATACGGTCCAGCTAGGGAGCACAGAGTGCACAACAGGTCACTTCATCTGCCTGCTTCCTGGTGCTCCAGTATGAATTTCTTTTCCCCTATATAACTACTTGAACTAAAGAGTTGCCAGTTGCTGAGCTGTCAGATTCATGTATTTTCTTTTTTTTTAACCTAATGAGGCTGGATTTATTTTTAACGTTCCTTATTACCATCCACTTCTGACTTCCATCCATCTACTGCTGAGTACATGCTGCTCTTGCCAAAGCAAGTGTCTTTGAGCAGCTCTGTGAGCCCCTGGAACTGTACTGCCCTGTGGGGGATCGCATTTGCCACCATTGTCCCTTCTATTAATTCCATGGCAGCACATGCTGCTCGCCTGCCTTGCTCAGTGCTCTCGTGCTAATAACTGTGCAACCAGTTGTTATTTCTTTCATAACCATTACCATTACCATTACCATAGCTGCCTGTTGTTAATAATTCAGAGTTAATTACTTACTAAAAAGTTTAGCAAAACGATTTAGCTTCACTTAGGCTGTTCATTGATGAAGACTATAAATGTCTGCAGTCTATCACTGATAGAGCCATTACTGGGGTTTGGTATAATTGGCTTTTACTGAAGTGCTGCAGCAAAAATGAGGATTAGTCCAACTGGCAAAGGGAACTGTCTGCTTGTACACCTCCTGCTTGGTTTTCCATTGGATTTTGGGCAACCGCTTGGGAAGAGAACTGCCACAATAACTTAGTAGGTTTTCTTACGTATCCATTCACATTGCAGCAGCGTGCAGTGTAGACAGAGCTACAGAAGTGCTGAAGCCTGGCATTAAAAAAGACGTCATGACAGCTGTAAAATGTCCAGCTTTTCAATTAGGCTTAGGGTTCTGGGCTGATCTATCACAAATACATCTTACTGGGGATAGGCATACCTACAACAAAGCTTAGATGATAGTGCTCCCTCTGGTTTATGGAAAAAGTGGGGGGAAAAATTGCCAAGAAGAAGCATCATTAAAGGTAATGATGCCTCTTCAGTCAGTTTTCTCTGGTCTGGGAGGCTCTTGTTCCCTGAATTTTTGAATCTAGGAGCTGTTACAGACAGGAGGCTCTGGATATACACACTGATCTCAGTTTCCAGTGAAATGAATGAGAACTGGGACCCCTTCCAGCAACGGGCTCTTTCTGACCGTGAAGTCAGGATTCCCCATCTGACTCCCAGAAGCAGAAGAAAGGCCATGTACTGCCTTCCAAGGGAAGGCAGGGTTTATCATTACACTTCTTTAGAGCGAAACTGGACTCTGGAAAATCTACCCAGACTTCTGATTTTACTTGCATTTCAGCATTTGCAGTGACTTGAGGCTGACTGGGTGCATTGTGGTACTGTGGATTCATTTGAGTCTTCACAACAGAGGGCTGTGCAACAGATCATCGACAGCCTTTGGCTGCTCTAGGCAAAGACAAGCAAGTGAAACTAAAAGAGTTTCCCTCTTAGATACTTATAAATCTAGAACAGCACTGCCTTCACCTTTGGATGCCTAAGTCTCCTAAATATGCCTACATTATCTTCATATTAAATTATGGGCAAGAATGTGATTAATTGTTTCCTGACCTTCAATTTCTTCATTGAGGCTGTGTCACCAAACCGTATTTTATGTCACTAGGAGACAGCAGATGTAAATCAAATATCTGCCTCCTCTAGAACATATAAAAAGGGAGGAAACGAAATGAGAATTCGAGGAATGACATGAAATAAAAAGACAGGAAAAGAAATAGAATAAAATGAAATTAAATTGAAAAAAAATTCTTAGGAGAAGTTAAATTGTTGAAATGGAATGGAATGAAGTGCAGTGAAATGAACTGAAACTTACTGAAATGATACTCATTGAAATCTCAAGATTTCATTTCATGAAAGGAAATTAAATGAGAAATCAAGGCATGATGTGAAATGAAAAGACAGGAAAAAATAGAATGAAGTGGAATTAAATATATAAAAAAAGAAAATACTGAATTGACGGGGAAATAATGAAATGGAATGGAATGAATGGAAGTGTAGTGAAATTAATTAAAACATAATGAAATGATGCTTGTTCAAATATTGAGATTTCATTTCATGAAAGGAAATGAAGAATTTTCATTTCATGAAAGGACATGAAATGAGGAACCAAGGAATGATGTGAAATGAAAAGACAAGAAAGGAAATAGAATGAAATGAATTTGAAAAAAAAATAGTTGTGGAATGAAGAAAAACAAATGGAATGGAATGGAATGGAATGGAATGGAATCAACTGAACCTTGCTGAAATGATACTCATTGAAATCTAGAGATTTCGTCTCATGAAAGGAAATGAGAAATCAAGGAATGAAGTGAAATGAAAAGAGAGGAAAGAAAAAATAATGAAATGTAATGAAATGCAAAAAAAGAAGAAAATAGTGAAATTATGTGAAAAGAATGGAATGGAATGGAATGGAATGGAATGGAATGGACCAAACCTTACTGAAATGATACTCATTGAAATCTTGAGATTTCATTTCCTTGCATGAAATGAAGAATTTTCATTTCACTAAAGGAAATTAAATGAGAAATCAACAAATGAAGCATAATGGATAGAAAGGGAAGGAAATAGAAGTAAATGAAATTAAATGTAATTGGTAAAATATAAAATTCTGAAAGGAATTGAAAACAATGAAATGGAATGGAATGAAGTGCAGTTGTATTGGTTTAGCATTGCCTGGTTTTGGCAGCCAGTGGGACTACAGGAGCGACTTCTGTGAGAAGTTGTTTGAAGCTTCTTCCAGGTCTAACAGAGCCCGTTCCTGGTGACTCCAAAGATGGACATGCCACTGGTCAAGGCTGGGCCAATTAGAAGTGATTGCAAATCCTCTTAGGTTTTTGCCTCAACAGCGTTCAGCAGTGTCAGATCTTTGTATCAGGATGTCCATCAGGCCTGGCTCTGTGAGGCAGTGAACATTTTCAGCTCTCATCAGCTCTAAAGTGAGTACCATTGAAAACTAAACAAAAGTTGAAATAAACAAATAAATGAATAAATAAAGCTTAGGAGTAGCCATGTCGTTGTGTCATCCCCATGCATTCATTTTTCTCTTCAGATTAGTCATGCACTTAAAGAAAAGGAAGTTCACAACAGGGAAGCCAAATCTCATGTTCATGATTTGGACCCTGGAAAGAAATCTAGCCTATAAACCAGAAAAATATTAGCCCGTGATTACACTGAAATCTGAACACTTACTGCAAGATGTGTTCATAAGTGCTTTTCTTAGAAAGCAACAGCCTCTGCCCTGCAATTACATCTTTAAGCTCTGTGGAAAAAAATTGTTTACTGAGTGAGAAAGGCACAAATCCCAGGCTGCTGGTCAGAAAGAGTCCTAAGTAATGATCAGGATTATACCAATACAACAGTTCAAAGACCTTTGACATTTGATGAGTATTTTTCTCTTTTACAGATTGAAGAGAGTTTGGACCTTAAAAGGAAAGTGAGCTGAGGCTTTGATTAGCAGAGCCACAGAAAAAGAAATGAAGAATGACTGTGGAGAGCCATAGGTATATGCTGAAAGCTTACAGGAAAACTGCTGCCAAGCAGGTTGTGATGCATTTTAAATTCCAAACGTAGATGGATTCGCATGTGCAGATGCCAAACACAACTGTTTCTATATAATTTGAAGAAGGTAGGAAACGCAAGAAACCTTCAAAAGCACAGATTTGTGATAACTGGCAAATGCTCCACTTGAGCAACTACTTTATCCCTTGGTATGGTCATAGAAAATTGATTCTGCTCTCTTAAAAACAACAGCTGTTCACTGCTGAAGGCTGTTTCTGGATTTGCACCATCTACATTAGGGCAAAAGAGACACAAGTTTATGCTGTTGTAGCCCATCTGTACTGGGCCTTGACACACACAGCTCCATCAGTGCTGGTGCACTGGCCACAAGAGCCAGGAGCAAAGGTGAGCAGACACCAAACTCTCTCAAATGTACAAAGAAAGCAATATCAGCAATGGGTGGGGTTACTGCAAATGGCAAGCATGCTATTTTCACGCAAATATGATTTGTGAGGTGATGGTTTCTTCACAGGCAGAGAGTCACAGAAGTTTCTTGGCATCTGCAGCATCTCTCTTTTCTTTAGGCAGTGATGTTCCATGGCAGGAACAGGTGTAGATAAGAGTAGTGTTTTAGGGCTTGTGCTGATAGCACAAAATAAGCAGAAACTGCTGTCACATCAAAACAGGCAGAAAAAGCACAGGAAGAGGCCATACAAAAGTGAAACACATTTCATGCCTGAAAGGCTGGACTTTCAAGTGTGGATGAAGCCAGAAGTGATGTGGCATCCCGCTCCAAGCACTTTCTCCTGTTACTCCTGGCTGGCAAGTGCTGTCGGCATAAGAGCAGGAGTGCAAAGCACCACTTTGGCTAAACCAAGCACTGTCTGAGGTGGAAGGAACTGCAGCACAACTGCTGTGTTTTTTTATCCTGGCAGGTGAAACTCCATCAATGTGATTCCCTGCCGTGGGGCAGGAGCTGGAGTGGAAGGCACCTCTCTAGGGAGGGCTGTGGTGGCCACTGGGAAGCACAGCCTCTGGCACAGCTCTCTGGTGGGCAGGTCCCACTGGGCTGCTCTGGGACCCCTCCTGCCCCTCCTGCCCTGGACAAAGCAGCCAGAGAGGCAGAGAGGCTGCCACTCAGCTTGAGAATTCATGTGGCCACCCAGCAGTCCTCCCTCTTGAACAGAAGATTACTTCCACCTGCTTCTTGGTAAGAATGGGATCTAGTGCTGAGACTTCAGGTTATTATTATAATGCCTGCAGGAATCTTTCCATGTGAAAAAAATGTTAAGGACCTCTTCTCTAGGATGTCACATGCTTTGCTACTAAACCACTCTGGAGATCCTTAAAAGAATAATATTCTGGGAGTGCAAGAAGTGATGTACTGGTTTTACACTCCCCTCATCCATGGTGTTTTTGAGTGGCACAACATGATGTGTCGCCATTCATGTGTCATTTTTACATTCGGAGAAGCAGTCAGGATGGAGCAAGCCTGCCATCCTGGCTGAATATGCTGTTGTTAACTGACAGATGTCTCGAGAGCCACAGGAGTAACAATGACACAAGGCTGTCGTGGAGGTGCTGGCTTTTATATCTCAGCTACATACACAAGCCTGGCATATTGTCAGCATGTACAGTTTTCAATTTCATAAGACATTTCTTCTGGTGTTACTAGTGGATTTTGTTTTACCTTCATCTCCCCTTTTTTTTTTAACACTGCACAAACTTATGTCTTGAGGCTCTCTTCTGTCTTTCTCGATCCCACATGCACTGTGTGATTCCTAGGAGGTTTCTGTGGCAGAAACTGAGCTTGCACAAGTGCTTCATGTGTACACTCACATCCCAATGCCAGACAACTCAATAACATGAAAGTTGTCACAGGTCATTTTGCTACAGCCCCAACATTTGAAAGGTATTTAGGTTAGAGTAAAATCAGGTTTCAGCTTCAGTCAGCCTTTTGTTGCAGGATTCAGGGAACAGCTGTCTGGTGGACGTTGCCCGAACAAAGGTCTCCTTCTGCTCCGAGTGGCCTCGGGGGGCAGCTTCTGCTGCTGCTGTGTCTGGCTGGCCTGACAGCAGGGCCCAAAACAGGAATATGTCCTGTACAGTTGTGGAGATCAGATAATCCAGGACTGTATTTTATCCATAATAAACTGTGTGAGTATATTTTTCTCCTACAACCTACTCAGATCCAGGAGAGAAGCAGAGCGAGCTGAACCAGTTCCTCCATCACTATCCTTTTGCGTATTTTTACCTTGGGTTTAAGAATCTAAAGCAGGGTAAGCACAGCTTTGAGGGTTTCTTTTTGCCAAGATCTGACCATGTTAATTTCAACAGAGAAACTTTGGTTTGAGTGTGTGCTAAAATGAAAATATCATCATTTTCAGGCTAAAATGTAATATGTTGAATTCTTCTTATGCTGAGATGGATAGAGCACTTCATTCAATTGATCAAGCTTTGCTCAGTTAGCCTTTACTGATCTTGCTTTTCTCTTCTTTGCTCAAATTAACAGTCATATTTGCAACTGAACTCAGTGGTAGCCAAGGCTCTAAAGGCAGATAAATGCAAAAACCTGCCTCTCCAAAGTCTTTTGTCTCACTAAGAAAAAAGCTCACAGAAGGTGATGGAGATCAAAATCAATGCTACCTAACCCAGGAGAAAATTCATTTGCAGAGGTTCATTTTGGATTCTTCCATATACATAAAGAGAGAATAATTAACTTTATACATGTAGAATTTTATCTTTTCTTATTCTCTCCATTATGTGGACAAACTGTTGAGTTCACTGCTTTGAGAAAAATCTTTCTAGAACACTTTAATTATTTCCAAAATACTGGGCTTTTTCCCCTGTCCTTTTTTTTTTTTTTTGTTAAGTTAGAGGTTTATTAAAGAGATCATAGATTTTTCCTATGTTAGCTGTAAAATCCATACGGGAAAAAGTCAAATCATTCTTGGCATTTATTATAATAATTTTAACTGGGACTCATAAGGTAAAGGAACTTAACGGCATTACCTATGCAAGATCTGAGAACGTGCGTCTCCGGAAATAATGACCTTATTACAGCGTTGATTTTGTGTGGGTGGAAGCCTGGTTTAGAAGGAGCCTGGGGGAAATGCTCATGTATTTCACCTGCCTATTGTACATTATAGGTGAGCTCAGAGGTACAATGAGATACACATTTGGTAAGTGTCTTACATGTAAGAAATGGGTAATTTAATGCATTAATCACCAGAGTGCAATTACAGTCTTTAATTTAGAAGGTATTAGTCACTCGCCATAGATAACCTTCTGTGGCTATTAGAATTTCATAGGCTGAGTACATTACAACTAGCAAATGTCATTTGCACAACCAGCACACACAAGGGGCTGGTTTTGGCTGGAAGCACATTTTTTTCTGTATTAAATCCACTCCATTAAATACAAGAGAGAGCACCTGTTTGGGTCTTATTTCAATAAAGACTATATCCTGACTGCATTTTAAGGGGTCTTATAAAGATTGCATGTTATTCATGTATTTTATTAACATGTTTAAAATGGGGTGGAATACCCTGGAAATGTTATGACCATATCAGTAGAAGACATCATAGCTGGTGATAAACCCTGCCAATAAACTGCCTATTAACCTGTTGCAGTCTTTATCAAAATGTGAGACAAATGACTGTATAAAACCTGTTAAAGCATTTACTGATCTTTTATAAATGAGCCTTCATATATGGTATTTTCTTGAAATTAGTAACATGCTTAAAATTAGGTCTCTCAGTGCTTAATTTCAAGAAGCTGCTTAAATCTAGGAGAGAGTAAAATTCTGTAAGTAATTGTTCCTAATTTTTGGTGTTTTCCAGTGCATATTGGAGAGGAAGTATTTTCTTTTCCCCATCCATCCTAATCCCTTTTGGTGCCTGCTAGGTGTGTAGCTTACCATGTGTATGTGACTTGCATGAGACAAAGGAGGAGCAAGAAACATGTCTGTGCTTAACAGAGGCACCTTGGCAGGAAGACAACTTTTGTTTTAGTTTCCATCATTTCATCCAGACAGAACAGCATGAGAGGGCTGTGTAGGTGTGCCTTTTGTCATCAAAATATAACATGCAGGACATGCTCATCTGCATCATTCGGAATTGCATTACTTCCTCTGTTCTAGAAGGCGCTGAAAGGTGTCAGCACACTGGTACAGAAAATACAGCTGCATTAACAAACAACTTGGCTGTTTATTTTCTCTCTGAGAGAGAACAACCACAGTAGCTGAATACTTCGGCATCTTTATTATAGAGTCCTGTGATTTATGCACGTGAAGTCTGGAGCTTTTTAGTAACTGGATCAAAAAGATTTAATCCAGAAGCAAGTCTTCAGTCATAATAACGGTGTGCAAGCATTGTTCAATGACAAATCAGCCAATGCACCAACCTCAAAAAAGTTCCAGGTTGGATTTTCAAGTATAACTTAGCAAGCACTTTTGTAAAGAAACACTGCTGTAAATTCATGACCACTTGTTAACACCAGGTGACTGTACAACGAGCAGCAGTGAACACATTTCTTCCATGCTGAAATGTACATTATGTATTCAACAAAAAGGTTCTCAAAAACTATAGCCATGAAAGGCTAACAGTCCTGCTTACCTGCTGCTTCAGCCACATCTGAAGTTTTCACAAACTGAAACTGGCTTAGCTGGCACCTAAACTGTTACAGCACTTCAGACCTTGTTTTAGTAACATCAATATAAAATACCTCAGCCTTTTACATATATGGGCAAAGAGTTAGAGGCCCAAGCTGACAGGATCTACAAAAACCAAGATGCTTCCCACCTGCATCAACAAACTGCAACAATAGGATTATAAGTGAAGTATCTACATCAGACAGATGTTTGTGGCCTGTGAACTGGGGGCAAGCATAGTTAAATCTTGATGCTGGTTCTGACTGTCATCACATAAAAGGAGGTGCTGTGGTGGTATCTCAGTAGAAGAGAGACTTACTGCATGCTTACTGTCTTTTCCTATTATTTACAGCTAAGAGTAATCCTGAAAATATTCAGAACTTAAAGTATCCAGTTCCCTCTTCTCAATTCTAAAAGGGAGAAGCAGGACCAAAAAGAAAGTAAGTTATACTTTTGAGCGTAAGTATTACAACCATTTCCTCACACTGGAAATTTGCACAAAACAGTGAGTGCTTCCAAATACTTCTCTAATATCCCATGTGTCCTCAAAGAATTGTATAGGACTTTTCCTATATTTGGCTTTCTTTCATTCCCTGCGTTTTGTTTAAACATACTATTCCAAATTTAGCAATATAACTTTTCTTCAAGGTCCCATTTTCTGTGGCCTTAGAACTCTTTCAGTGCCAGATCTGTCACCTGATTTAACGTAAGTACAATATATCCCAGGCAACCAGAGAGGTGCATTAACACAATTTCATATCATCAATTACTACTCCTGTCTCTTCAATTCACTTCATTCCCTGATTTTAAGATTTCAATGAGTACAATTTTTGCAAGGTTCTATCCTTTTCACTGCACCTCATTTCATCCCAATTCATGCCATCAGAGGTGTTTTCAAAAGGCATCTGAGCAGGCGGTTCCCATCCTCTTGTTAGCTACTCAGGCGCAGGGAGGGGCTTCCTCTGGCTATCGGAGGTGCTTTAAAGAAGGCTCTACAGAACACAGTGGCCAGGAGTGGGCAAACAGGGTTGTGACATGGTGGTTCATGCAGGCAAGGTAAGCAGGCTGGGCTGCAGTCATCCTCCCGGTTGTGAGGGGGTTTTTTTGTGTTAGGGCTTTGTTTTTGTGGGTTTGTTTTTGTTTTTGTTTTTTTTTTTAAGCAGTGGTCTCCAAGTGATCAAAAGCTATGGCTAGTAAAAGTGTACCAACCCAAACATAATCTCCCAAGAAGGCTGTGTCTGTCCAAACCCCTTCCTGGAATTAGTGTTTGAGCCTGTCAGTAGTACCAGGGGATGGTGCAAGAGACACCTGCATGCAGTGTGAACAGGTGAATGATCTCCTCTGTCTGGTGGCAAGCTTAAGGAGAAAGTAGAAAGACTACGGAGTATGAGGGAACGTGAAAGGGAAAGAGACTGGTGGAGTTTCACCCTTCCATCCCTGAAAGAAGCCCCACAGGAGTCAGAGGACTCCCATTTCTCCTAACATCAGGCAGAAGGAGGAGACCTAGTAGATGAAGGGGAGGGGAAATGGGTCCCTACCTGGGGAGTTAATAAAAATTCCTCTGGCCTCCCATCACCTACCCAGGTGCTGCTTCAGAATAGGTACAAGGCCCTGGATCCAGAGAGTCAGGCAGGTAACATCAAAGAAAATCTGCCCAGAGTGCCTCCCAATTACACTTCATCTGTCAGATGGATCACTACCTCTAGCATTAAAAAGAAAAGAAGCGTAGTCATAGTAGGTGACTCCCTTCTGAGGGGAACAGAGGGCCCTGTATGCTGACTGGACCCATCCTACAGGGAAGTCTGCTGTCTCCCTGAGGCCTTGGGTGTGAGATATCATCAGGAGACTCCCTGAGCTGATTCGGCCCTCTGATTATTAGCCACTGCTGGTACTCCAGGCTGGCAGTGATGAGATTGAAAAGAAGAGCACCAGGGCAATTAAAAGGGACTTCAAGGCTCTAGTTTGATTGGTTGATGGGTCAGGAGCACAGGTGCTGTTCTGCTCAGTCCCTTCAGTAGCACGGACAAATGATGAAAGGAACAGGAGAACCCACATTATCAACAAGTGGCTTAAGGGCTGGTGCCATGGGCAGAACTTTGGGTTTTTTGATCATGGGGCAACCTTTAGGTACCTGGCCTGCTGGAGCCAGATGAGCTCCATCTAACTAACAAGGGCAAAAAAGGATTCTAGCCCATGTTGGAGCTGATTGAGAGGGCTTTAAACTAGGTTTGAAAGGGGAAGGGGATGCAACTAGGCTCTCCAGAAACAAGCCCAAGGGTGCTAAGCCAGAGTCAGGGGTGCAATCAGCAGCCCAGATGAAGTGCATGTATACTAATGCAGACAGCATGGGTAACAAACAAGAGGAGCTGGAAGCCACGGTACAGCAAGAAATCTATGACTCAGTCATGTTCATGGAAAGGTGGGATGTCTTGCATTAACTGGAGCACTGCAACAGCTGGCTACGAGCTCATCAGAAGAGACAGGCAAGGGAGAAAAGGTGGAGGGGTGATGCCTGTATATTAGGGAGGCTCTCGACACCATGGAAATTGAGATTAATGACAATAAGGTCAAGTGCCTATGGGTAGGAATCAGGGGGAAGGCCAACAAGGCTGACATCCTGGTGGGAGTCTGTTACAGACCATTTAACCAGAATGAAGAGGTAGATGACTTATTCTACAAGCAGCTGGAGGATGTTTCAAGATCACCAGCCTTTGTTCTTGTAGGTGACTTTAACCTGCCAGATACCTGCTGGGAACTCAACACAGCAGAGAAGAGGTAGTCTAAGAGATTCTTAGAGTGTATGGAGGACAACTTCTTGTCACAGTTGGTGAGCAAGCCTACCAGGGAAGGGACTAAGCTAGACCTGCTATTTGCAAACAGAGATGGGCTAGTGGGAGATGTGGTGGTTGGAGGTCATCTGGGGCACAGTGATCATGAAATTTTAGAGCTTTCAATATTTGGTGAAAAAAGGAGGAGCATTGATAAAACATCCACACTGGATTTCTTGGGGGGCAGAATTTGGCCTATCCAAGAGAATTATTTGGAGAGTACCTTGGGAAGCAGCCCTTAAAAGTAAAGGAGTCTAGGAAGGATGGGCTTGCTTCAAAACAGAAATCTTGAAGGAGCAGGAACAGACTGTCCCTTTTTGCCAAAAGATGAGCTGACAAGAAAAATGACCAGCCTGGATGGGTAAGGAGCTTTTGGAGGAACTAAAGAGGAAAAAAGAGATTGCATCACCTCTGGAAGGAGGCTCAGGTATCTCAGGAAATGTTTAAGGGAGTTGCTAGGGCATGTAGGAAAAAAAATTAGAGAGGCAAAAGCCCAGTTACAACTCAATCTGGCCACTTCTGTGAAGGATAATAAGAAATATGTTTATAAATACATTAATGGCCAAAGGAAGGGCAAGGATAATCTCCATTCTGTTAGATGCGGGAGGGAATTTAGTAACTGAAGATGAAGAAAAGCCAGAGGTACTTAATGTCTTCTTTGCCTCAATTTTCAACAGAAGGACAGGTTGTCTTCAGGACAACTGGCCTCCAGGGCTGGTAGATGGTGTCAGCGAGCAGAACAGCCCCCCTGTTATCCAGGAGGAAGCGGTCAGAGACCTGCTGAGCCACTTAGATGCTCATAAGTCTACAGGACCAGATGGGGTTCCTCCTAGGCTGGGGTGATGAGGGAGCTGGCAGGTGAGCTTGCAAAGTCGCTCTCCATCATTTATCAGCAGTCCTGGCTCACTGGGGAGGTCCCAGATGACTGGAAGCTGGCCAGCGTGATGCCCATTCACCAGAAGGGCTGGAAGGAGGATCCAGGGAACTACAGGCCTGTCAGTCTGACCTCAGTGCCTGGTCAGATTATGGAACAGATCATCTTGAGTGCCACCACATGGCACCTACAGGATGCCTGGTGGATCAGACACAGCCAGCATGGCTTTAGGAGGGACAGGTCGTGCCTGACCAACCTGATCTCCATTTATGACCAAGTGACCTGCCTCGTGAATGAAGGGAAGGCTGTGGATGCTGTCTATCTGGACTTCAGCAAGGCCTTTGACACTGTCTCCCACAGCATACTCCTGGAAAAGCTGGCAGCCCACAACTTGGACAGGCGTACTCTTTGCTGGGTTAAGAACCGGCTGGATGGCTGGGCCCAGAGTGGTGATGAATGGTGCTGTATCCAGTTGCTGGCCAGTCTCTAGTGGTGTCCCCCAGGGATCAGTGCTGGGGCCAGGCCTGTCTAAGATCTTCACTGATGATCTCGATGTGGGGATCGAGTCCACCATCAGTAAATTTGCAGATGACACCAAGCTGGGAACATGTGTCAATCTGCTGGAGGATAGGAGGGCTCTGCAAAGGGACCTGGACAGACTGGATAGATGGGCCAAGTCCAGTAACATGAAGTTTAACAAGTCCAAGTGCGGAGTCCTGTGCTTTGGCCACAACAACCCTTTGCAGCGCTAAAGGCTGGGGACAGAGTGGCTGGAACAGCGGCCAGGTAGAAAGGTGCCTAGGGGTACTGGTCAACAACCAACTGAACATGAGCCAGCAGTGTGCCCAGGTGGCCAAGAAGGCCAATGGCATCCTGGCCTGTATCAGGAGTAGTGTGGCCAGCAGGACCAGGGAAGTCATTCTTCGCCTGTACTCGGCCCTGGTGAGGCCGCACCTTGAGTGCTGTGTCCAGTTCCGGGCTCCTCAGTTTAGGAAGGATGTTGAGGTGCTTGAATGTGTCCAGAGGAGGATAACAAGGCTGTTGAAGGGCTTGGAACGCAAGCCCTATGAAGGACAGTTGAGAGAACTGGGATTGTTTAGCCTGTAAAAAAGGAGGCTCAGGGGAGGTCTTACCACCCTCTACAACTACCTGAAAGGAGATTGTAGTTGGGTAGGGGTGTCCTGGGTTGCAGTGTATTCTATTACCATCTTCAGGAGCTGTTAAAACTAGGTGGGGCTGTGTCCCCTGCCTCCTCTCTCTGGACTATCTTCTGTTAATAGGCCAGCTGTCGAAACCAGGTGGGGCAGGGTTTCTTATCTCTCCCATGACCCATCTTCCCTCTAGGGAGGATATCTCCCATTAATGGGCCATCTAGTCTCATCACATGGCTGATAAAATTACATCCTCCCATTGTGAGATGCTCTGCCCAGAGGGAGGGACCAAGCATCCCATTCTGGATATAAGCTAAGATTCCGAACACCAGAGCCAGCCCTTACCTACTGGATTCCCAGAGGACAAGAGCTACCACTGGTGAAGACCAGACCTTTTCTACAGGATCACTGCTTCGACAGAACCATCTTCAACAGAACTCTGAAGGACTACAGCCACCATTTTTATTTGACTGCTACCAACACCCCGAATGACAAGGTGTCAGGGTGTATTCCGACTCTGTCCGTGGTTTCTTTTTGTACTATTGCATTTATTTTAGTTTTTTCCTATTAAATTGTACTTCTGACTTGGAGTTTCTCACTGGTTTTGCTTTCAAACCAGCACAAGGGGTCAGTCTCTTCTCCCAGGCAACCACTGACCTAATGAGAGGACAGAGTCTTAAGCTGCTCTAGGGGAAGTTTAGGTTAGACATCAGGAAAAATTCTTCACTGAAAGAGTGATTGGGCACTGGAATCATCTGCCAGGGAGGTAGTAGAGTCATCATCCCCAGAAGTGTTTATAAGAACACTGGATGTGACACTCTGCCAAGGTTTAGTTGATGAAGTGATATTAGGTCATAGGTAGGACTTGATGATCTCAAAGGTCCTTTCTAACCTAGTTAATTCTGTGGTTCTCTGATCCCATTCCATTTTATTGTTTTCACTTTGGTGCAAAATTTCCTCTTTCTTTTTAAGCATTTAGTTTCATCAATTTCTTCTCTTGTCTTTTCGTTTGACTTCGTTCCGTGATTTCAGGATTTCAGTAAGTATAATTTTGCAAGCTTCGGTACTTTTCACTGCACCTTATTTCATCCCAATCCATTTTGTTATAGTAATTCCATTTTCAAATATTCTTCTTTTTGATTGCATTTTCTTTTGTCATATTGTCTTTCAAGAGTGTTACACTTTCTTCTGGTTTCAAAATGTCATTTCATGAAAGGAAATGAAATCTCACAACTTGAATCAGGATAAATTTGGCAAGGTTTGGTACACTTAACTATACGCAATGTCATCCTATTCCATTTTATTGTTTTCAATTTGATCACAACTTTCTCTTTTTTATTTTTCAGAATTTGATTTCATCAGTTTCTACTCCTGATTCTTCATTTGACTTTGTTCCCAATTTCGGGATTACAGTAAGTATAATTTTGAAAAGTTTAGGCTGTTTTCACTGCAGCTCATTCCATTCCAGTCCATTAGGTTGTAGTCAATTCATTTACAAATGAATTTGTTTTAAATTCCATTTTACATTCCCATATTTCCTTTCCAGAGTGTCTGTTACGTGTTCTTTGGATTCAAGTTATTATATCCCTTCACAGAAGAAATTCCTAATTTCATGACAGGAAAAAATTTTTGACACTTCAATGAGGATACATTGGGCAAGGTTGGGTCACTTTCTGCACATTTTCAAAATCTGGATGAGAACAAGGGCTCTGTTCCAAGGAAAATAATACTCAAATTCACAGTGTATCGGGCTCATGACATAGGTGGCGTTGCGGACTCCAAGGGAAGCCAGAGTCCAAATTGCTGGCAGCTGTGTTCTGGCACAAATCCTGAGAAATTGATGAATTTACGAGGCATAACCCCACTGTCGGCCAGTGAGACTGGTTGGGAATGCTGGCAGGTTTTCCTGGGAAATTAATCTCATTGACCCAGTGTCTAGGTGTCAGGTGAGAGGTGGTGTTAATGGCTCCAAGGACAGCCACAGTCATAGTTGCTTGCAGCTTTGTTCTGGGAGAAATCCTGCGCCATTTGCAAATTTAAGACGCGGAACGACACTGTCAGCCAGTGTGACTGGACACGAATGGTGGCCATTTTCTATAGCAAAGAAATGTCATTAGGCAAGAATCTGGGTGTCTGGTGACAAGAGGCATTTAGGACTCCAAAGAAAGCCACAGTCTTAGATGCTGACACCTTTGCTCTGGGAGAAATCCTGCGACACTTGCGAATTTAGGAGGCGACACCCCACTGTCGTCCAGTGCGACTGGACATGAATGGAGGCCATTTTCATTGGGAAAACAATCTCATTCTCCCAGTATCTGGGTGTCAGGTGAAAGGTGGAATTTAGGGCTCCAAGGACAGCCACAGTCCTAGTTGCTGACACCTTTTTTCCAGGAAAAATCCTGCAACATTTGCGAATTTAGGAGGTGGCACCCAACTGTCGGCAAGTGCGACTGGACAAGAATAATAGCAATTTTCCCTAGGAGAGTAATCTTGTTCCCCCAGTGTCTTGTTGTCAGGTGAGAGGTGACGTTTAGGACTCCAAGGACAGCCACAGTCCTAGCTGCTTGCAGCTTTGTTCTGGGAGAAATGCTGCAACATTCATGAATTTAGGAGGCAACACACAACAGTCGGCCAGTGCGAATGGACACGAACGACGGAAATTTTCCCAAGGAAAATAATCTCATTTCCTCAGTGTCTGGGCGTAGGGTGAGTGGTGACATTAAGGTCTCCGAGGACAGCCACACTCCTAGTTGCTTGCAGCTTTCTTCTGGGAGAAATCCTGCAACATTGGCGAATTTAGGAGGTGACACCCCACTCTTGGCCAGTGTGACTGGATACGAACGATGGCAATTTTCCTTAGGAAAATAATCTCATTCTCCCAGTGTCTGGGTGTCGAGTGAGAGGTGCCGTTTACGGCTCCAAGAACAGCCACAGTCCTTGCAGCTTTGCTCTGGGAGAAATCCTGCGCCATTCGCGAATTTATAATGCGGCACGCCACTGTCGGCCACTGTGACTGGACTAGAATGAAGCCAGTTTTCCCTAGGAAAATAATCTCATAGCACCAGTGTCAGGGTGTCAGGTGAGAGGTGTCGTATAGGGCTCCAAGGACAGCCACAGTCCTAATTGCTTTTAGCTTTGTTCTGGGAGAAATCCTGCGCCATTCGCAAATTTAGGAGGCGGCACCCCACTGTGGACCAGTGCGAGTGGACAAGAAAGATGGCAATTAATCCTAGGAAAATAGTGTCATTCCCTCAGTGTCTGGGTGTCGGGTAAGAGGTGACATTTAGGTCTGCAAGGATAGCCACAGTCCTAGTTGCTTGAATTATTGTACAGAGAGAAATTCTGCGCCATTCATGGATTAAGAGGCGGCACCCCACTGTCAGCAACTGCGACTGGACACAGTGGGAGGCCATTTTCAATGGGAAAATAATCTCATTCTCCCAGTATCTGGGTGTTGGGTGAGAGGTGGCGTTTGAGGCTCCAAGGACAGCCACAGTCCTAGTTGCTTGCAGCTTTCTTCTGGGAGAAATCCTGTGACATTAGTGAATTTAGGAGGTGACACCCCACTGCTGGCCAGTGCAACTCGATAGGAATGATGGCATTTTTCTATGGGAAAGTCATCTCATTCTCCCAGTGTCTGGGTGTCAAGTGAGAGGTGGCGTTAAAGGCTCCAAGGACAGCCACAGCCCTAGTTGCTTGCAGCTTTCTTCTGGGAGAAATCCTGCGCCATTCACAAATTTAGGAGGTGGCGCCCCACTGTTGGCCACTGCGACTGGACACGAACAGAGGCGATTTTCTATGGGAAAATAGTCTCATTCCCCCAGTATCTGGGTGTCTAGTGAGAGGTGGCGATTAGGGCTCCAAGGACAGCCACAGTCTTAGTTGCTTGGAGCGTTCTTCTGGGAGAAATCCTGCGCCATTCGCGAATTTAGGAGGCAGCGCGCCACTATCGGCCACTGTGACTGGACACAGAGGGAGGCAATTTTCTNAGCGCGCCACTATCGGCCACTGTGGACACAGAAGGAGGCAATTTTCTATGAGAAAATAATCTCTTTCTCCCAGTATCTGGGTGTCAGGTGAGAGGTGGCGTTTAGGGCTCCAAGGACAGCCACAGTCCTAGTTGCTTGCAGCTTTCTTCCGGTAGAAATCCAGCGCCATTCGTGAGTTTAGGAGGCGGCACGCCACTGTCTGCCACTGCGACTGGACACAAACGAAGGCGATATTCTATAGGAAAATAGTCTCATTCCCCCAGTATCTGGGTGTCAGGTGAGAGGTAGCGTTTAGGGCTCCCAAGGACAGCCACAGTCCTAGCTGCTTGCAGCTTTCTTCTGGGAGAAATCCTGCGCCATTTGCGAATTTAGGAGGCAGCACCCCACTGTCAGCCACTGCGACTGGACTAGAATGAAGGCAGTTTTCCCTAGGAAAATAAACTCATAACACCAGTGTCAGGGTTTGTAGTGAGAGGTGGCATTTAGGGCTCCAAGGACAGCCACAGTCCTCGTTGCTTGCAGCTTTGTTCTGGGAGAAATCCTGCACCATTCGCGAATTTAGGAGGCAGCACGCCACAGTCGGCCACTGCGACTGGGCATGAGCGGAGGCCGTTTTCTAATGGTAAATAGTCTCATTCCCAGTTTCTCCGGGTCATGTATGACGTTTTTATGGCGCTCCAATTTCAGCGGGGAAGTTAGGTGTTTTCAGCTTTCGTCTGGGAGAAGTCCTTCCACGTTCTCGCCTTTAGAAGGCAGCAGTGCACTTTCGCCCACAGTTTGCACTTCATGTCATCACTTTCTCTTTTATTTTTTTCACTTTGGTTCAGAAGTTTTTTGTTTTTTGTTTTTTTTAAGCATTTCATTGTAGTAATTTCATTTCCTGTTCTTTCATTTGATTTCAGTCCCTGATTTTGGGTTTTCAGTAAGTCTAATTCTGGCAAATTTTGTTCCTTTTCACTGCACCTCATGTTACCACAATACATTTGGTTGTGGTCATTCCATTTCCAAAGTTAGGGTTTTTTTTCACTTGAATTTTACTTCATTGTATCTCCTTTCCAGTGTGCTTGTTTCACTTTCTTCTCTGAGTTCAAGGTCTCATTTATTTTCATGAAAGGAAATTTTTCTTTTCATGAAACTTAATGACATTTTGCAATTTCAATGTGTATCACTTTGGAAAGTTTCTGGCCACTCCACTGTACTTCATGTCATTGCATACCATTCTATAGTTTTCACTTAATTTCAGGATTTTGGGGATTTTTACTTCTCATTTAATTTCATCTATTTCTTCTCCTATTTCTTCATTTCACTTCATTGCCTGACTTCAGGATTTCAACAAGTATAATTTTGGCAAGTGTTGGTCCTTTTCACTGCACCTCATTTCATCCCAATCCATTTGGTTGTAGTCACTCCATTTCCAAATTTTCTTTTTTTTTTTTCCACCTGAATTTGGTGTTATCAATACGTCCTTTCCAGTGTGTTTGTTTCACTTTTTTCTCTGTTTTCAAGATTTTTATTTCCTTTTCCTAAAAATAAAGAGAAAATTCTGCACCACATAAAAAATAATAATATGGCATGGGATGACATGAAGTGCAAGGAAATGGACCAAACGCTGCCAAATGGATCCTCATTGAAATCACAAGATTTCATTTCCTTTCATGAAAGGAAATGAAATCTTGAAGTCAGAGAAGGAAGTGAAACAAACTGACTGGGATGAACTTATAAGGAAATGAAATTCAATTTAAAGAAACAAAGGAAAATTCTGAAATGAAGTGATTGTAATCCAATGTAATAAGATTACATGAAGTGCTCCCCTTTGCACGCCTTCTGTAATTGCAATGTCCCTGGAGGGTTAGGCTTTATGGTATACAATCACTTATAAGTACTTAATACAGGAGCGACACAAGTATTAGTAATTAAAGGTACATAACCCTGATTAGTATGAAAATAGGCACTTTAGTGTCATCTCTGGCACAGCTGATTCCATAGAAAAGAGAATGGCTTAAGCAGGAAAGAGTAAGAATTTCCTGTCTAGATATCCTCATCGCCTGGTGGGATACCATGGGACATTATGGACAGAAGCAGAGTTCACATCCTATTACAAAGAGGAGCGCTCCAGAACAAGCGATCTGGATAGGAGAAGGGTCCACAACTTCATGTGACTTGCGAGCAAGAGCTACCTTAGGCACTTAACTCCAAAAGAGTTTGAGACTTATGCAACCCCAACCAAGTCGAGACTCATTTTATTTAGCAATATTAAAACATGGCCCTCAGTGCTGCATTTCCAGCTGTCCAGATTAGGTGACGCTTTGGTTAACAAGATGTGTATTGTAGATCCAGCTTTAAGCTCCCATGTCTCCTATGCAATTTTACTGAATCCCTGGCTCTCTGCTGTGGATATGGCCATGCAAAAGTGAGCTCAAGAGTTAGCTCAGAGGTGGTCACTTTTTCAAACAGCATCAATTGCCAGATATTTTATGTAAATGTTACATGAAAACATAAATTACTCTAATTTTTTAAAAATAAAAATTACCCTGTCCTCTCTTACCTCCCCTTTTCATTCCTGGATTGCTCTCTGAGAATTACAGTAACAGGCAAATAAATCACTTCAGTAACAGATCCATCATTCAATCCTAACTTCTTTAAGAAGCCTAAGTATTCCACTTAGTACAAGGTAATGTAGGAAATGGAATATAATGGCCATTAGAAATAGGATAATTATGTGAATGGAGGATCACCTGCTTACAGTTATCTTGGGTCAAATTAAGTGCAGGTCAGAGAGTCAGCTGTACTGGAGGTAAGAGATAGAGATATGCTGGCTCTTTCCACCTGAAAAAAGACCAGAAGAAACAGCTCAAGCACCAAGCAGCTGGCAAACACAAATGTTCACGTTTCTTTAACTGAGATGACTCAGTCTGATCATCTTCTATAGATTAAAATGTAGCAAAGCCCATAAAAGCTGCCTCCTGTGCTCTGGCTGCACCCCTCAGTCTGGTTTTCCCTGGCCTGACCCTCTCCCATGGAATCATGGAATGGTTTGGGTTGCAAGGGACCGTAAAGATCATCCAGTTCCAACCCAGCTGCCACAGGCAGGGATACCTTCCACAAGACCAGGTTGTTCAGAGTCCCATCCAGCCCAGCTGTATTGGGTCTGATCAGCTGGCAGCCCTGGCAGTGCTTTGCATTGGTAGCTGGATGGGTGCTGATAACAGGGCAGTGTTTTGGCTACTGCCGGGCAGCACTGCCCCTCTGAGGTTCCTCCCCCCATCGAAGAGGATGGGGGTGGCCAAGGGCCTGGGAGGGGATACAGCCAGGCCAGCTGACCCCAATTAGCCAAAGGGATATTCCATACCATGCGACGTCAGCTCCGATATAAAAGCTAAGGGAGAGAGGAGGAAGTGAGGACACTCGTGTGTTTTCATTGACTGTCCTCCGGAGCAACCGTTACGCGTGCTGAGGCCCTGCTTCCTGGGAGGTGTCCGGACATCGCTGCCCATGGGAAGTAGAGATTAATCCTTTATTTTTCCTTTTCGCTCGCGCGCAGACTTTGCTTTGCTTTTTCCTTCATATTGTAATAAAACTGCCTTATCTCACCCTACTGGCAGTGCTCCAGCTTATTCTCCCCTGTCCCAACAGGAGAAGGGACTGATAGAGCGACTGAGTGGGCACTTGGCGCCTAGCCAGGGTCAACCCACTACATCAACCATGAACACTTCCAGGGAAAGGGCATCCACAACTTCTCAGGGAAACCTGTTCCAGTACTTCTCCACCCTCAGAGTGAAGAATTTCTTCCCAATATCTAATCCAAATCTAATCTAAATTCTGTCAGTTTAAAGCCATTCACCCTTGTCCTATCACTACACGCCTTTGTAAAAAGTCCTTCTGCTCTCTTGTGGGCACCCTTTAAGTACTGGAAGGTGCTATAAGGTCTCCCTGGAGCCTTCTCTTCTCCAGGCTGAACAACTCCAACTCTCTCAACCTGTCTTCACAGGAGAGATGCTCAAGCCCTCTAAGAATCTTTGTGACCCTCCTCTGGACCTGCTCCAACACCTCACTTCCTTCTTTTATTGGGACCCTAGTGATGCCTTTTAGAGGCTGACCTGGAACAGAGGCTAGGATAGAGTGAAAGGATAAAGGGTAGGTATTTATTAAAAGGCCTTTACAGGGTACATCTTGTACAGGAGT